>VZSC01004601.1:106720-122108 GCA_013398225.1 Steatornis caripensis
GACGCCTCGCATTTGAGCCCTGCCCGCGATTTATAGGAGAAGGATGGAAGCCCTGACATTTGGAACACAGCAATGCCTATTGCTTATTTCCCAGTAGAACTTTTGACTTAAAAGATTTAGATGCTTTCTTTATTAAATGGAGTGAATACTTCAGTGTTTTCAACTCAAAGCCCATCAACATATCTCCATGTTCTGTCAAGGGGCCCAGCTGCCAATTCTCAGTGGAAGTGCTGTTAGCAGTGGTGGTAATCCAGCATGGTGGTCTAAGAAAAGGATAGGAGCCAGACATTTGCATTCAGGCTCCAGTTTTCTCTCTTCTATTTGGCTACAGTCACGGAAACCAAAGCTTTAAAAAAAAGTCTCTGGTTTCTGATAAACAAGATGGTCACCCCAGAATCAGGACCGCCCCTGCTGTCTGTCACCTTTGTGCCTCTGTTTCTTGATCTGTCAACTCTCAGGGATGCTGTATTTATTAAAACAGACTTGGCTGTTTAGTAAATGTTTGCAGTGCGATGGTTAAATCCAAGAAAGTAAATGTGTGGATGGTAGATTTGGTTGTTAATTTTGGTCTGTCATTGCAAACTGAGAATAGAGTAGGAAAAATCATACAAAACTGGATTATATATTTGAGACTTTAATCTCTGCCATTAAATCTCCATCTCTCTCTGTCTCTTTCTCTCCCTCTCTTATACACACACATCCCCAGGCCTCATACTCTCTGCTTTGGCTCCCAGCTCATCCCCGCTGTTACCGCAGTGGCATTTGGCAGTCTCTGAGGTGAGAGAGGGAGCAGAAAGTGTGCTGTACGGTGTCCTGCAGCTCTGCCCCGATACAAAACATATTTCCCACCTCCAGGATGCTTTTTCACGTCTCGCTTTTCTGAGCATTCTCTCTTCCCCTACCCCTGCAGGAGAGCACTCCCTTTCCTTTAAGAAAAGTTTTATATTAAGATTACTAATTTTAACCTGATTATTGTTTGTGAAACCAATAATTGGAAGAAGTCAGTTATTGGTTAACAGCTTTAGTGGTAAATCAGTTCCAGCAGCTTGCTGTGCTGCTGCTAGCATGAATCCACGTGCTTCTCAGCTAGAAGCTCTCGTCTCTTTCTCCTCCCTTCTCTCTGAGATCCTTTGCCGGGTCCATATGCTGTTGGAGATGTAAGCACTTCAGAGGAGTGTTTCAATATACAGTTATGATTCTAATTTTTGGCGTCAGCTTTTTATTACAAGTTGTTGCCTGGCTGGAGGCGTGAGAGAGTGGGAGCAGGGAGGGTTCCTCGACCATGTGTGAAGCAAGGGGATGGCAGGCAGCAGTAGCAGAAATAATACGATAGCTTTTTTTTGGAGCATGAAAGTGGGGTCTGGAGTAATCCCCTTGGTCCCTAATCTCCTGCTAATCAATATCTGTTGCTAGCTCTGGGGTTTATAGCACGGACCATGACAGTTTTGCTGGAAGGATTTCAACTGCAATGAAATCAGCTCACAGCTCAAGTTAGTAACATGTGAAGTGTTTTGGTCTGGCATAAAAAAGTGCACATAAAGTATGAAATCCAAACCTCTGTTTTAAGATAAGCCCTATTCTAGGTGCTGGTACTCATTTTCTATAGTGTCTTGAGTTTGATTTTCATGTAGATCTAAAAATGTAATGAAAATGTAAGCAGATGTGCTTCTATGATAGTACAGAACAAGCTTCTGATATGCAGCAATTTGGTTTGTATTTTATATTAGGCAGAAATCGATACTTATAAATAAGATGAGTAAATGCAAGCATATTTCTGAACAAAACTGGTAATAATTGTAAGAGATTGTGCAAAATTATTAGTAAATGACAAAGACGTAGAGTGATATCCTCTGATTAGCAATTACAAAACCAGGGGATGCAAAATTAAAACTAAACTCAAAAAGGAATGAAAATATGTCAGGGACGGGTGTGCTCAGATTTAGGCTCTGTCCTGAAGTGATCTTGTTGTAGTAGCCTTATAATATCAGACATTATTACCATACGCACCACACCACACACATCTTTCCTTCACGAAACACTGATGTACCATGGTTGATGGGAAAACCAGAATAACAGAGATTCCCCAGGGTACAAAGGGAGTGTGGTGGGTTGGCCCTGGCTGGATGCCAGGTGCCCACCGAAGCTGCTCTATCGCTCCCCTCCTCAGCTGGACAGGGGAGAGAAAATATGATTAAAGGATTGGGGGTCAACACAAGGATGGGGAGAGATCACTCACCAATTAACCATCATGGGCAAAACAGACTCAACTTGGGAAAACTAGTTTAATTTATTACCAATCAAATTAGAGTAGGATAATGAGAAATAAAATAAAATCTTAAAAACACCCCTCCTTTCTTCCTGGGCTCAACTTCACTCCCGAATTCTCTCCCTCCTCCCCACCACCAGTGGTGCAGGGGGACGGGGAATGGGGGCTGCAGACAGCCCTCCATGAACTTCCTCGAAGCGAGTCCTTCCCACGGGCTGCAGTTCTTCACGAGCTGCTCCAGCGTGGATCCCTCCCATGGGGTCACAAGGCCCGCCAGCAAACCTGCTCCAGCGTGGGCTTCTCTCTCCACAGGGCCACAGCTCCTGCCAGGAGCCTGCTCCAGTGCGGGCTTCCCATGGGATCACAGCCTCCTTCAGACACCCACCTGGGTCCTCCACAGGCCTCTATGGGTGGAGATCTGCTCCACTGTTAACCTCCATGGGCTGCATGGGGACAGCCTTCCTCACCGTGGTCTTAACCACGAGCTGCAGGGGAATCTCTGCTCTGGTGCCTGGAGCCCCTCCTCCCCATCCTTCTTCGCTGACCTTGGTGTCTGCAGGGTTCTTTCACGTCTTCTCACTCCTCTCTCCAGCTGCAGTTGCCATAGGGCAAAAGGTTTTTTCCCTTCCCAAATACGTTAACCCAGAGGCGCTACCACCATGGCTGATGGGCTCGGCCTTGGCCAGCGGTGGGTCCGTCTTGGAGCCGGCTGGCATTGGCTTTGTTGGACATAGGGGAAGCTTCTAGCAGCTTCTCACAGAAGCCACCCCTGTAGTCCCCGTGCTACCAAAACCTTGCCACTCACACCCAATACAGGGAGCAAAAGTATCAGATTGTCTTATCATGGAGCCAGATCTGATCCAGCTGAAATTATTAATTCTAGTCCAGCACCAGCCCAACTAAGTGTAAACTGATCACTTTGTGATTATGTAGTTCCCTATGTACCATGCTCCCCTGTGCTCTGGGTCGTGCTGGGCTTATGAAATAAATAATGGGAACCAGAGCAGCCCTTCTGAGCAGGCTGAGGGAAAGAGCACAGGTATGCCACGAGGAGGGGGCTGAGGGCTGGATTTGCTGGGCTGTAGTATGTTGAAGCAGACAGATGGAGGCTCCTGAGGGGCAATACTGGAAATCAGAGGTTCCCAGCATGGTGGAGGTGCTAGGGGTGCGTGTGTTTTGTGTCTTACTCTCAGGTGCTTGTACCTCCTTGCAAACTGTGCAAGGAGCCAAGGTGTCTTAATGAGGGTTAGAGACCCCACTTAGGAATCAGGGTGAGGTGGACTGCATTTTCTTGTGTATTGTGCTAGCCTGTAAGAGAAAGCTTTATGGTTTGTTAAATCTCGGGTAAGTTTTGGGCCTTCCTGAAAGTAGTTAAGGAACAAATGAGTGTACAGAGTCCTTTTGAAGGAAAAAAGGATGACCATATTCCTTGGAGGCATATTAAAGTCAATCCAAAGTGAACTGATGACTTTACAACCCTCAAGCAAAGTACCCCAGACTGTTTGTTTTGTGCAACAGGATCATGTATGAAATATGAAAATCTGTACATGACCTTCTTTTAAACTGCTGTGATTTATTGCTGCCAGAACCATGAGGGAATCAAGATGAGCTTATGAAGAAATCACTGTTAGGTGGGATTGCAAAATGATGCTAAGTCTGACGAATCCTTCTGAAACACTTTAACCGCAAGAAATCTGCTGCTTTACTCAAATTTTGCAAACTGGATATCACATCCACTCTGATCCAGAAAGCCTTAGGTCTGTAAATGATTTTCAAGAAGGTGATTTTTTTTAGTATTAATGCTTATCTTTCGTACAATCTTCTGCATGCACTTAGGTTTTGTTGTCATGAGGACTTTTAATTGCGGAGAAACTTGAATGATGCCGGTTTTATTTCCTTTGGCAGTGTAAAACAACCCAATTTACCTGTTCCAAATTATTCAGCAATCTTTATTTGCCTGACTTTACTAAACATGCTTTAGTCTGAATGCTACTATGTTCTTTTGTATTTATAATTTGACATGTGCTTCTCCCATTTTACCCAGCTTTCTCAATACCTTTCTTCTGCAGCTGCTGTTTGCAGGTTATAGTTCTGAAGCAGGCAGAGTGAGGAGAACCAAAAATTTTTATTTGTTTTCTTCAGAAGACACTGTTAATCTGCTGAAGCAAAATACCTATTTAAGCTGAAAAATGGGACAGCACAGCCTTCAAATCATAATACAACTACTCGTGTTTGGGACGGTACCATAGCATGGTTTCTGATTTTCATTGCCTGTCTGTGTTTCCTACAGTATGGGAGTAAATCTAACTGATATTTACAGGTAGGGGTTTTTTTCTCCTTTTCGCTGTGTGCTTTTGTGAACAACTACTGCATCAAGTGCATGCCTGAAACCTTGAGATACCTCAAGCAGGTACTGTTTTCGAAAAATACTGAGGTCTCAATCTCAAGCCTGCTGAGTCATTCAAAGCTGGAGCCCAAAATCACAGATTACTTTCAAAAATATTTAATGAGTTTTGACCTAAGAGGAATTTTGACCTATCCAAGAACTAGCTTATACAGGTATTGTGGTATACGAGCCATCAAATGTCTGACTTCTTGATAAAGCAATAAAGTGGTCTGCTTTGCAGTGTGCAGAGCTAACCTTTGTGGAGGACAACAGCTTTGGGAAGGCTAGCGGGTAGGGGGTCCTCATTAGATAGGTGTGATGGAAAGTCTCCATTGGACAGGTGTAACGCACATAGTGGGTGTCTTGTAGATCGTAACAACGTGGCATGTACGCGGCCAGGGGAATGTGCTGCAGCCCCAGCATGGTGACGTGCTGCTGTAAGGCTGCCTGGGATCAGATCTCCTTCCCACCGGTAGAGCCACAGTCACGCTCCACTGCCAAGCCTCACCCATCCTCCAAACCCACTGGCATTTGGGGTCAGTTGGTGGTAGTAATCTACATGACCCTGTGCCAAACTTGACTCTTACTTTCTCCTAGCTGGGGACATCAAAACATGATGCATCTGTCACGGCAAACTTCTCTGTTGTCACAGAGTCCTCCACTATAGGACTGCGAGAGCAGGAAAGTGCTCCCACACAGCCCAAATTATGTCTTGTTAATGATAGTGTTCCTACCAGAGATGCTGGCTGAAAAGCCTTTGCCAATGAAACTGTCTTTGGTAGCATGTTTTCCTCCTTACCAGAAGGGGAGGAGGATGACATTTATTTCCATGAAGCTTCTGGCCATAAGGCATAGAACAGGCAGAATTTCCTTTGCTTCCGGTAAAACGTAGTCAAGATTATGTATGATGGGGCTGTGTCCTGTATGGATCATGATAATTGTATATGCATCTCAGCTTGACATAAATCTGGCCTGACTTACCATTACTTTGTGGTTGTGTATGACAGACAGGGATTTTTTTTTCCTCAAAAAAATTTTTTTTTAATTCAAAAAACTTTGTGCTCAGACAAGATTAACAATTTTAGTCAAAGTTTTCAATGTTTTGATGAAAAATCACATCCTGTAATGTTTATTTTATTGTTGTTGCCATGTGTTATTGCCATCGTTTTCAGTGAAACCTGTGAGTTTGTTTCAGTTTTATTTTCATGTGGAAGCTTTTGCCTTGGGACTTTAATTTGAAAGTGAACTTTTTTTTCTTTGGGTCTGTTTTGGCAACATCCTGTCCTTCAGTAGGGATGAAATCAGCTCAGGAGGTGCTTGATTGAAGTGTCAGGATTTCAAGACTGGCCTTAGAGTAGAGGAGTTGCTTGGCAGCTCACACTTTGTTTCCTCTCCCTCTGGTCCCACATTCTGCTTGTGTGAACAGAGCAGTTGGTGCTGAGGAGCTGATGTCCGCATAAAGCACATTTCACGTGCTCTACGTTGAACTATTTCTAATCTGGTCCTGTAGGCTGTGTACCTGTAACAGGCTGGAGCTCAGGAGCTGTGCTGCTTCACTGGATCTTCCAATGTGGTTTTGTAATCCAGTCTGTGAGCCCTAAGGCTGTTTGAAGTGCAAACCAAAGCACGGCATGTGGGATGATGAGGACATTTTCTTCAAAAGCTCGCTCCTGATTTGAAACAGAAAGCTAGTGTGATCACACTTCCTTTATTTCTTACGCTCAGTGATCCCTGACATGTTACCCTCTGTGTGAATATCCTTCTCGTGGTTAAATCTTCAGAAATGCAGCTGTGTTCTCATGCAAACTTAAGCATTATGGGCATTTACACAGTAAAAAGGAAAAAAATAATCTAGTATTGTAAGAAGTCCTGTACAATGTGCATTAAAACTGTGTGGATGGTTGTCCTCTCTGTGTTTCAGGTCATGTCATCTCGAGCAAGTATCTATCTCGTGTGCAATTCTTGTAAGTTCAAAACATGGACTAATTTTCACAAATTCAGTGGCCTTCAGCAGTAAGGTTTTCAAAGCTTTGTGCTATCTATCTGTGGTGTCAGCTACGTTTTTTACCTGGCCTGGATTCTCTTCCACTTACATTACATACTTATATATAAACTCTACTTCTGCCCTGTTTTGGCCTATAGTGTGCGAAATAGTCACCCATCTTCTGAGATAAAAGCACAGATAATAACAGTGTGGTGTGTCTATACACCCCAGCCCAACTTAAATTTGGGAACGAAAGGTGTCCTATTAAATTCAGGATTATGTTCATCTGTCAGTCACTAGTGTAAGTAGAGTTACAAATCCAAAGGACGCAGAGCTATGTTAGCCATATTTTTCTATGTCTGTGTGTTTATAAGACAACTATTGTTTAGCGTGCTTGGATGTTTCTAGTATGTTAAATATATACAACAAACAGCCATTAATGGGTTTTAAAACTGCAGTGCTTGCCATTAATGGGTTTTAAAACTGCAGTGCTTATTCAGTTCACTGGGTGCTCTTGAATGTGAGCCAACATTAATTGAAGCCCAGCTAATCCTAAGAAGTAACTAAGACCCCATTTCATAAACATGCAATACTAGCGTGTTATTTCAGAACGGCAGAATTAAGGGATTAGGGATAAACTGAAAATTGTTAATAATTCACAATTTCTTCCCTCCTTTTCTCCCCACCAAAGTCAACTCTAGAGGGGGTCAGTAACTGCTCCCAGTTGTACACCCTTTCTTCATGAGTTGTGCACAGGAGCATGACCTGCCAGGGCAATGGGATTTACTCATATGAATGGAGTCCCTAGGATCGGATGTAATATCTCATACGTTCTATTATCATCATAGATATCACTAGGACAAAGCACCAATGCCTGCACTGAAAGCTACTACTTACACTTAGCCATCCTGAACAGGGATCTTTAGTGCCTCTCTGATGTGTGTTCTCCAAATACATATTTCTTTTCAAAAGAAATCTATGACATTTCAAAAGAATCTGTTACGTTTTTTACTAAGATGCAGTTAGTGTCGTTTCTCACGTTGGGCCTTCAGATAATCTGGAACATGTGTTATACTTGTTCTTTAAATAGATTTTCTCTTCTAGTTCTCTGATTTTGCAGAAAGATATTTTATGAAGATCTTGGGGAAAAGGATAAACTTTGCAGCAAATTATCAGGAGATGCATTTTATTATATAAAATTCAGTGATGTAGGAGTTCAGATTAAAGCAACAAAGACTGAAAAACAATGTACTTGTCAATACAGACGTTGCTTAATCTTTATCTCTACCTTGCTGCTGAATTTCTCACACAGCTGTTGAGGTCTTAGAGATGTAGAATATAGGTTTAGGACTGTCCTTTTATGTGTTTGTACAGTGCCCAGTCGCTAGTGTCCTTGGTTCTCTGGGCTTCTAGGCGTTATGGTGATATGGACGAGAGTAAGAGATAAGGATACACATTGCCTCTCTCCTGCAGTGAGAATTGCTGGCTTGTGTTTCTAGGGTCTGTGTTGGTAACGTACTCCTTTGCTCAAACTCTGAGCCTTCCTGCTGATGCTGCAGTGTTCATGTAACGCTGTCGTATAGTTGCAGCATTGTGGCAAACTTAAAAAAGGAAATCTAGTTAAATTAAAAATTGGGGTGCTAGTGGCCTTCTAGACTTGCTGTCTTGTTTATTCAGTGTCAGTGAATGGCTGTGCTGTTTGGCAGCACTCACAAATTTTTCTCGAGTGTTTGCTGATGTTGTTATTGTCCTGGGCTCTCTTTTTTCTTTATGTGCAATTGTTATTTTTATCGAAGCTTGTGGGGAGAACACTGTGCAGACAGCTGCGTGAGGAACAAGTTCAGAAAAGGCCAAGTGAGTTTGTAAGAGAAGTCAGGTGTATTGCCATCAAGTTTTGTGTCAGTAGCAGTGCATCAAGTGACTTACCTTTCTTAAAAAACAGACTAAGCTTTTAATTTCTGAACAGAACAGGGGAATGTGTGCAACCCACAGAGGCTGGAGTCTCTCCAGGCCTATCTAACATAATGAGAGAATTCTTTATGAAATGCATAAAAAGATGACATTTTAGTGGCGAGTGAAATATTTGATTACTTTTTGCATAACCTAAAATAATTGGAATGTTCTTTTGCAACCCTGTTCCCAGTGAGGACTAGGAATGTGTAACTTCACCATATATCTACCTCAGAGACATCTCCAGGGCAGCTTGTGGTCATATGGAAAAATGGGTTGAGAAGTCTCTTTTAAGCCCCAAGGAAAAGTTACAGGCATGCTCATCTGGGAAAACATCCAGAAGATGAATTCAGAGTCATGACCACGAGTCTGAGGAGTGGAAAGATGGTCTCAGCAAGGTTTGGTGAACACTGCAGTGGCCAGTGAGATAAGGGTGAGCATCCAACGCAGTCTGGCGTGGCTGTGTGGCCATTTGCAGAAGTGGAAAAGGTGCACACTGCCGGCTGGCACCCAGTGACAGGGCAGCACAACCATAGTCTGGGGCATGAGGTCCGATCCTGGTCCAGCTGGACTGACTGGCAAAAAGACAGCCAGGTCCTGAGCTGTCTCTTTGTCCCCTTGCAGTGCATCCTGCTCCCTGCCGTCATCCTAAGGGGGGTCCACATGCATGCTGAGGTCTCCTTGGGCGGGTGTGTTTTCTTTTCCGGTTTGGATGTGGAGATCTCGGCCTTGTGGGTGACAGGCAAAGTCTGGCTGTGCCAGCTCAGCGCCAGGCACCTGGTTGGCTTTCCCCTGTGATCTTACAGTGTAGATGCTAAAAGGATGGTGTATTCCTAAGGAGTTTTATGTTGAAGGGCGGACAAACAGAAAGGAATAAAATTGCACTCACTCCTGGCTGAGGGCTGAAATGGCTACAAGACATTGAGGTCTGTCTTAGTTCTGACAGTCATCAGTGTGTGAGGAGTAAGTGAATAATACAGAAGGGATTTTGGCACTTTGCAACACAGAGGAGATTTTAACATCATGTAACATCTCTGGCTAGCATGGGTGGTGGGTTAGCGTGATCTTTCCTGATAATGTCACATCCCTGCTAGCAGAGGACTATGTGTACGTAGTTGCTGTTTTATCAGACTGTTCCTGGATGGTTAGTTCATATTTTATATTGTGTAAACATAGAAAGATAGTTTATCAAAGAGTAGTTTGCAACTGGACTATGTTGACACAGCATTTCGTGAGGACACAGAATACCCTGAACGGCTGCTTCTAATGCAAAACCATTAAACCATTTAAAGCTGGACCAGTTTCATTGATGAGTTAGAGCATGAATAGTCTGGTGCGAAGGAGCTAATGTTTGTAAGAGGTTGAGAGATTGGAAAGGGATGGTAGGAGTTACATATTGAGAAAAGATGAGTCAGGCTACATCATGCCTGTTTGGCAAATTAATTATTTGTTTCAATATTTATAAAAGTGAATAGGAAACAGATGGTAGAAATGGAGATGCCTGTCAGGTTTCTGTAACGGAGAAAGGAGAAAGAGTGAGAGGAAATCAGAATCCCACCATAAGAGGGGAACAGGAAATTAAAATGTCAGACAACTGACAAAAACTGCAGGACCACACACAAATATGAAGAGGTTTCTCATAGGATCTCTAAAGCATTTTAAATTTAAGTCTTCTCTCTTTTGCCACCCAGAAATCAGAATAAAGATATTAAAAAAAAAAAAGAAGAAGAAAGAGGAAAGTCAAAACACACTCCCTCAACCCAGTCCGTTAGAATGCAGTATATTGAAAATTGCTTTGGAAACATATCTGAGTAGTTTGGAAAAGTCCTACTCTAATATCCAGTAAGAAGATGGAGAGGAGAGGAGATGGGGAGCTCCTGACTCACGTTTTGAGTTCAATGATATCCACATCCTTGAGCTTGGCAGTAAGAACTCATGGTCTTTATTTTGCAAAAACTGATAAGGCAGGCAAAGGTCTTGCAGACTAGGGTTAACAGGGAAGTCTGGGTTACATTTGTCCTCTACAGTTGTTCTGAGCACCCGTTGCTTGTGGTTTGTCCTTATGTTTGGCTGCATTTATGCCAATTTCACCTGAGGTGCAAGATGTGAGATATGAGGGCAAGGAAATACTGCTGAGTATAAGGGTAGCCTTATACTAACACACACATAACAGTGTATGTTACACCTACAACGTCAGAGGAAGGAAGGAGGAAAATAAGGGGGTGAAAGGATAGGAAGCTTTCATGTTGAATAGATTTAGTGGAAATGTGCCAGGTGTGTTAACTGAGGGGCAGGGATCCCGAATTCCTGTGGGATTCCGCTAGCACCCCTGCAGCCAGCATGCAGCAACGCATTCTCTATGCCTGTCAGCAGAAGACAGTCCTGGAACGCCAAGTTGCTCTTTGCAGAAATCTGTTTGTGCTGCATCATTATCTGAACTAGCTCAATTTGGAAAGAGGTTGTGAATCCAGATAGGTTTACTGGTCTCTTCCCCTCTCAGAATTGCTTCTGCTTTTTAGCATCCATGGGAGCACAGGGAGATACGTGCTTTGTCCAGCACCCTTCCCAGCTGGGGAGGGTTTGCTGTCGCTCAAATAATCTCTGCTTCTTTAGCTACCCCTTGCTTATGTCTCTTCATATTCAGCAGTCATCACTGCGTAAGGGCTGTCTGCTGACCTTTCCTTCAACAGTAAATTCAGAGCCAACTGTGCTGCTCTGCTGAGATATGGATGTTTTTCTTTCTTTCTATCTGTCTGTCTGTCTTGTGGTGGGGTTTTGTATGTCTCACTTTGACTTTGGCTAAGTGCCTCACAAGCTATGGACTCTGAATGTCTGCCTTATTTGGAGAAAAATGTAGGCTTTTCAGTTGGCTTGACCTCCCAGCAAGTTTCCTACTCTCCTTTGACCTGTTTCTGCTTTGCCAGTCTTTGCATTAAGCTTTTTTCTGCCTTTACGTGTAAGAGTTCACTGATCCCTCTTCGTTCCCCAATAAAAAAAGAAAATTTTTGTAGCTGCTGCTAATTGTGCCCTAGTCCTTCTGCTGGTGTTTGATGTTCATCCCAGCAATAAGACATTTGCAAGTTCACATTCACACTAGGTCAGCAGTTGCTGCTGCTGAGGGTGGTATTGAAGCTTGCAGAATAGCTTCATGTCATGAGTGTGGACAGGTCTGCCTCGTAGAACTATTGCCCACTGCATTGTAGCATAGACTGGCAAATTCAGCCCTTCGCAAGCAGGTTCTGTAGACACTCCCTGAGAAACAGTCTATTGTATCTTCATGTTGCAAGAGTAGGCTTTTCAGGTCGGTGGTAGTAAATACAACTATAATTTGGAGGCAAATGCTGGTCCCCGAGTTGGATCAATGAGATCGAGTTTAAGTCCTTTATATCAAATGCAGACCACAGTCCACCAGAAAGATGACTTTGTCTGAATCAGCTCTTCCTCCAGTTAACAACTGTTAAACCACAAAAACAAAGAGAGGAGCAAAACATGGCATCGTGGAGTCCTTGGTCAATGGCAATAAGATGCCTGCCAAGAAGATGGATTTTGTGATTTCCTCTGTATTGGCTTTCAAAAGGAGACGTGCTGGGAGGAGAGAAGAAATAAGAATGCAAATCAGTGGTGCAGCAGGTCAGGGACAAGCAGAGTGTCGGATGGATCTATTTGTTATTTGTCTGATGGTCTGAAATGGGAACTTTCCATTAATGCATGGCTTTATACGGCATTCATTGTAAGCAGGTAGTGTGGGAGAAGCAAATAGATTTGTTTGTAGCTGGATGATAAAAGGAGAAGGAGTTAGTGCTTCTGCCTTTCGTTTTGCTCCCCTCCTCCAAACACTGGGAGCTTTAGCAGGTGTCTCCTTTGGCAGATAGATGTCTCAGGAACCTGGTGTTTCTGAGAGAACTGAACTGAGCTTGTCAACTTGTCTAAAGTTATCACTTACTGACCATGTGAAGAAATAAGGGACATTCAGGTGTGGGACACTAGGAGTCAGTGTCTTTGCTGATCACTGAGATGAGACTCGCCTGTGAAGCAGGGTATGAAGGATTTTTTTGGCCAGTCTTAATCTAGTTTTCATCTGACACTACTTTCGTTAAAGCTAGATCTAAATTCATCCCAGGGGCTATTCTAAAGAGGAGTCATGTTTGGTCCATTGAATTTGTGACTTAAAGGCTAGAAAGAAGACATACATGTTACAGAAATGTTGCCTATGACTGACTGGAGAGGAAAAACAGTCCAGTCCCTTGTCCCAGCGTGTTCACCTCTGTGGGGTTTTTCCCTTATAATTTATTTTTTCAAGGATCTGATTGAAGCTGATTTGTCCTTGGTAATGGCCAGCCCGGAATAAATCTTTAAGATATTTTCTTCCTTTCCTGGTGTTGTCCTGCCGTTCTTCCTGCCTTTCTTCCTGCCTGTCCCCCTACCATTGTGCTCTCACAGGGCTGCTGTTATTCAGAGAGTTGTCACTGTGATGGGTGGGAGTAATGTGAGTAAGGCTCGGTCCTGTGGAGGAGAAATGTGCTGGTAGACAGGGAAGCAGAAGGATCAGCATTGTCACAATGTCCAAGGAACTGATGTCTTTTTCAGTTACACTTACCCGTACTCTTTAAGTATGGCTTTCATAATGCTTCCTTCACCTGCAAGCCTTGCAAACCCCAGCCTCTGGTGTGCTGCCTCCCTTTGCATAGGTCCCCATCGTACCACGCAGCCGCTGCTGTCTGTGTGGTCTTTGAAATTCACACGGCTTGGTGGCAACCAGTAGGGAGGGAAAATAACGTGTTTTATTTATTTAGAGTCAAGCACAGTTTAAACTCCATTCTAAATAAATAAAAACTCTTAGCCAGATTTATATAAATAAAAATGCAGGTTTTCCCCTCTCTTTTGGCTGCTGTTGAACAGCATCAGTTTCAAGACCACACAAGAAGCTGTGTTGACAGCTCTGAAATGTGCGGTGGAGGAAAAGGTAGGAGGAGTAGGATGGACCTTGATAACTTGCTTTGGGATTCTAGTGCATGGAGTTTCCCTGTGTACATAAGGGAGCAGCCCTTACGCTGTGGTGGGTTAAAATGTTAGAAGAAAACTGGGAGCATCTTATTTCTTTAACGGAGGATTGTTTCTGTAAAAGACCAGTTTTTCCTCAAATTCTTCACCCATTCTACCACGTTGTCTGTGTGAATGGTAGGATTGGTTGGCACAGCTGAGCACTATTATTTCAGTCTTTTAGTATAGTCTAGAGGTGATTGAGTGCCCATAAAAAGCAGTGACTTGAGGAAGGTATGTTCTATTCTTAGGAGGCTGATCACATTTGGCCTTTGGGGATTGAGTCTGCACTACACAAATGTTCCCAGTTTCCATCAAATGGTGCTCCCACACAGGTGCTGACAGTGCCGTGTCTCCTGTTACAACCATCACTTAGGGAAACTCCAGGCATGGTTTCATTTTCTTGGGAATGAAATGTATTATGTCTGCACAAGGTTTCAGATCTCTCTTCACTTTCAGAGCTGCCAAGCTATCAGGAAGGGTGACAAGCGGCTGCTATGTGGAGCACCTGGGTTTTGTTACTCCAGATGAGAGACTATGACTAGATATCTGCTTTAAGCATGTTCTCCTCGGGGCAGCATTTACTCCACTGCTCGTGGACGAGGACGGGCTGGAGGACATGGTTCTGCTGGCTGCAAGATTAGACTGAGAATAAAAAGGGCCCAATTAATGATTGTTATTTTGTGGCTGGTCAGAGGCCACTACGATTATGACAAAAAAAAAAAAAAAATCAAAGAAACACTCTTACAAAGCAAAGCCTTGCTCACAGTTCATTACCTCTTTCACATTCTGAACCTCCTTGGGCTGGCAGACAAAATGACCAACAGATGTTAGTCACATTGAGGAAAAATTTCAGAGAATGATTTTTTTAAACATGTCTTTTTCTAGATTACTTTACCCACTTTATATATTAATTTAAAGTTATGTATGGTCATATATCCCACAATACTTTTGGGTCGTCTTGTTCTGTTAGTAAAACATCAATTCACTTTTCTCTTCCCACTTAATGACCCAACTAGGGTCACAGCTTGTCACAGGCAGTGGTGTGAAAACAGCACAAACTCCTAAACATCTTCACAAAATCCTTATCCTTGAGATAGTTAGTACATCTCAAGGCTCTGTTGTTCAAATAACAGTAAAACACCATTTTTCTTTGCACAGTTGAAGTCATCATCCTACTCCTACTTCTGCTGTGCCCACCTGCAGATGGTTGCTTCAGCTTCAGCTGCTAAAACCTTTGACATAGCAGATGGTCTCCATCTCAGCCCTCTCAACCCAGAAACGTGAAGGGTTTCTGTCCTGGCTCCAGCTGGTGGTGGCCCAGTGAGTCTTTTTCCCTGAAAACACTGCTTGCCTTACTAGAAAGAGCATGTATTTTGAAAATATACCAATGTCACTCCAATCTTCAAAAGGAAAGCCAATGTCACTCCAATCTTCAAAAAGGGCAAGAAGGAGGACCCGGGAAACTACAGGCCAGTCAGTCTCACCTCCATCCCTGGAAAGGTGATGGAACAGCTCATTCTGGAAATCATCTCTAAGCATGTGGAGGAGGAGAAGACTATCCGGAGTAGTCAACATGGATTCACCAAGGGAAAATCCTGCTTGACCAATCTGATAGCCTTCTGTGATGGCATGACTGGCTGGGTGGACGAGGGGAGAGCAGTGGATGTTGTCTACCTTGACTTCAGCAAGGCTTTTGACACTGTCTCCCACAACATCCTCATGGGCGAGCTTAGGAAGTGTGGGCTAGATGAGTGGACAG
>VZSC01004601.1:122721-164151 GCA_013398225.1 Steatornis caripensis
GGGGTCAGACTCTTCTCAGTGGTGCCCAGCGACAGGACAAGGGGCAATGGGCACAAACTGGAGCACAGGCAGTTCCACCTGAACATGAGGAGGAACTTCTTTACTGTGAGGGTGACAGAGCCCTGGCACAGGCTGCCCAGGGAGGTTGTGGAGTCTCCTTCTCTGGAGATATTCAAAACCCGCCTGGATGCATTCCTGTGCAACCTGCTCTAGGCTAACCTGCTTTAGCAGGGGGGTTGGACTGGATGATCTCTAGAGGTCCCTTCCAACCCCTACCATTCTATGATTCTATGATTCTATGAAAATGCTGCTTGATGCATGAAGATAGATAGTGGGACACAGGCTCATGCTCACTGCCTGCATGAATTTCAAGGCCCTTGAAATTGTTGCTTGCACAGGGGAGCGGATTCAAATTTTATTTGTGTGTATTACCATTTCAGAAAGGGTTGCTGCATTTTGAAAAACTGAATGTTGGAGAGCTAGGAAAGATGCTGCAAAATACTTTCAAACCTGAATTGTATTGATTTTTTTCGTTTTCCTTCTTAACAAAAAAAAGGTTTTTAATACTTTCT
Source organism: Steatornis caripensis (assembly GCA_013398225.1). Lineage (NCBI taxonomy): Eukaryota > Metazoa > Chordata > Aves > Caprimulgiformes > Steatornithidae > Steatornis > Steatornis caripensis. Next base: position 123,294 of record VZSC01004601.1, read on the forward strand.
CCTATGAAAATATAGTGTCAGTAGTGATGTACTGCATGTGCAATAAACAGCTATTTGTGGTTATTAAACTCCCCAGCTTTGCCTTACAATTTAACCAGCCATAAATTCATTTATTGCATTGTATACTGAGTTGCTGTGAAGGATATTGCTTACTTATCGCAGCATTATAAGTAACTACACTAAAGAGACTATCATTTTCACAACAGAAAACAAAAATGTTTTACCTGATTTTAAGTCTCAATAGTAATGTGAGATGTTTAAGGCCTTGAAGGGAATTTAATGTGCAAGTTTTAATTCTTTACTAGAAATGATAACTGAGCAGAAAGCAAGTGGTTCTACACCTCCTGTATTGGTGACTATGAAATATCATACTATCCGGCAAGAATCGACTCCCAGAGAAATTTCGTGCAAGTTTATGGAAAACAGCCATAAAATTACAAATACTAACACGTCTAGGTCTTGGGATTCTCGGTGAGATGAAGCTGCTATTTCACTTTAATTGTTTTACTGGAATTCAGTGTAAATGTTAGCTCTGAAACATCAAAGAAATTCCAAGGAATAGAAAAATAAAAGCCTATGGGAAGCTATGTTTAAGGAGAATAAACAGAAGAATCTGTGTAACTGTAGGCAGGCTAATCTGACGCTGATTCTGAACAAAATCATTAAAATCTTTTTAGGACATAGTTAGCTAAAGATTGTAAAATAATTGTTGCCCATGAAGATAGTTTTATTTAAATCTGCTCTTGCCAAATAACTAGATTAAATTTCAAATTTTGTTGGCAAAGTTAAATGTGATGACAAGCTCCTCACTTAACAGATTAGATTAAGATAATTAGTAGGATATAAAACCATTCAATCCATATTGCAAGGATTAAAAATATTTTGTAAAAAGTATCTGTAAAAGGGTTATCATCATCACAAGGGTAGAAAGGGGTTTTGTTATTCAGGAAGTCAGCCAGGCTGATTGCTAGCCCAATGCTATTGGGTTGACTCTTCCAGTTATTTTGAAATAAGTATGAAGTTATTGTTAGCAAAATATCCTGATGTAATCACGCTTTGTTCGGGTAGGATCTTTTTGCTAACCAAGGGGCCGGTTGGGTAGGGTGTGTTTGGAAGAACAGGCATTTTGTCAGAGACGAATGCAAGCACAGAGGTCTGTATTTCAGAGGAAGAAGGCCCTGCATGTAAGATTTCTGCACGCTAGAAATCAGTGATCCTGAAAGTTTCAAAGTTCATGGTAGTCACCTAAGTTAGCATGAGCTTTTAGGCTGCTTTTAGGATCATGACCACCACACATTGTACATATTGCATGAGTAGATGGGAGAATATCGTGTAGGATTGGAGAAGTGATTATTCTCATAGAAAGGACTGATGAGCTGTTTCTTATAAAAGCAGGTTATCTCTGGTGCCCGTTAGGAAAGGGGATCATAAACCAAGGAAATACGGGAAAGAAATTCCAGGGATTCTCTGACAGTCTATGGACACTATAGATCTTTAAACTCTCAAGTACGCAGTGTATAACTTACATGTATAACACATAATATATACCAATATTTCTGGTGTTATAGTTTTATCTATTAATATATATCTATTTGTATAAAGAAGTATGTATATATGTGTGCATGTATGTTTGGCAGGTTTGTGGTAACATACCTTCTTCTCAGTTACAATAGTGCCTGTTTAAAAATCTTAGCCATTTAAAAGAGCGTATTAATTCTTTTATTAAGATGCTGTAATTAATCTTGCTTTACCTTATACAATATTTTAATGCTTAAAATGCAGCGGTATCTGGTATGAGTAGTATTGCATATACAACTATAGCTTCAGACTCGCTTCACTGATCTCAGTAGCAAAACGGACAGTAGAACTTGGCCCTCTAAAATTTAACATGTCAGTCCTAAAATAATTTTAAAAGGCATTTATATGTGTCTCCTCCTCCTCCACACTGTTTGTGATCTGAGAGCATCCATGTGGCTAAAAATACAGACTTGTCTTTTCTAAATTGAAGACATTCTACTCACACCGCTGGAGAAACAAACTAAAAAATAAGGCAACCAGATGTTTAAAAATGTTGAAAGTTCCTTTTTTTGGAAAGGTAGCTATGTTAAATAAACATTAAAATGCTATTTTTTCTATATAACTATTCATTTTAATGGCACCCCGAGAGTTCGTCCAAGGGTCTCTGGGTCACTTGGGAGAAAGCACAGTATATTTTGGCTCCACAGTCTTTGACTTGCTACAAAGAGCTAATTCTTCCAATTAACGGAATAAATGTTGCTGATGTAGATGGATTGACAAATTATTTTAAAGGCTAGTTTATTGAAGCGGATGGCAAGTCTGATATGACTGGAATGCTTTCAGAGGCCTTCCCTGGCGGGAAAATAAGCCCTTGGAAGAGCAACGTTTAGTGACTTTTCACCGGGTGGCATCTACTCCTTTGAGCAATTTCTGTCCACAGTGGCTCTGCAATGAAGCTTCATTGCAACTGCAATGAAGACATTTTGTCCTGTAGGACTTTCAGTAGGGCTTTCTGCTTAGGGTAAAAGCAACCTGTTCGGATAAGATACCAGTGATGAATATCAAGAGCTGAGGTAGCTGTAGGTCTGGGAGTCCCTGCTGGGCATGCTGCAGTTTCATGAGCTATTTAATAGAAAAGCAGGTTAATTTCTGGTGCCTGTTACAAAAGATGATCATAAACCAAGGAAGTATGGGAAAAGAATTTCAGGGATGCTCTGAAGTTTATTGATACTTGCTTTATGATCAGATGCTGAAAAGCTAAATAGAGCAAGGAAACTAAAGGGAGAATTTCAAGGCTACAAGTCTGTTTATGTGGGTAAAAGACTTTTGGAACCAGTATGTTTTCCTTTCAAAAAGATATTCCTCTCAGTGGGACAGCGTCCTGAAATAGCCGCATTTTAGTTCAGTTTGCAGCAGTTTGTGAGAGTGGTTGTATTGCAGTGTTGATGTTTCAGGAGTGGATCAGCTCTGTGGATTAATGCATTTACATGCGTCAGGAACGGGGAAGGTAGGTCATGGCACACCTGAGACCCTCTGTAGGGCTTATTGATGTCTGGCTGCATTTTCTGTGCTTTACAGATTTAGCTAACTAATGTGATAGCCTCTCTGTTTCCAGACAGGAAATAACACTCCCTGTCAGCCGTACTCTACATGGTGATGGAAGGTGTGTTCCTGACTTGATACCTAAAGAATAAAGGAGTTACAGAGAAAAGCTTCTCGTCTCTCAGGGAGCACATCTACCTCTTGTTATGGCTTGCAAAATAAAAAGAACAACCTGAGTTGAAGAAGTCAGATGCAGCATTCCTTTTGCCTTCTTTGGAAGCAAGACTTGAGGCTCTCAGCTGGTGCCCATCAGTGTAGTGTCAGAGGGCTGTAAGGTGATACAAGGATGTTGCACACTGCAGTAATCCGGATACGCCAGATCTGGCTTTAAACGCACCACCTGATGTACCACAGCCAGAATTTCCTGCACCATAGCGCTCAGCTAGGTCTTTGGCAGAGCGTGAGGGTGTATATAGCACATGCAGGGCTCCACATTGTTGTAGCTAAGCTGCTTTTCTTGCCCATGTGTTAGCTTGTTTGGAGCCTGGTCAGCTGTCTATATGCTATGTGCTGTGCTGCACTATATACAAAAGACAAATGTCACAACTGGGCACGAAAGCAACCATCCCTGTGGTGGAGTTGACATCCATGGTCTCTGGGTCTAGCCCAGTGAAAACAGTAAGTTTGACATGTGGAAATAAATGACTTTGCTACTGTATGAGCTTTAATGCTAATTAGCTGTGGGAGTGGACATCTGTGCAGGACTAGCTAAACCTCCAAATCCTGCCCGAACATTACGCTGTTGGGAAATGCTGGACCTCAGTATATGTGGATGGTGGGGGAGTTCGTTCTTCCTGTTTATGGTAGAAGAGCTTTTGGAGGCTGTTTTGTTTTCAGTCGCTTGGATCTCAAATATGAGCTGTCAACCCGCAGAGCAGTGTCAGATAGTTGGATGTTGTCCACAGAGCCCCAAAGGCTAAATCACCTCTGGTTAAAATATCAGTTTTCGTTGTTAGTGAAATTTGATTTTTCTAAAGAGAAATGTCAGGAATACATCGAAGAAACTGGCTTATCATTCATGTTCTGGTAGTAGCTTAGTCGTAAAAACAGGTTGTATTTGCAGTACATGTGGATAACCTCTTATAATGTATTGTTCACAAAGCCCAGGAGAGAAATCTCAGCATCATGCCAATGCAAGAATTTTTGTTATCCCTTCTCTTGGGAGAAAGGTATGCAAAGAAAATAATTCATTTGTTGTTTTAAGAGGAATATGTTTACCTTCCAAGAATTTCGTATTGCAGATTGGTTTGATTACTACCATTAGCCTATCTGCTGCTGCAGAGTGTTTGCTTTATTTCTTAAAGAGAAAACAAAATGCGGTGGCGCAGCTCAAACACAGTGGATATGAGGAGTATGTATTTGCATTAAAAAGACTGCTTTTTCTGGTTGCATCTAGAGATAAATGTTCAGCAGCCGATGAGGCAGTTTCAGCAGAGAAATTTGTATGCTTAAAAATACTTTTTTTTATAAAGTTTGTAGACTGAATAAAACACAATCCCAAATTTGTCCAGCTGCACTCTGTTTACAGATTGCTCCAGAATTTCTGTGCCTTCAACCTCTCTCTTTTTTTTTCTTTCTTTTTTTTTTTTCCCCTCCAGACACTTCCAAGAGCCAAGAGGTTGTTGCTGGTATGCGGTGAAGGCTCAGAAAGGAAAAGAATAAATTAACATCAAATGGGCTTCTCCTCCTCCCACTCTGCATACAGAATGATTAAGGAGACTGTAGCACAGTATCAGTACCGCCTCCCAAGACGCCTTATCTCCCAAGAGCCCCTCCTAGTCCCTTGCAACCTCCAATAACTTCACTAAAAATAAAACTCCTACTTTAGTCTTTCTTCTGTGAAATTATTGGTGGTGTCTTCTGGAAGGTGCAAATTGATGAATTCCCTCAGTTCTTTTTGTCTGAATGAACTGGGATTGTAAGGTGCTTTTCAAGGGCTGTTCAAGATAGCACCCTTAGTTAATATCCAATTGGATCCAGCTGTTGACATATGCTATTTCACACTGTTAAAGAAACTGGTGTATGCTTGATATCACGTGTCTTTTCAAGGGTACCCTACTTATGTTGTTTCTATCTAGACTACATATTAATGGAGTGTCAGTAAAACGTCAGCACTTACTGTGTTGTATCGGTGAATATTCCTTAGGAAATCAGAGGTTTATGGTTATGTTATATTTCTTGGTTCAGGCTACAGAGGTGAGGACTGAGATGTAGAAGGGCACTTTCCTGGGCAGGGCAGCACCCCTGGTTGTGGCTGTCCTGTGGTTCCCCTCCCAGCTTCACTGGAGACTTCTGAGACGCCAGTCCAGCTGACAAGAAGGTGCATGTAAAGTTTAATTTGTGAACTTCAAAATGCCATCCAGTTTTGCGGTGATTTAACAAGGAAGGAAACCTCTGATGCTCACGGTAAGAGAATATGGCTGAGAGTATGGAGGGGTGACAGTTTAGCTGCACTGTGATAATGTCTGTAGGTTTCCTTTGTCCTGTATGAAATAAAATAACCATGTTTAAACCTCAGCGAAAGCAGCCAGAAAACCCTTGTCATTACATCACATCAGCTTTCATCTATTGTACTTGATTATGTATTCTTTGTTTGTAACAAGCTCCCAGTTTTCCTTCTTTGCTCTAAAAACTATGCTCAGAGTATTGCATCACTTTTCTCCATATCAGTGAATCTGCTTATTGACATCCTGTTAGAGGCCTGTGCAAATAGTCTTCAAAAAGGAATAAATGAAAGACACCAGTGAAAAGCGAAATTTGACCAGAGGGCAAAGTTCTGTCAAAACCACTTTATCTTCCTTTATTACTGAGACATGACCAGATGTTTGTTTATAACAAGATGCCTGCATTGGGATTTTTAAAAGCCCAGATGAGGAAAACTGTATCTAATTGCTGCTAGGATTGCAGCCGTGTCCTAGCTGCAACCTGGGCTGGTGTGTCCTAAAATACTATATTTGGAGATTCTGGGAATGGAATAAAAGCGTATATGTTTTTGCTGAAAGGAGATAGGGCTGTCAGCTCAGAAACACACTGAACATCTGCTCTGGCTGAGCCTTGTGGTTTAACTAGATTAAAGCCCCACATTAAAATGATCATCAGTCAATCAGAACACTTCCTCAGTCTGAGAAACATAACATCACGCTCCGTGCTGCAGTTCCCAAAGACGACAATGTGTCGTGGTAAGAAAAAAAAAATAAAAAATCGGAATAGTGAAATATTTCACAATTGTGGTTTGCTTGGCTTGTGTGACATCACAGACTAATGTTTAACCTAGGATCAAACAACTTGGAATTTGTTGTCCTAAATAACGTTAAATGTAGCTAATTATTTTGAGCACATCTTGGCTATTAAATCTGGTTAGCAAAATGAAATGTGATTCGTCTTGTTCTAGCTTTGGAGTGTTCCCAACAATGAAGCTGTAGCACGGATGACAAATTTGTGTTGTTTCAGTGGCACAGAGATAATTCTCCTTTTATTTCAACCCCTAGATAGCCATTTAAGACTACCAGACTACAGGGCTTATAAATTATAGGACTATGAATTGCCAGGAAAGCTGTTTTATTAGGGAAAAGAAAGCAACGATTAGAAGAAGAAAACCCAACCCTGCCGGGCAAATCAAGATAACCCTCTTCAGTTGGCATTTGGCTGTAAGCTAGTTGTATCACGTGCATATGAGTAACCCCTTGCCGTAGACGAGCTGATAACAATTGAGTAAATGCTGGTCTAAAGTATCTTACATAACGACTTGCAAGGCCTTTTGCTGTAGAAATTTTGAATTACGTAGAATTAAATGCCTTGTTGCATTTATTAAAGTGTCTAACTGGCATGATTTTGGTTTTGTTGTAGTGAAACAAGGAAGACAGAAATGTGTATTTTCTTCTGCACAGTGCATGTAACAACATAATTTTTAAAGTCTATTTAATTTAGACCAGCCAGACAACGTATTCAGCATTGTGGAAACACAGCATTAGTGAAAAAAAATCTATAAATCAATGTACAGCAAGTTGATGCTCCCTTTCAGAAACACCCACTGCATGTTGAGGAAGCATCTGGTGCAACTTGGATGGTTTTTGTTACTGATTTTAATAGCCAAATGTGCAAAAGAGCTTACTGCAAATATTTCAGGATTTTTGGTGATGGAAGTTACAGATATGAATTGAGAGACTGGAATCAAGGGACGGATTATGGCTATTTGGAGCCTGAAGCATATTCTAGCACACAGATCCTGTGTGCTTCTCCTGCCCCCCTTCTCATTCCTTCCCTCACACACTCTTGGAACTGCAGTGGGGAGAAGCCTTCCCTCTTGGGAAGCATCAGTGATCCTTTTCCTTTGCAAACAGGGAATTTATTCGAAGACAAACAGTTATGTTCCCCCATGCTTTGAAGACTTGGCTTAGCCTGGCCTGCTGCACTTTTCTCCTGGTAATACTTGACCGGTCGTTTATTGGGGTGATGCTGAAAGAGACCTTGCAGCAATAGATCTCACTGAGATGAATGTTCGTATTGTAGACCTTAAAAAGACCACACTACATCAGATAAACATCATGTTGTCTATCCCTTTTGGGGAAATTGTGGACTATAGTAATTTGAAAAATAGAAAAAGGAACTGTGAATCCAATATTATAAGATTATCTGATCATCTGGGATGCTAAGGAACAGCATTAAGGTGTCTGTACATTAACCTCTCCTACCCGAAACTGCTTCAAAAAGTCACATTTACAGGCAACACCATAGTTCTATGTAAAGTTCTGAGAAAGCAAGCTCTGCTCCTTAAGGGAGGAAGGTGATGTCAGAACAAAACAATGAAATATCAAAATGAGATAATTGTTATTTTCTCATCTTGGATGTTTTGTTTTCATTGATTGTTGACCGTGTCAAAATACTGGTGTAATTTTCATGCATCCCAGCTCCTCTTCTCGTTGTAATTTTTACTCTCTTCCAAAGGAAAAAAACCACTGTAAGTGCAGTGAGCAACTTGATGACAAAACAAGTAGGGTTCTCTTTAGAGGGGGAAGCATTTTCTATCATTTAGAGTGAAATTTGTGTCTACCAAATGCCTTCAAATGTCACCGTGTGTTCATGGTGATGGTTGTATTGGAAGGCATGGCATTTGCCTCATCAAGGGCCGAGTTGCTTGGTCATGTGGTTGGCATTGCACCACGGATGTTCAAGTTACTGGTAACGTTCTTCAGATACATTAAAGATTTGGTGTGGTTGGTCTAGACTTGCACTAGATATTAGGTGCCACAGAGTGGCTACATCTTGGGAGAACAGCAATGGCCAAACTGCTGAAAAGAAGCAACAAAACAATTGTAGGGAAAAATGGTATGTAGAAAGGTGATTTTGCTGGAACTTCGATTGAGAGGATAGACATTTATCAGATAAAAGGAGATATGTGGAATGCTACAAAGAAATCAGCAGCACTGCCTGTGAAAAGCGTTGTGCTGGCATCAAAAAGAAATTTATAAAACTGTTGAACTGGTAGCATTACTCTGTGGACCAGAAACTACAGCCTTGAGTGAAACATATGCTGTGATTTCTTCAAGAAGCATCAGGTGTAAAGAAAAATTATTTTAAGATGAAAAAATCAGAGGGACAGCAGAGTATGAAATTGGTTATATAATGGTTACATCAATGTATTAATGGTTAATGTATTTAATGGTTAGAGTGTTGGGAACTTGAGAGAGGGCAAATAAATTATGAAAAGACAGGTAGAAGTCTATTAAAGCAAGCAACCAAGTGTGGTCCAATTTAAAGGATGGGCATTGTCTATGTGGATATGATCATCCTGAGCAGAATGGAAGAGCAATACTGGAGTCTGAAAGAACAGTGACTCTGGTTTGTTCCCAGGATCTGCAAATCTGCTTCAGATCAAAAGTAAAACAGGACTGCTGGCACCCAGACTAGCAGAATATTTTATACCTTGATTTTCTGTTTAGAACCCATCTGCAATTACATTTCTCATGTCTGTGGTATTTTCAGCTGGTAAAGCAGCCGGTCCAGCACTGGACTCCCCCAGCACCAGAGCCTGAAAGCAGAAACTTCCAAACAATCCAGCCATGCAGGAAAACTACAGGATCAAGGTAAGATGTGACTGGCTGGGACGGAGACGCCCTGAGTTAGTTTCCCAGGTTGCCACCGTGTGTGGTGGCCCAAGGTAGCTCAGGCCAACACCTCCTGCAGAGATCTGCCCTATGACTCAGGCTGGTGGCTCCAGATTGATGGCAGAGGGTAGCTGTGGTCACCATGTGTCGCAGGGTGAGTGTGCCTGGCTGAGGGTGACAGCACACAGCCTGTCAGCAGTTCTCTGACTGCCCCATCACATGCTCCCACCCCACATTTCTGCTCAAGGGCAAACCTGTCACAGCTATGCACAACGCTGAGTAGACAGGCAGTTATTATGAGAGCAGTCAATGCACTGAGAAGTTGTTCCTGAGCTTGCCTTGTGGTATCTTCTCTGTGCTGTCACACTTTGTTCAGTGTTTTACTGACACTTGAGGATTTCAGAAAAGCACACAGTAATTACGGTGTATTATTATCGTCTGCATTTCTGATACATAGCTTATCATAAAACGCCTCTCAAACAATTTCTTGGTTTTTTTCTTGAAGTGTTGCTGCAAATGACATCACTTCTGCCTGAACTTCAGCTGGATATGGCAACACCTTGTAAAATACTTTAACAAGGCAGAAATGCTTAAATAAAGTTTGGGTTTGGTTTCAAAGATCTTCCCTTTAGGAGATTGCAGTAAATTCAACCACCAGATTGACACGCCGTTCTCTGTATGAATTTCGTTTTCCAGGGTTAACGTTTCTTCGTGGTGCAATTTAATTGCTTTACAAGGAAAGACTACAATAGTGCTATATATCTATAGTGGCTTTCCCTAGCTTTTGGAAAGTATATGGTTTTACAATTAAGCAACAGGGATGCTCTAGTCTGTCACACATTTGGGTTTGTTAAATCCATTAGCAAGCAATAGAACCTCTGGTATTCAATCTTTCTCACTATTTATGTCTTATTTTTATCCCACTGTTTCACCGTTGTCTTTGATTTTCTTTCACTTTGGCCAGTTTATTTACAACCACTAAATAGAAATGATGCCACTAGTACTTCACAGCTTAGCAGATAGCTAATGGTGAAGCACCACGCTGGGCCGTGTCTATTCAGCCTCTGTTGCCTGTGCAGTTTTTCATAACTGAGCCTGGCTTTCTCCGTTGCACCTCTAAAACCCTTCTGAATGAAGTCTACCCAGTAAGGCCAGGCTCTTAAAATGGATGTGATCACTACAGGTTTCCTGTAGTTTTCTGTTTTCAGCGATTTAAGCACAACTGTTTTTCACGATATCCTTCTTTAACCCAGTGTACTGCTGCTCTCTCCAGCCGTATGTAATCCTGCAAGTGCTGGGCAGGGCCTAGGAGTCCCAAGTGATTCACTGAAATGTCAGTATATTTTTAAGCCCCAAACTGAGATTTTGCTTAACATTTTGAAATAATAAAAAGGAAAGGGCTGGAACTGAATAGATTCTGTGTACACAGTCCAAAAGTACGTATATGGAAGGCACCACTCCTTAACTAAAAGTCTTCATAATTCCCTCTCCCCAGCTTCTGACTAATCCTGGGCAGGATTACACAGCACGAGGATGTCTCACTTTGCAGAGTTTAGTCTTATGAGACCAGGACATGTTTATCCTTGCTCAAAAGGCAAGAAAGGGAAAGGATCTCCACTCTGTTAGTCACCACAGCGGTCAGAACTTTTGCTAGTTGTGGCTGGGAAGGACTGATGCATAAAGCCTTCTCCCTGTGAACGTCTTAGCCACTGGGCTGGTTATTGGAATGGTACCCTTTGCCACAGCCTGTTGTGTAATGGATAAACTTGGTTTGTCATCAGTTAGAAACTCCTCTCTGGAATGAAGCAGATCTCTAACAAAACCTGCTTTGCCCTGAGCAATTGCAGGTGACACCCGCACTGATACGGAGGAGAAAAAGCTGAGAGAAATAGAAGTCTGAAAGATTTCCTAGGGAAGCATTCAGAATTCGCTGGGCAGGCTTCAGAATGAAATTTCTGGAGAAAAAAAGATGGAGGTGTAGGAACTGGAGGAGCTACCAGCACCCAGAGAGAGTTTGAAAGCGTTCATGGAGAGTGCACAGTGTGCAGAAGAGGAGGGTGATAAAAGTGCCAATAAACAAGCGGAATTCCTCGGGGGGCACTGAACACCAGCACAGTAGGTAAATTAATCTGGAAACAATTTGCTAGCTGTTGGATGGGGGTATAACTGAAGCAAGGCCTGAATACAGAGGCAAGAGCTTCTATTCAGCCAAACTACATAGCTGCATAAAACATGATGTAGGAGCCTCCTCTGAGTCTGAACTAGATGCAAAACTTCTACACAAAGCAGAATACAGATTGAGAAATATCGCTCTGTGTTTAACTCGGTTACATTTATCTGCGTGGCAGTTTTAGAGAACTGAAGCAGTTTTTGTTTAGATGTAGAACTGAGATGGTGGCATCAACATACTGGCGCTTCTGTAAAGACTGTAGGCAACAGCAGGTGAAATGGAAACACAAGGTTTACAACTAAGGGTTTCCCAGCATATGTGGGTAAAAAAGTTGATGAGGATAAAATTTGCAATTATATTTGGGGTAAAAGCGTCTTTTACTAGAACAAAGCCATGTCGACCATATGAAGAGGATATCTTCACCGGAAATACAGGGGACTGAACCTACTAAAGCCTGTGAACTCACCTTTCAGGTAGTAGGAATGCTCTGAGCAGGATATGAAGTGGTCTGAGAAATGAGTTTGTCTCTAGAAGACTTCCTTTGCTATGAACATGGGGTTCATAAAAAGCTTGGTAGGTGCCTTGCTCAGAGCTCATAGACCAAGTAGCCAAACCGTGGTGTCACGGTGACAAATTTGGGTTCCTCTGGGTATGGAAATGGAGTAATTTGCCTTAACTCATTAGCATGGGGTGGGGGTTTCTGAGGTCCAGCCTTGCTCAGAGGACTGTTTCTGAGAGCTGAGCTGGATTCCTTTAGGCCTTCCTTTGAGCTCGGCTTCATCTACTGAACTTCTGCTAACATTGCAGTGCTCCCGCACAGAAACATCGCCTGAAACCCGCTCCCCTGTGCATTCCGTGGGAGTCGCAGCCCGGTCCGTGCGGAAAGCAATCTGGCATGTCAAACCACAGCTGAGCAGCTTGCCTCCCTCCCACAACGTAGGGTGTGCAGCACGTGNTTTTAGGCCTTTCTTTGAGCTCGGCTTCATCTACTGAACTTCTGCTAGCATTGCAGTGCTCCCGCACAGAAACATCGCCTGAAACCCGCTCCCCTGTGCATTCCGTGGGAGTCGCAGCCCGGTCCGTGCGGAAAGCAATCTGGCATGTCAAACCACAGCTGAGCAGCTTGCCTCCCTCCCACAACGTAGGGTGTGCAGCACGTGCTGGGCTCAACTCCCCTGTGGAACAACCTTGGTGTTAGAAACTGTCACTTTTCAGGTTACGGTAAGTTCAGTTAGAGTTAAGATGACTGTTTCACTCCAAGCTGCTGATGAACTGACAACTGCTGTCTTGATTGTCTGTTTGTAATTATCCTACTGAGAGTTTAACTTTATTTTATTTTTGCCTGTTGATATTTGCTGTCCCAGGGGCAGGGCATTACATTGCATGCTCTGTGTGTAGCATTACGGTTACTCTTCGAGTGTGTAACTAGAGACACGTTATTTCTCTCAAATCTCTAGTTATTAGGACTCATTTTTAATGCTAGATACATTTGCTACGCAACCCTTGGTTTTCAAAGCCCCTGTTTCTGTTCTGAAACCTCAGTCTTTATTTAAAAGAAATATTAGAGTTGATTAACTGTAAAAAAAAAAATACAGTTTTGCTGACTAAAGCAATGTCTTCAAGCAGAGAAGACAGATTATTTCAGTGATGGATTCAAACACCTCCAGGGGCTGCTTGGTCTTTCTATTTACTATTATCAATGCTGTAATTTTGTTATCAAGACTGGCAGTTGCTTCTCACAGAGAAACTTTACCACGAGGCTGACCTGCCTAACACCTCCCTATTAGTAACAGAAACAAATAACAGTTGATTGTTCAGCTGCTGTCATTTAAAAAGACTAAATCAACCTGCCACAAAAGAATAATTCCCTGTGGTAACTTTATCCATTTGCCCTTGGTGGTGACACTGTGGATACCACCCTGGTTGAACTGTATATTAGTTCCTAGAGAAGCACTTTGAAATATATAGCTCTGCACCATCTTGTAATTGAAAAAAATTGAATAGCCATACATGGTTCAGTAATCTGAAAAGAATGCAAAGGTTCAGTTCTAATTGCTTTGCACAATTTAATACCATTTTGCTGTGTTTTCCAAATGGATTTATTCTACTGTTCTGCATAGATCTATTACACAATTTGGCAGCACTGGCTATATACAGGCAGCACTGTTTTTTAAAAGGATGTGTCAGTATTTTAATTTTATGTTTTGTTTTATGTTCTGACCACATTTTTAAAGGACTTACCTAACCAAATGACCCACTCCAGGTGTTTGCTATTCCATCGAGAAGGATTGCTGCTCCTCCAGGGTCCTGAGAAGTGTTCAGTAACCTGTGAGATGAGTTAAGGGCCTGACTTCAAGCTTATCCATTAAAACAGTCCTTCTACTGTCTTGGAATCAAGTCTCTAAATTCTCTTTGGATTGGGGGAGCTTTAAAAGCTGCCATGAAATATGTGCTTTTTAAAATTTACTTTATAACGTCCACTCAGATTGGCTTCTATTTATTCTACGTACAATTCTGCTAGATGTTTCTGGATATTAAACGCTGTACACTGCCTATCTGCAAAAAGCAGCTATTCTGAAATCTAAGGAGGAGTGACTCTGAACAGATAGTCATCGGAATGGAACTTCAGCTTTAACTTAAAGTTGCCTTTTTTTTTTTTAAACATTTGACATTATTTCCATGTCACTTTTTGCTCTTAGTGCATTCCTCACATAAATCGTACACATGACCGTGCTTGGGACTACTACTTTTTTTTTTAAAGAAGTTTATCTAAAAGAATTGGTAATAGTATTAATATCTGCAAATACCACAGAGAATAAATCACCATGCTTCTCTTCAAAGCAAATTATCTTACTTGTTGCCATCTTAGGGATGGTAACAAAAGTTAGTTAAGATGTAAGTCAGAATATATATATATATTTCAAGCCTTTTCTTCAAACTAAGTAGAGGATTCTTTCGGTTGGTAGTGTTTTGCGTCTGGTTGTTTTAAGGTTTGTGTGTTGTTTTTATAACAATACAGATGAAAAAAAGAGTCATACTGGGTTTTAAAGCAGGCAACACCAATGGGGTCAAATTATTAAAAAGCTTAAGAAAAACACTTGCAATATTTTCAAGGTCTGTATAGCTGTATATATGCAAAAGGCATGAAAATAAATACAATCACGCGTTTAATGTATGCCAAAATGTATGCTTGTAAATATTACAGTGCTTTTGGGAGGCTTATTGGAAACACAATCCCAGATGAGGGAATTGTATGGAAATAAGTATATTGTCAAACTATCAGGATGTGAACTGCACAATGGAACAGAATGAAGAGCAGAGAGAAGCAACTTTCTTTTAAAAAGTAATTTTAAAATGAAATGCATCTTCTCCGTTTGTGGTGGAAAAACCGAAGACAGATGGAGACCAAGGAAAAGAGAAGATAAAGAGAAATTAATAAATGAAGATACACTGAAGTAAAAACAATTGATGGCTGAAAGGAAGCTGAGATTGAAACTGCTTTTGGATGTCACATACACAATGTTCTAGAGAAAGCAGGCTTTAGAAAGCTTGTAGGTGGTAGGAGGTCTGTCCAGAGCTCCTAGATGTTGGAGTCTATTTTGTGTATATG
The DNA here is from genome assembly GCA_013398225.1 of Steatornis caripensis. Lineage (NCBI taxonomy): Eukaryota > Metazoa > Chordata > Aves > Caprimulgiformes > Steatornithidae > Steatornis > Steatornis caripensis. Next base: position 138,298 of record VZSC01004601.1, read on the forward strand.
TCAGTCTCCTGGTAGCTCTAGGTGTAAATTCTTGAAGCATTGAGACTTTCAGCATATTTGTATCCCAATGATACCGTATTTTATTATTCAAGAGTAAAAGGGACTTTTATATAAACTAATTTCTGATTACCTATCAGTACATTGATTATAGGACATAATACTGTTTTTAAGAGAGGTATTTCTTAAAATTAAGATGGCAAACAGTAGTTTTCTCTCTCTAGCCTGTTTTGATTAGTCCTGCAAACGGTTTGGAACTGATCATTCAGATCTTGGCTAAACAGTGATCAGGTCCAGACTACTTTCTGTAGAGGCAGGTTTAGAGTCCACTGAAGGTTATTTCACTATAGCTGAAAAAAACCCCCATTGAATTTGGAATCAATAATAAGATAGAGAATGAAAGAGTTAACTTCTACAGTTTCATTGCCGCTCTTCTGTTGCAGGGACATTATTAACAAAGGCTTGATTGTTGTTTTGGCTACAAGTATTAAGTACAAAAGAACTTTATGAAGGTCCCAGACACAGACTGGCATTTAAACTGACTGTCCTTTTCCAAAGCAGCTTTTCTGTTAAAGGAGTCCATTATTAAAACACAGCAGCTTTAATTAAATCTCTATAATCTCCTATCAGGAAAATGGCATTAGCCTGCTAGCCAGGAAAATATGGTAAGTCATAACAGTATCCCTGTTATTAGCACTTGATTGTCTGTTGGAGTGTTTGATCAAAAGCGTGGAGATTTTGATGTTGTTTTCCAGTAAGGCTAGCCTAATGTACTCAGGAGTGTGTGTGTGGCAGGGGTTTATAACAATTACAACTCCCTCTAAATACTGGACCTAAAATCCTAAAGGGTGCGCAAAATACTGCTCTTGTACTGGTCTAGCTCCTCCTCGTGCGGTGTGGTTGCATCACTATAGAAGTGCTTGAACTAGCAGAATTTATTGGCACATGAGAAAACAGGTAAGTGTGTCAGATGCGTTTACCAAACATAGATGTGTCTTCCCCTAAAGGTTGTAGTGCTGGGAACTGTAGGTATATACACAAATAAAACTAGTTATTTTTCATTGAAGTTTTAGTTAGATTGTGCTAAATAACTTGATTTAAAATCACACCTTTAAATACTGGGTGAGATGTGAGATCAGAAGCATCTCTAAAGGATTTCACCCATCTCTCTGGATAAAAGTGCTACAGATACAGAAATGGTAGATAACAGTCATTGATGTGGTTGTTTAATGAGTGGATTTGTTTACACGTTTCAGTCCAACTTGACTTGAAGATTTACACTTCATTCTTGTCTACGTGCTGCTTTTGAGTAAGTGACATAGTTACACTAGGTTGAGAAGTGGAGTGGTGCACAGCAGACTTGCTTTGCATAGCGTCTGAGTACACACTACTGTGGAGAAGTACTTGGGTTGTCTGTGTCATCAGATGGGCTAATTCTGTCTTCTAGGGAAAGGCAATAAAAGAAAAGATCATGGAGCTGTTTGTGCTGGAAGTCCACTTGTCGCTTACTTGTCCATCATCACTGCTCTTCCTACTTCCACTGAAATAACTGACAGCTGCTGTCAACTGCAGGGGAACAAGCATGAAGTCCCATGTGACAAATACGAAAGTGATGGTAGTCCTAGACTTCTGAGTTTTATAGGAATGCAACTATCTTAAATATGGGCTGTTACTACTACCACATTAAAAAAAAGGAGGGGGGCGGGGTGTGTGGGGGGGAAGGGATGCAATTACCCAGAGAGCATGTGGCATGCTTTTCATTGATTAGACTGTCCTGTTTGATTAAATTCCTCAGTATTTTTAATTTCCTAGTCCTAATTGCTGCCTTACATCTTTCTTGGATCCCTTTGTTCTAACGCATCTGCTTTCAGGTCCAGATTTATTTTTTCAATGTATTCAGATTCTCCACAAACGTATCCTGTCATTATGTGTTTTATCTGTCTCTGCAGATGCTTATTTGACAGAAAGTTTCCATCGACTCCAGAGAATGGGTCCCATAAATACCCTTTGTGGTTCTCAGATGGAGTACTTGCAAAATGGAATTGATTAAAAGGTCAAAAACCATTACTGTTGCGATGTCTGAATTGCTCCATCAAAGTGGTAGTATGACAAATGTGTGCAAATCTTTTCAAGGGACTAATCTGGATTTTTAAAAATTGTTCTCTTTCAGATCAGCTTTCTGACGTTTCACAATGAGAGAGACATTTTCAAATTACAGATACAAACTAGTCTCTTCTCTTACACTGGTGTCAATTAGTAGTAACTCTGGAGGTAATGACGTTCTCCTAGTCTGAGTTACAGTAGGATTGAGATTCATAGTATTTAATCTGTTTTCCAAATTCTGGCTTGAAGTTGTTCAAAATAGCTGTTTTGAAACCAATAGCTCTGTTAATACAACTAGTTAAGGTGAGACTCCTTGCACAAAGTGCAAGTAACCGGACCATACCTGGGTCTTTCATCATCAGAATGACTGATGGGGAGCCAGTGAGCATAAGTAATTCCAGACTTGTTTCACATATAGTGCATGACACAGGAGAAGTAGCTGTATGTCTTCTCCTGCTGAGAAAGTCATAGAAGGCCAACAAAATCTCAAAGCTAATGATACTGATTTGTAAGGACGTCATGGGCAAAATGCTCATTCTCAGCTTATCTTCACAGCAGCCTTTACCATCTTGCTATCTAGCCATCCTACACCAGGGTATAAATGTGCCCCTCGCCATTTAAAATACATATCCCAAAAATAATTATTAGCCACTGCATCTTAGTTATCTGCATTGAATCCCTATGGAGACAACGTAATTGTAACTTTTATTGCCAGCTAGGTAAGCCCCATGCGGTGCCTCCTCCTTGTGATTTTTCTAGCAGCAAAATCTCACTGAGCTGATGTGTACACTTACTGGTAAAACACAAACCTTTGCTCCATGATGAAGGCAAAGCCTCAGTGTGAATAACCTCTAGGTCTCTCCATTCACCTGAGAGTAGGGAGAGATAATTTACGTCCGTCTGCAACATCATTAATGAATTGGGCACTTGAACTAGGCTTCTTGAAGTAGGAGTAGGGACTTGAATAGGGAATTGTTTTTACTTTTCCTTTTGTGCTCTGGTAAAAGCAGAACTTCTTTTGGGAATTAGTAAGTCAGTTTGTCTCACTCTTGGTTTAGCTAGGCAACCACCGAGCAGATGGGCATCAAACTGAGAACTATCTTCTTGACAGATTGTGCATATATTCTTGGCAGAGTTAATGTATGTTTCAGGTAGAATTAAGAATGAACTTTACATCGGAGTTGGAGGGAAGTTTCCTTCGAATTCTGGTCGCAGATTCACAGCATGGTTGAGGTTGGAATAGTCCTATTGAGGTCATCTTGTCCATCTCCCCTGCTCAAGCAGGGTCACCTTAGAGCCAGTTGCCCAGGATCATGTCCTGACAGCTTTTGAATATCCCCAAAGAAGGAGACTCCACAGCCTCTTTGGGCAACATGAGCCAGTGCTCGGTCACCCTCACAGTAAAATGTGTTTTCTGATGTTCAGAGGGAAGGTCCTGTGTTTCAGTTTGTGCCCATGGCCTCCGGTCTTGTCACTAGGCACCACTGAGAAGAGCCTGGCTCCATCATCTTTGCACCCTCCCTTCAGGTATTTATACATATTGATGAGATCCTTGATCCTATCAAAACAATAATTTTGAAGGGCGCAATATTTGTAAGGGAAAATCGGTTTGCCAGTGGGTTTGAACAAAGCTGCTTTTGCATGAATTCTGGAAGTGGAGTGCCTGTATCTGTAGCATGTGTCGCTGGTGCCTAACCTCCATCCTGTAACCTGCAGCCATTTGCAGACCTGCCTTTCGATCGCAAAGGAGCGCTTCACTGCATGGGCAACAGGGCTGGCGGGCACACGCACAGTAAATTTGAGGGTTGTTGTCACACGCGGGATGAAGGGAAAGACGGTAACAGAGAGCAGCCACAAAGCACTCAATTAGTTTGTGTGAGTAGTAAAGGGTGATGGGCCAGATGAACTGCTGTGGAGGGCAGATGGCCACCCATAAGTCTGGGTCGTACGATGATAAGGAATGTCTTACTGAACCGGGCAAGTGGCATTGTTTCTTGAGCACTGAGAAGTATTCAACATGTGACGCTGTTCTCCAGAAACTTTTAGTGGTTGCTGGTGTTACTGCCTTTTATCTAAATTATTTATTTGGATGACAAAATATATTTCCAGATTAGTGTGACTTTGCATAATCTTAAAGCAATGTATAGAGATGGCAGAAATATTGCAGTTCAGCAGAACAGGAAAACTGAATTACAGATGACAGGACAGTCCCAGTTCTGTGTTTTCCAGTGTCTAATGAAATGACAGATGCAGTACAATCTGTCATAGATGGCAAATGTCAAACACAGAATAAGCTACTATGTAATTCTCTCAAGCACTTTTAGTTTCTCATTAGAATTAACTCGTTCTTTCACAGACTATTATTTCATAGCAGCATTTGTGATTTCTTATATAATAATACTGCTTTTAAAAAAGTTCCTTTGGATGTGTCTAGGCTATAAAGTAGCACATTGCCAAGTCAGGGAATGTATCTTTTCAAAATAAAGTCCAATAACAGGAGAAAATAAACACCCAGCACTAAGGAGCAACTGCCAGATGAGTTCACCAAATTCTGTCACCACTGGAGAGGGACAAACCTTTTCCTTTTGTAGTTTTTCCTGGCTAGCAAGAGGAGCTGTACACAAAAGCTTCCCTGGCTCTCTTTGATCTGCTCATATGATGCTGTGCACTGGTACGGGGTCTGCTCTTAGCTGGTGGCCAGTACATTTGCGCTAACTCCTAGCTTTTTGCCTGGCTGTGCTTGCAAAAAACCTCAGGGTCTGCCCGATCGATGGACAGTGTGACTGCATGTATCTTGAGGTGCAGATCCTTACCTTCTTTTAATTCTATTTAATGTTCCCTCCCAAATTTAAATCTGCTCCCTTGGTTTTACAGTGTGAGAAGCTGAACATGGGGAAGAAAAATATAAGCATGTAAACAGGCAATGCATTGTAATCCAGGTGCTGAAGCATGGCTGTCATCCCGCCAATTCACCTGCTGGAACAGCTCTGGTGGTTCTCAGATATCACACATGGTTGTTGCAGCTTTGCCAGCAGTATTGGTCTGCACTCGGAATGTTCATGTTCTGTTGTTGTTTTGGCAGGCTACTAACATTTTCCTGAGGAAAGAACACATACAAGGGGAGAAAAACAATGAATTCAAGAGCACTGACCTACTTAAAAATAAGGTTCACTGCCACCTCCTCTGTGATACATTGCTGTAAGTAAAGATTCAGCCCTAGTGTTATGTACAGCAAATGCAGCGCAGGGCTGTCAGTTCTCATTATTTAGTGACTGAGCAAATGGATTGCATTACTTCTTCAAACAGTCTTCTGAAATCAGGCTGTTGAACAGAACAAGAGGCACCAGTGCAGCTATAGACTTTCACATGGTTTGAATTGAAGCAGTCGTCTTTCTTACACTCTCCCTGCAGCATCAAGGAGTGCCAGCGTTGGTGCGGTACTGGAGAAGTACTGAATGGAAATGCAAAGTAACCGTAATTTATGATTTTTTTTTTTTTAGATGAAAATGTAGAACTGTTCAGTCGGTCCAGGGCTGAAGTGAAATATTCAGTTAGGAATAAGCCTCACAAATGCAAAAATATAGGGAGACTACAGCAATCACTGGAAATGATAGCCTTTTGTTGGGATTCTGCAATATTGTGGTAGTTGTGAAAAGTTTGAAATTTGTGACAATCCCAGTAGAATAATGGAATCTGTTTAATGGAAATTCCTGTCACTGTGAAGCATTTGTAAAAAAAACCTCGCCAGACAAGTAGTACCCATGACGTTGTAAAATTCAATTCTCATGATGCTCTGCTGCCATTCTGGACTCTTTCAGTAATGAATTGCCACTCTGAAAATAATAAAGCAGCAGTAGGGTAGAGTTCCTTTCAGCCATAAGAGGGCAACGGGTACAGAAATCCATCGTTCTGGTTATAGTGCTAATTTACAAATGATGAAAGTATAATGATTTCTTTGTATATACTGTTTGTCTGACCCAACTTCTCTTAAACGTGTGTTAAACTGTACTGGAATCACAGTTTCTGAAATATAGTATGAGTGACCCAAAGGCAAGACTATTTATCACTAGTTTTTAAGATCTATGGATATTTTGCTTCTGTGGGACTTCTGTGGTCAGTGGCTGTTATCTGTACTGTTTTCTTTTGGTCTATTGCTTAGGGATTGTGCAGAGCCTCAAACATTTAAAAATGAAGTTTAACAGAAAGGATCTATTTGGTAACTGTCACACCCTCTTGCAGTTATAATTTGTTATTAAAAAAAATGTGAGAAAACCACTTTGCATATAAAATCCTTTGGTATCACATCAGTGTCAGTGCTGGCTTCATGTTACCATTACCAGCTTCTTTTCCAGCTTACAGATTAGCAGAGATAGTTTGTCTTTTCCAGTGGCAGTGGCAAGAGGTGGTGGGTATGAAATATGGCCACATATGTGTTTAGAAAAACTCGGGTATTTTTTGTGTACAAAATGTTCGTGTTTTAAGTGAAAATGAGAAGAAAGCTGAAATGAGAATAATAGAAATCATTCTTTGGTTCTAAAACTGCAAAGACCACTTTGTTAAACCTGAGTAAAACCCCCCTCCCTTTTACTTCTAGAGTAAAAACTGACTACACCTTCCCTTTCATTGCTCTGAGGATTCATAACGCTACAATTTCTTTCCCTAATGCCACACTTTTGTACCTACCTACTCTTTTATTGCTCTGATGATGCATGATGCTACAATTTATTTCCCTAATGATACACTCTTGTACCTGCCTGCTTACGTGTCTGGCAGATTATGATGTAGAACGCAGTTTTGTATTTATGACTAAAAGCCAAGTTTTAGTTCTTCATGTGCTGCCTTCTCTGAGGTGTCATGTTCAATCAATAGTGCTATGAACATATTGCTTCAAGCACATATTCCTCCTTCTAGTATGATTTACTTTTATTTTGGCAAACAAACTAGAATCAGAGTAGTCTAAATCTCAAGCATGAATTCATTTTCAGCAGGTCGGCTTGTAATAAAAAGAATGCTTAAACTTGTTAGAGAGAGGCACTTCAATGAAAGTAAAGGAGATTCAGAAAGCTAGGAAATTAATTTTATTGATCCAGTATGGCATATATATGCTCTTTCACATGAATTTTAGTTTGTTCTGTTTCTAAACCCACTAAATACTAATGAGGGGAATAGCAGTGACTTCTGCATCTACTCCTTTTGTCTCTTTTCTAATTTACTGCTGTGGGGTAAAAACCCAGCAGATAAGCAATGCCATTGTAGGCACCAGAGACAACAACTTGAAGCACATAATAAAAATTCTCCGTTTATTAGATTTATCCTTCTGTGATTAAAAACATATCTTAACAGCAGACATCTGTTGGACAACTTATGTGGTTCCTTATTGTCTCGGTATGTGAGAAAATACTGCAGGCTGTATTGCTCAGCCTTGTTAGACCCTAGTACGGTGCGGATGCACAGGAAATGAAGCATATGCTCGGTGGTGGAGTTGTAATAACATGCAAGTTTGGTGTAATCTGTTGAAATGAAAGAGTGCCATTCCTTGTGCTGTGCCCTATGGAAAGTAAAAGGAGGGAATGATAGGAGCCTTCTTCCCTTGCCTGATTTCATGTGATATATCTGATCGGCTGTGAATCAAGTTTGACATAAAAAGCAAGTGTGTGATAAGCAGCACGTTAACATCAAAATAATTTCGCAACTGCTCCTTTGAAGCCCTGTACTACGGGCATCTCGTGAAGAGATCACTGTACAAAGAGCAGTGTCATGGAGCAGAGCACTGCTTTCACTAATTTTCACAAGTTAGATTATTTTTTCCCCCTTCAGTAAACTTACTTTCTTCAGGCTTCCTTAAATGGGCTATCTCTTTCCTTAGTATAAGTAGTTCTGTCCCTGTGAGCACAACTAACTAATCTTTTGAAAGGTGACTGCTTTGAAGTCAAAATAGCACTGTGGGCTGCCAGCGTGCAGCAGACTTTGTTTGTGTGTACTTTCAAAGCAAAAGAGACCTTCATTGTTATAACGAAGTGTTTCAGAAATATGAAGGTCAGCTCTGTGTTTTGTAAGTAAATACGCAATTATGCCCATGAAAAAAGTCACCAAGGACACAATATTTATTTACATACCCATGATTCATCTGAAATTTCTGGGCTACAAAGGTATCAAGACAGGTACAAAGCTTTATGAGCTAGATTTTCAAAATGTTGAAGATTTATATGAATAAAATTATATTTAAATTTACAATAGACAAGGTTTAAATCTTCATGTTTCAGGACACAAAACAGCCTCTCTGGAAGTTTAGGAAGGAACTGATCTTGAGTCTAAATACACAATTTCCTGCTGAAGTACTGGGCTGTTTTCCCCCAAATCCAAGTCAAAGATGGACTACATAAGAGCAGTGGGCTACTATTTTGATGTGCTATGGCTATTACCACAGAATTGTATCTCCATAGACTTCCAAGAGGGCATAAATATATCCTGTCTTTGCTGACAAGCTGGGAGCTGCAGTAAGTACTGAATCCTTTTTACAGTGAATACCATGTTATCAAAGCACTAAGATTCAGAAATGGTGCTTTGTGCCTTTCCAGGATGTGGACAACAAGTGAGATTATGTCTCTAAAGCTCAGGTCTTGCATCAAGGTGATGTGATCAATAACCAGGAAATACAGAGGTGAAGGTACATGCTGGACAGTTATCAGTCTTCCCCTTCAGGTCTGACAATTATTGCTGCAAAAATGTTCATCAACATTAACAAAGTACCAAATAAGTTGTGGCTTCTCCATTTCTTGACCTTCTCAAGTTGACACTGAAGACATATGGAATACCTGTTGGTAAATCAGAATGTGATGGTTTCAATACTGGAGCAACTGGGTTAATTCTCTGCCCTGTGGTATAGAGCGTGGAAGTCAAACTGGGTGTCTTTATGATGTTTTCTTGTGGCTTATGGGTAGGTATGAGAAAGGCCTAAGATAACGCCTTCCCTGGTGGTTGTGTCCAGCTCAAAAGAGTTAATTTCAATAGGCATTTCAACTCGATTCACTCTGTTAGCGGTATCTAGACTGAGTGATAGAGAACTCCTTGGACCTAAGGCGTGAGTGTAATGTGAAGAAAAGCCAATACATGCTATGAGAAATCAAGGATGTCTTTTTCCATAGTGTAACTGGGTACATTGGATGAATGGAGAATTTTCTTCCTCAGACAGTGCAAGTGGTGTGGTATGTGACATATGACAGTGGGCTTTAGGACTTGGCAAGGACTAAGTGAAGAATGTTGAAAAATTCTCCTTTGGGAAGTGATGAAGAAGAAGCTACTACCTCGCAAGTATGAAGAACTATCTGATTTGTAGGCCACAGTCTAGAAGCTCCTTTGGGCTCTGTTTTGGTGAATTGCATGAACTGTTAGGTGCTTATTTTTCATAAGATTTGGAACTTTTCCAAAGTCTTCTAAACAAGGGTTTGATAGCTAACCTGCAACTTCTATTAAGTGATACAAGTATTTTTCCACCCACAAGATTTCCTTTTCCCATGTTCTTGCTTAATTTTCCCTGTGTCTGATTAAGCAGGTGAATTAATTCGTGTATAAGTAGTATATTTTTCTTAAAAAAGGCCTTTGATAGTGCTCGGTTCTGACAAATTTAGTAACTGTATATGCTACCTGATGTCAGAACAATTTACCTGTTTTTCTTTTATAGCTACAGCTAAAGCTGTTTTTTTATGGCTACTTTAGTCCAAGTAAATATTCCTGATCCCAGTGGATCAAGATAAAACCACAATCTGTAGTTGCTTCTTTCAACAAATACCAGATTGGGACAGTCATTTGCCCACTCATGGGTTTTCTGGCTCCTTTCTTGTTGGACATTCTCCAGCACATAACAAAAAGGTCTAGAAGAAGCTTACACTTGCTTTTGGACCTTGGTCAAATCTGACCATATTCTGATAAGGAAGATTTAAAGCAGAGGGTATGTACGTAAATTGTACATTTTCAAGTAAAGTTGTGAGGACAGATGTAACAGTCAAACAGCACAGAGGTCCTGTGTTCTGGTGCAGGCACGGTGAAGATGAAAATCCCAGACTCTTCTTTCGATCTAAGGAATTTAGAAAGTATTACATAGGAAATCTTTGGTAAAACTAGGAGTTGTTCCCACTCCTCCGGACTCTGGCTACCATGAAAATGCTTATTTTGTCTTTACTGGTTCAGTAAGTGATTCCAGTGCCCAGTGTAAAGAAGAAATGTAGTCTCTGATCCTGCATGTAGTTGTCTCAGACTCTGAATTACCATTACAGAACTAGAAAGCTCTACCTCTTTTTCTCTGGAAGGGGAAAAACTCCCACTTTTTGGTGTGCCTCCTTACTTTTAATAATACCACAGACTTATTTGCCTTGCAGTGAACCAGTTCCACAAGGAGATTGTCACAGCAGATTATGTGACTTTTTGCTTCATTTCCAGGCAGTGCTATTTAATATACATCTGCTATGTAATAGATGCAAAAAACCAAAATGATTTTCAGTTGCATTAGTCTTTATTGGATCTGACCTCTGGTCTAGGAGGTGAAGGGAGAGTGGAAAATGAAAGCTGATTTGGTATTAGCCCACTATTCATATTAGAAAAAGTAAATGCTTTTGCGGTTTTCCTTACAGAGGTGTCTTTATTCATTTGACATGCCTTTAATAACTAATTCTAGTTGTCTGGTTGCCAAGATAGATTTCCTACAGGCAGACTTAAAAGTGATTTTGTCCTCTTTGAATGCATGGCTTCAAATGATCCCAGAACAGCAAACTTTAAACTTCCCCCCCAGACCTTGAGATTTTCTGAAGCGCTGTAATAGCATAAAAGGATAAGACTATTAGAAAAAAATAAATAAACGAATTAAGCGTGCTCCACATGATATGAGCAGGACAATAAAACTCCTTGTTTTTCTGTGCTAGCTAATTATCTCCTTTCTAGTGTTGGACGTGTGCTGTGGATTTCTCACTATGCCCATTTTATGGATTTCAGTGTCACCATTTATCAATGCCTGGGGATGAGAGTATTTTGTAGGTTTCATCTGAAAGCAAGGAGCCAACAAACACCCAAATCTTTCCTTTCACAGATGGCTTTGTCAGTGTTTCTTTCTCACATTCTCACAGAGCTTTAAATATGTCTCTAGTATGCGTCTGAGCATATGTAAAGCTGGCATGTGAACTGTGAAGTAGGATGCTTTCCTTGTCATTTAACTATCCTATGCACATAAAGCAATTAGGAGCAATGTTCAAACTTGGCTTCGTACAAAAACAAATTGAGCTTGGGTCTGCTAGTTGCTTAGAGAAAGAGCATGAGAAAGAATATTGTACTTTCCAGGCACGTGCTCACACTGTCAAGGGGTGTATCTGCTATGGGGATGTCCCCTGCAGTTTGGTTGTTTGGTTAAAATTTGGAAGCTGGCTCTCTAGTGTACTGATAGCCAAATCCACCTGCTCTTTGGGTTACTGAAGTCTAGTAAGATACTAATTAAGGGCAATTACTACAAAGTTTTTTTACCTCAGCTAAGTTTTAAACGAGCTTGGTTTGGTAATAAAAGTAACCTTTCAGCTGAGAAGGACTAAGGCTTTGTTTTTCAGCTGAGGATCTTGGTGTTGTCATAGACAGGTTGCGCTTAGTGACCAGGTCGCCTTATTTAGTGCGAGGAGTTTCATCTCTGTCCTTCATTGCATTGACCAGACCTCAATCATGATTTCTCCCCAAAGTTGAGTCATTTAATTGTCGCCTTCCAGGAGGCAATTTCATAGGATGCCACACACTCTTCCTCCCAGGCTGTGCCCACCAGATATTTGTCCGCTGCTCCTTTGGCAAGCTCTTCAAGCACTGTTGACAAGAACAGTATGATTTGAAATAAGAGATCACAGCAATAGCTTGTGCAATGCCCATGCATTTCCATTTCACTGTAGAAAATACCTTGTGGGTAAGCCTTGGGTCCATCCCCTTTAGCTTTTTTAGTGGTTACATCACAGTGACAGCTCAATAGCATCATGTGATTGATTTGAAGACAGGCCCATAGAGACAACCAAAGAGGACTTATTTCTGGCAGCTGAATGCACTGCTTATATCAGAAGTTGTTGTTATTTCTCCTTCCATGCATTACCTTACACCTCATACAATGCAATTTAATGTCCTTTCTGGTAATTGGATGACCTTTTCAATGGAGCCCAGCAACAGGACCAGGGGCAACGGGCACAAACTGGAGCACAGGCAGTTCCACCTGAACATGAGGAAGAACTTCTTTACTGTGAGGGTGACAGAGCACTGGCACAGGCTGCCCAGGGAGGTTGTGGAGTCTCCTTCTCTGGAGATATTGAAGACCCGCCTGGACACGTTCCTGTGCACCCTGCTCTGGGGGCACCTGCCTTAGCAGGGGGGTTGGACTGGGGGATCTTCAGAGGTCCCTTCCAACCCCTACCATTTTGTGATTCTGTGACCTCAGAGCATTTTGACATGGCATTCTGACACTTCTGTATGCCAGTACCATGGTCAACAGCAAATTTTATCAGCACAGTTTCACAGTTTTACGCTAAGGACACTGCTGAAAACATCAAACGTGTTCAGTCCAAACTCTGAACAACTCCATGAGGATCCTTCTGGATTCAGTAATACTTCTCAGTTACTAACTCCTCATAGCCAGTTCCCTGTTAATGCTGCCTTTTTTCCTAATAATTTACTCTCTGACCCTGTATTGAATGTTTGCAGAAGCATAGCCAGATGAGATCTTCCTTTGTCTGGGAGACAGGTTTACTTTCTAAATGAAGCTACAAGGTTTGTCTGGATGATGCATCTTTCGTAAAAACCATGTTGCTTATTACATTTTATAGACACCTCCACATCATTAGGTTTTTTTCTTAAAAATTTCCAGCTTCCTTGGCGCGCATGAACCAATAAATGTTTGGACCACTGTATTACTCTCAGTGGTACAGGGATCCTGTGACATAATCTAAATTTCATTTTTAGAGAAAAGCAAAGTCATGCTACAACTCCTTTGCTGCAAAAGCAGGTTTTTTAATGCCAAGGATATGGTGAATGATTGCACTTGAAACAGCCTGCAGCTTATAACACTACCCTGCCAAAATAAAACTATGAAAGCTAGCTTACACAGTACAAACCTGCTTAAGGAATTGCAATTTTTAAAAGCAGAGCAGTTGTTTTGAAATGCAATTAAATATTTTGGAAAGTTTTTAATAAATATTGTAGTATTTTTACAGGACACTGATTCTCACGCCATGCAAGTTATAGCCATTTAATTGTATTTTATGTGGTATCAAACCTTCTGCCAAAATGCGGTTGTTGGAATGTTTTTCGTTGTTACGGGTCTATCAACATTACATCATTTACTCACTGCATCATGTGTGACACACATGTCTGTGCTTAACCTTTACAGTTAGGATATTTGAGCCTACTTTAATCAAATGTTATGCTACTAAACAAGTGTTACTCTTTAAAGCTTCCTTGCTGAGGAAACAGGTCTGAGTTTTTGTAGGTCCACCCACTAGAGATTGTTATCAAATTTAATAGAATCATAATAACCAACAATTTGACACGTACTAGAGGCCAAAATTTAAGCTTGATTGCCTTTGTTCTATTGCCTTAATCCTTGTTTCTCATGCAAGCATCCAAAAGCTGCAGACTGAAAGATGCACGTCCACAATCAGGAAACCAGTAAGACCAGTGGCTTCTTTGCAGGAGACAGAATGGGAAAATGCTGAAGTTGTTCAAATGCAAAGCTGTCTTTCTTCCCTTACAGAGGTGTCTGTGGATGGCCCCCAACACACTCTGTCTCTTCTTCAATCTAGAGAAGAGACAGGCACCCCCTTCAAACAGCTGCTGTGTGCAAAGGCTTTGGGGTTGGGTTTCACACCCTGCAGGATAACTGATTTGCTCAGTTACTGAACAACACAATGTGGCTACCAGTAACCTGTCCCACAGGGGCCTTTCTTCTGGGATCCCTTGATTAAGCTGATGACTTTTTCTCTGTTCTGAGCCTTAGATGAAAAGTTACACAGCAATTTATGCTGTCTTTTGGGAAACTGAGATAACTGGGAAAGGTTTCTTTGGTGAATGTGAGTGTTGGTACTGTGGGAAGAGATGAGCTTTATGAACATCTGTCAGAACAGAAGGAAATGATAACCTCCATAAAGGAAAAGCTTTGGCCTATAAAACGCACTCCTTCCTCTCTCTTTGCTCAGTCTCCCCAGATGTTTGTCAACTGTGCTGATGTATAAGACATATACACAGGAAAGGCTATCCTAAAAAGCAGGTGCAAGACTATGGTGAGATTCCTATCAAGTTTCTACTTCATTTTTTTTTTTCAGTAAAGTTCAAAAAATAGTGTATTGCAAATCCCAGGCCAGGACTTGAACAAGGAGGTAGCACCGCAGTGCTGTGCTGGAAAGACACCGAGAAGCCCCTAGACATGCCACTGATGTCGACCTGCATAGCGCAGAGCTCACTGAAGACAATGAAAAAGTTTCTGTGGGGCAACTCGAACAGGCTCTGAAGCGGAAGAATGGGGCCACTGAAGACAACTGGATTTGTCTTGCTTAAAGTAAGCACTGTACTTAGGTATGTGGTGGAGTCTGAGCTAAAGGTTCAGTCCTGGTAGTGAGACCAGCAGAGTTGCCTCACACAACTTCTTGAAGAAAAGGCCCTTTCCCACAGATTGCTGCGCTTTGAGCTTCTTCTGCTCTGCCCCAATCAACATACAGACTTCAGGAAGGCCAGCTAATATTCACTGTGAGACAAATGGAGACAACTGTTTGCTTGTCTGGATCCTAGAAAAATCTTTGCATCAAAGATAGTATATAGGTATCCATCTCAAACTCTGTCTTCCCAGAAAACAAGGAAGACAGAGCATGAGCGAGCTATTAATTTAAAGATCCTCTCTAGACCGAAGTCAGTTGGTTTAAATAAATACAGGTTTTAATCAACATTATAAAAAGTTTCTTTTGCCAGATGATATGTTTGTAAATACTAAACATTAATTGAGCAAGACTGTTACCAATGAACCTGTGTGAAGCTAGAGGAAGTATTGGGGGTGGGGGGGCTGTTGTTGTCTGGTTTATTGCTTGACTAATCAAAAGATTTCAGTGCCATTAATTACGCTCAATGGCTAAGCCTATATGTGGGTTAAAGACTTAAAAATTATCTGATTTGCAGCTCTTTTCTATTTCATTTTGTAGGTAGTGCAAGTGATTCTGTGTCATGAGAAAATATATACAACACTGATAAATCCATGAAGTATTTGACCTTTAATCAATCCTAATATTTTCAATCCACAGAGCCTTCTTAAATGCCTGTAACCTTGGCCCTTCCACTCCCATTCATCACAATTACTGTTTGAGCTGTCTGATGCAATGCACAAAGCATTGCATGTTGACATCCAATATTTTATCATTAATAAAATAAAAAAAAAAAATAAGAAACATTCCAAGTATTTTTGCTGTTCTGATATTTTCCAGTGCAGCGCCCAGGAGAGGAAAAGGGACAGTTTTGATTTATGTTAGTGCTAGCAGATACTGTTAATTAGTGTTTACTGTTGGTGGAATGTAGATATAGTTGATTCTCTAAACAACTTGATTCTTGATGCAATGCTAATTTTCAGTGATTGTTAACCTTTTCATACTGAGAATAGTGTTTGTAAAATACTCTGGTAGACAGTAAGGATTGCATTTTAAACAAGGGTTTAAGGAACCCGGAACAGTAGTATAAATTAATTAAGAGACCTTTGGACCAAACCATGCAGACCTTATTCATGCTAGAATACATGACTTAGGTTTAGTAGGATTGTTACAAAAAATCTAACATTTTCTCCCCCTCACCAAGACTTTTGTTATTGTCTCAATCAAAGAACACTGCAGTGATGGATGGAAATACTAACAAAGTTTACTCACAGAGGGTCTGGTTTCCGTGGATGGCTGAATGATTCAATGCAGAGAACTCTGGACTGCTCGTGAAGGAACTTGCAGTTCTGCTGTGCACCCAGGCAGTTGCTTTACCTTTTGGGGGCCTTTTACTCTTTGTGCACCTTGTCAGTGAAATTTTCATTATTTTTTTTCTTGGGCAATCTGCTTCCACACACATTCCTGTGCCAAGTACAAAGAATAACATATTTGGATTGAGATAAGTATAATAAAAATAAATATTACTGAAATTTTCTCTTGTGTAGCATTGGCTTTCACATCACCTATGATTCACAACCCCCGTGAGGCAATAGGTGTTGCCCAGATTTTTGCTGAAAGAGAACTTTCATTTTCTTTGCATTCTGAATGAAATATGAGTCCTCGGACCTCTCCTGCATAAAAGCACCATTTGTATATGTTATGCTATTTGTCCAGTTTCAGACCTGTAATATGATCCCCACACCTTCCGCACCCGGTACCAAAATACTCTTTCATTAGGATCATAGACTCATTTAGGTTGGAAAAGACCTTTAAGATCATGGAGTCCAACCGTTAACCTAACGCTGCCAAGTCCACCACTAAACCGTGTCCCTAAGCACTATGTCTACACATCTTTTCAATACTTCCAGGGATGGGGAGTCAACCACTTTTCTGGGCAGCCTGTTCCAATGCTTGACAACCCTTTCGGTGAAGGAGTTTTTCCTAATATCCAATCTAAGAGTATTTTTACATCTATCTATCTATCTATCTATCTATCTATCTATCTATCTATCTATCTATCTCTTTATATGTACATCTTTATATAATATGCATCTATATCTTTCAGAATAAGGAGGTATCATGAGTACCTCAGGAGAAAAAGGCCTAGAGTGCAAAGAAATGGCAACATTAATGTTTTTATACATGTAAGTTCCATCTTAGCTGGAAGAGCTTTATGTTCTCTTTCCCCATCTTGTAGATTTTTCTTACCGTAGTTTTTATAGGTCTTAACGATTTGTTAGCAGGAATTATACTTTTAACGGAAATCATGAAAAAATGACATGGGAACATGATCTAAGTGCTCCTTCTCCCCCAGTGATATTTCTCTGTTGTTTTTCCAGCTATTTTGCCAAGCCAAACAAAATGATCATAACTGAGCACTGATGTGTAAGAATTAGCATGATGTGTCTCTGCAATGCTGGAGGAAGGATGAGCATGATCTCATTTTCACTGAAGTTACTCTGTAAACTCTTCTGCCTTTACAGTTTTGTGCTGGTGGAAGTTTCGCAGGAATGCCATGGGAAGATTTACAGACTTTCTGGCCAGATTGATCACTGGCCTCTCTGACATCCTGCCTCTGTTGACAAGACTGTCTGATATTAATCACAAGATAAAAATCTCAGCCTGCTCTAGAGAGCTCAGTGATCACATCATTTGAGTGTGGGAAACAGGGACTGTGGCATTATTGTGCGCAAGGTGCCCACAGACTAAAGTGCCAGACCTTCAATTCTACATAAGATGTTCTGAGAGAACATTGTAGCTGTAGGATCGGACAAAATTGGTTAATTCTGCTGTCATTAGTGGAACTAGAGAATGCTAAAGGAGTCGATAGCCTGTTCCTAAATAAACACTGTGGCAGCAATTCCATTCTGCTGAGTACTGAATATCCTTAACTCCCAGAAGAAAATGGCTGATCATCAGAACTCATGTTTTCTACCATTCATGCAGAAGACATGAAGTTCGAGAGGTCACAAAGAACACAGATTCCCTTTACTTCATTTATGCACAAAACCTCCATTGTGGAGATCTTGCACATTAATCAGATAGTACTTGCAGCTTTGTTTCAACATGGCATAAAATGGAGGGGCAAAAGTTTTCGCCTGTGTCTATGTGGATAAGGTTTTCCATGATGGAAGCTGTGCAAAGAGCCCATCTTAATAGCAGTTCCAGGTACAACATTGAAAATAGCTGAATTTAGGTTGGAAATCTTTTCACAGTTTTGTGGCACAATTAGATCTTCTCCATGCAATGCTGCAGGATACTAGTAGTCTCAGATATTTACCACTATGTGGCTAAGTTGTTTTCCATACGGTGGCTAATTGCATGGCTGCTCTGTGACTGCACTTGTGTTTCCATAAACGTTTCCACATTGCCCTGTGGAGGTAAACACCTAAAAGAAGATCTTCTTGTGATGCTACCACACTGCTGAAGAGGTTTTGACTTGTGGATCAGAAGATTTGACATACGCTTGAGTACTGTGACCTCTTCCTTCCTTCCTTCTTTGACTCTGAAGATATATACATCCTCTAAGAAATCTGTTGTTCTTGGCTGCTGTAACTCATATTATTAGTCCCATATTTTATTGGAAAAGCATTGCTCATATTTGTGAATAAGGAGTATTATTCCATATGTCTTGATCGTCCAGACTTCAATCTGCTGCTGAAACTGCTTTTTGCTGCTTTATGTTAGAGATGCAGTGCTGGTGATACTGATGTCTTGTCATAGACCCGTATTCATTAATTTCATTGCACATTGAACATATAAGTGCTAATGAAGTGCTCATTTATTACTGCGTGAAATTGTGCCACTTCTCTAGGAATACATCTGTGAAAAACGTCACTGGACGTGTTATGTGGGAAGTAAATGAACTGGACTCGATGATGAGGGTGTAAGCCGGGTGAGTATCAGGGGAACGGATCCCACTGTCTGGTACAGTCCTCCATCCAGGCAGATGTTATGGTGGGGTTTCTGAGCATCTGTGTGTGGCAGCCATTTCTTCTGAAGACTTCTTTCAAATCCCCACCTCTCCCCATTGCACAGAGGTACTGTTGAAGCTGAGGTGGGACACCCTTTTTGAGGACTTGCAAGTGGTCATAAGTTTGCTCCTCAGACAAGTGTTTGGGGTGTTAGTAACAGTGTCACGTGAGTGAATGGAGCAAGATTAATCTCTCATACTCAACTCTTCTCCCCTGCGTGTGTTTCCTTAGTGCTCAGAGCCAGTGTCCTTTCTCTTCCCAGTCTCTGCCTCCTGTTTCTTTTCATACCCGACACTCATTTGAAAAAGCCAGCTGTACACAGACACTGAAACTGTTTATCTTGGTAGAGTGAGCATTATCTATGCTGTTCAGCTTTTTGCCTTAAGTCTTTTCTGTCTCCTTTTTCTGAACTTAACTCATTTCCTTGAGTCTTGTTGCTTAACAGTCTGACTTTTTATCCAGATACTAAATTCATAGCAGGTGACCTTCCCATGTAACCTCCTTCTCTCCCAGTCTGTGTTTTTCTGAGTTCTTTTTCTCTTTTCTCTCTCTCTTTTTTTTTTTTCTCTCTCCTCCTTTTGAGGAAGTCCTGAAGCCGGTTTTGGAGTTTAGTGGCCTAAGACAGGTTACGCCTAATCGCTCAGCAAATATATTTTCAGGCCAAAGTGTAGTTCCAGACCAGAGAAGGGAGACCTGATAGCGCGGTACAGTAATCTCTAAAGATGAGCTGAATTTTATCTATTCCTGCATGAACTTTCCATAGGTTTATATTGAATATTCTAACTGCAGTCCTTTCTTCGAGATGTTAAGCTAAGCTAATGACCTCCCAAGGGTAGGGCCAAAGGAAACACACGTCACTTTTCCAGTGCCTTTAGTATCCAAAAGGTTTTACAAGGATCTAGGTAAATATGATTCTTTCTGTGTATTCTGACTTGGTAGTTTAGGATGTACCACTTACCCTGTTTTGTACAAAGGCAACGGAGAGGTAAGAAGGTATATTTCACCCAGCAAGACACAAAATGTTCCTTTTGAAGATATTTATGGGTTTGTTGTGGTGTATGAAGGTCTCCTCCTGAAAATTCCTGTAAATTTGCTTAGCCGCGTCCCTTGAAAAACTTCAGAGCCCTGAAGTAATTATACATGCACGTTTTCAGTTGGTAGAGCTGCTGGATTTATCCTGCGAGCTTGGCCCGTTCCTGTGGACCTACCTTCCCTCAGCAGAAAAACAGAGTTGTGTGGGTTGTGCTGCATCACACAGGAAAGTCAGTTAAACTAAAATAAGAAGATACAGCTCTTTGCCAGGAATTAGTAATAAAATGAAACTTGCATCCAAGTTTCTATGAGTGAAACAATACAGTCCCTTTCCAATAGATGAGTCTACAGAGGCATTGCGGTTGTTCATGTCTACACATATTTATATATGGCAGCTTTATCACCGAAATATCAACGGCTCAGAAACAAAAATCAAAGTAAATACATTTTCCTTCGTTTGAATTCTGTGAACTGTTCACAGCTGTTACTTCAACTGTGGTGTGGGAATATTCTGTAAAAGGAGAGTAAACTTCATGGGCTAAAGTTCAGTTCCTACATATTCCGCCAGCAATGGCTTATGGCTGGGGCTTGTGCATATGTGGAGGGGCCTGATTTTCCCCCTGCTAAACTCATGGAGCTGCAGGAAGCCTGGGCTTGTATGGGTATGTACCTTATATGTGTTTTATACTGCCGCCAAGTGAGCGTGAAGCTCAGATGTACTTGCAGACCTTTGGACAAACATGCTGTGGTGGTCGATGAACTTTACTTTTGGGGATGTCCCCCTTCTCCCGACACGTTCAGTGCAGTGGAATCCATCTCACAAGGGTTTCTCCAGGTACAGGCCCATCACTCCCTGTAGATATGTGCATTGACCCGCCTTTCTCATCCCCTGTGGTAGTGGCTCTGTAACCTTTGGAGCCTTGACATTCCAGAAATATCATCAAAATCTTGTGCCATGGTAAGGTTTTGCACACACAGCGTTACGAGATTTGAAAACAGGTACGTCCTGCAGCAACAGGGCTTAGCAACCCCGAGGCTCTCTCTGGTATAAATGCGTGAAGCTGTTGTTGAACCTTCCTTTATTTCAAATTTAGGTGAAATTCATCAGAAGGCTGTAAAGCTGTTAAGAAGGGATTCAGTAAGACTATAGCAGAGTATGCATTCAGCACTGTTTTCTTGAGAAGCTACATATTGTCTAATTAACACCTCTTATTTGTTTTGCTTCTGATGCCTTCAGGTGTGTTTGGGTCATATGTTCAAATTTTCCTCATTGCTACATGGGATAAAATCTACATTCCTGTAAAGCAATAAAGACAAACCCAAAAACTTGGTCTTGCTTCCAGAAGCTGAAGATATAAAAAACCACTTGAGCCTCGTAGTAAACTACAGAGCCGGTAATGCTGCTGCTGCTGCTGTCTTATAGCAGTAAATACAATGCACACTCCCGCAGAAAGCAACAGCGTTTAGGTTTTGGAGAGCACACCCAGACTTCGTGAAGAAACCCAGCAGCCACAGCAAAGAGGCAGATGATTGAAAGGATCCCCTAATGAGTGAATATATCCAGGGCTTTTAGTTCCCCATATGCTGTTTTGACAAATACATGAGAGCTGTTTTGCCAGCAGATATCATTATGTGTGTCCAAATTACAAGCGAGAATGAGAGCGAAAAAGCACTTCTCTACTCAAAAGCGACAGGCAGGTTTAGGAATGCCTGCTGGAGTATATGTACATTATTAGGCACATTTTTAATTCTTTTGTCAACCTCTATTATGAGGTCATTTCACTTCAGTGCAAATTAAAACATAATTTTTCACCTTCCTATGTTTTCTTTTTTCATTACACATTTTTTAAACGTGTTGCTTCATCGTGGCCCCTAGAATGATATAAAAGCCTTTAACTGTCTGAATTGAACTACTGTGGCCTTTCTTGTCAAAAAGAGCTCCTGGATTTATTTCTGTGTACATTGACACTATAAAATGTTACTTACTTTTCTCTCTTCTGCAGGCAAAGAAATATAATAATCAAGTTTCATTGTCATTTCAACCTTTGTTCTAAATCATTATGATGTGTAGAAAATTGATTAACTGGAATTTAGTATATACAACAAAAGGAAACTTTGTTGAAATCCAGAGGGCCATTTCTGTTCATTTGATAAATGTATTAGTTTCTTTGGTTTCCTGAATTACCAGGTAAAGGGCAACATTTTCCAGATCTAACTAATTTCACTGAAACATATGAAAGACAAATACCAGAAGTCAAATTTAACATATTCTTCCCAGGGGCCTTAAAAAAACCCGCCCTAAACTCTTTATTTTGAAAAGCTAAAGTAAGAGTTCAAAATTAAATGGATGATTCATGTGAGATACATGAACTGAACAACACATCAAGCTGTTGTACAGGCTAAAATGGCCTGGGTTTTCTCAACACCATTAAAGAAAAGAAACGAGGTGAAAGAAATAGATTGTTGTTTTATTCCATCGATGCAAGCGTCACCGTATCTCAGGCTCACAACAAACCAGACCCTCTACGATGAGCTGTCTGTGTGAGGGTGAGGGCATTTGGCCTCATAGCTACAGAGACAAATTTTGCTTCCTTTGTCTCTCCCGGGCATGGAGGAGCTGAGGGTTGGACAGGGTCCGTAGGAAGAGGATGCTGCTCAGTGCTGGCGGCCCTGCGACGACTTTACTCGCAGTGGCAACCCTACTGCTTCCACAGCTGCAGCTCTGTGGTCATATGTTATTCCTCTGTAAACCTATTCCTTCCAGCTGCCCCTTTCCTGGATGTGGAGCGCAGCAGAAAGCTACCGTCCCATCCTAAGGAAATTCTCGGATGTGTAGACAACTAATGTACAGAGTCCTGATCTCATGGTCACACGCAAAGGGACCTACCGGGGCTTGCCATGAATCTTGCAAGTGTGAGGGATAGAGCAGCCTCTGCAGCCAAGTAGCGGGAGGAAAAAAAGCGATTTTGACTAATAGAAATATTGGTTATCAATTTCCTGACGTGATCATAATATGTTTCTTACTGAAGGTAATTAAAAAGCAAATAATGTTCTTGTGTCTGGCATGGCAGAATGTAAACACAGTGAAAACCACACCGTATGCTGCTGCTTTTTTTTTAAGTATCAGTAATTTTAAGTAAAGTAAATGTTCCCAACTGGGCAAATGAGAATCCTTAATTTAATCTTCTGTATGAGATACATTATAGTCCCTAGCAAGTATTAACAACCGCCTCTTGGTGCACAAAAGATCCTTCTCGCCAGTGCCAGTCACATTTATTTCAGTCTAGACAAAACAGCTCCTAGGTGTCGCAGGAAGAAACAATGGCGTCTGAGTGCCTCCTGGAGAACATTCAGATCTTGAGCATTTTTCTTTTCTTTTTTTTCTTGTGCTGGAGTTGAATTTGATTTGATAGGTCTGGAAAAATATAGAGCTGACAGTCTATATACACAGCCAGGTTTTTAGTCCACATGGGTAATGAGACCCAAGCACCCAGCCACTTTTTTCATGCCTCTGTCAATTTAAAGTGCATTTTTGAATGAACAGTGGGGTTAGTTGGGTCTATTAATTACAGTAATCGTTTCCTGCGTGGAAACCACATGTGTGAGATGTGAAAGGCACGTGTGTGTGAGAGGGAACGCTGGCGTGTGTGAGACTGGTGCAATTCCCCTTTGAAGATTTTTTTTTCATCCCTAGAGAGGGAGCTTGTAACGAGCAACAACATTTACACTGAAGACTTCAATGCTCCTTGTTGCCCCATCGTTGCCTTGCCTTTCGCATGGAGATTAAAGCCAGTGGTTGAAGCTGCTCCTCCTTTTCCCATGTGGCTGATGTAAATTCTACATCAAATAGAAAGGAGGAAGGGCAGGTTTGGCTGTCAGCAAAAAACGAAGGAGAGGTCTGACAGCAGCAGGAGCAGGGGCTCAGCTCTCATTAATCTGGAGGGCACCAGAAGAGTAAAAATAAAACCTCGGGAAGATGCCTACTGTGCCCTTTAAACAAAGAGCCTGTGATTGGCATAATAAGAAGAGCAGCGTCGATAAGTACATGGGAAAATGTTTTTCCTAAGGTTCGTCTACAAACAGATATGACAAGAAACTTATGCAGATTTTGATAGTTTGTATAAAACTTGAATGCTGCGGTTTGTGCATTACGGAAGTACAATAATCGTTCTGTAGTTCAATTTCTAACCTGTTTTCTGTTTCAAGTGTCTCCCTTTTAACTTTCACAAGAAAGCCTTCTTTCTGCCTGATTATGGTATTTTCCCTAGCACACAATGATGCCAGAGGAAAATTGTTTGGGGAAAGTTTGGAATTAATCTCGAACTTTGCAGAATGTTATTCGCCCTTTTACATCTCCTTTTGCTGCAGTGACACATCTCAAACGTGGTTCAGCCCATGTGCTTTCCTACGCTTTGCCCCGTGGAACAGCTTAGTTTGGAGAGAAGAGGGGAGGGATGGAAAAATGTTCAGCACCACATCCTGATAGAGGGAAGCCAGACAGTTTGGCTTTATTGAATTAGGGAAGATCTATGCCGGGAAGAGAGACAGTAGATCTCCCAAGATATCTAAAAGTAGATAGCTCTTAAGCTGTGTAGATAGTTTGTATGCTGAAGTCATGGCACAGAGATAAATCAGCCCTCAAAGGCACCAGGGTTTGTAGTTTATTTTGTCATTCTCTCAGCTTGATTTTAGAAACATTTGCATATTCTCAATTCTTGTTTATTTTCTTCTGGGCTGATGTCCTGTTCTCTGCTCCTCCGCACAGTAGATGAGTAGCAGAGACTCTGGTCTGATATACCCAGAAGTATAAAAGCGAGAGGTGTAAAGTCAGCACGAGAGTTTTTATCCACCTCTTAGTTTGGGATGGTTCCTGTGCTTGAACATGGCAAAACTTACTCTCTACAAAAGTGGTACAATAAACGGTCAGAAATCAGCATTTTAGCTACCGTAGTCGATGCTGTTTTCCCTTCTTTCTTTCCCCTTCTTTCCTGGGAAATATTTATAGTTGTCAATACTGCTCCTTTTACCCCTTCTCAACCCAACTGAAGATATGTGTAAAGGCCTCAAGGTTCAGAGAGAAGGCTATGAAATAAAACTCTCTTTGTTATTTAAGCTAGAAATTTGGACTGCCACAGAATATTATCAGAAAGGTTTTAGGACAGGGGAAACTTTGGTACTATTTGAACACAGAGGAGTCCAGGTTGCACATCACAGAAGATTTATGTCAGCGGTGAGACCCAACTAAGAGGAAATCACAACATTTTCTCTCTCAAAAACCCTGTTGCCATCTTATATTGTTTATTATCTTATTAGTTAAACTATTTCAGCCTTTTACCAGAGTTTAACTACAGGGCTGGTGATATTTGAGTCTCTACTGCTTTTGATGAATAATAGGTGGTTCCTTTGAAACCACTCCTTTAGCACGTGAACGCTAAATATCCAGCTGGGCCAAATAAAGAAATAATAGCTGGGCCTAAGGCTAGGGCTAGTGCCCCTCCCTTCTCTTTTGTCAGGAGCTTGATTTTGTAGTTCTGCCTAATGCTCGTTCAGTGACATCAATGGCAACCTTTAATCTTTTTGGCTCTGTCACTTGATGGCAGAGGTCTCTCATGGTGGTTTTCTTGTGGCAAAGCCAGAACAGAAGGAAATTTGTTCTCACCTGAGCTTGGTCCCCAGAATCAGAAGACTGAGCTGGTTTTTGTGATGTGAGTATTCCATGGGAGAAGTAACTCCAGTAGATACTCTCATGTTAGTGCAGTGATTTACAAAAGCATAAAGTTCTTGTGAGCTCGTTAAGTGCTAGGTACCAGAGAAGGTAAGTCAGAAAGAGATTAATGTGACAGAGAATCTGTGATTGATTGTACCAGGTGTTTTAGGTGAAAGCGAAAAATAAAATATGTTCTTCCTGAAACCTTTACGTATTTTGAAATACTGCATATTTGGAAGTATTTTTGTGATGACCAAGTAATCTACGCAAGTCTTAATATAAAGATTTATTTAGTCTTAATATTTTTATAAATTATTATAATAAATTAATATAAAATAGTAATAATAAATTAATAAAAATAATAATA
>VZSC01004601.1:164741-181302 GCA_013398225.1 Steatornis caripensis
AGTCTTAATATAAAGATTTAATTAAATAGTTGAATTAATTCTTTTAAATGCATAATTTAACATAATGTCTTCAATCAAATGTATAAATACAATAATCTCCGTAAGTGAACTGCACCAGCCTAATGGCTCGCTATGCTTTATATTTGCTTTACTAACTAAGAAAAAACAAACTTCTCTATGAGTTATTTTATGTTTAGGCATGATTAAAAGTTCTCACAGTGTCAGGGGATATTAATGGGCAATTATATTTTGAGTTTAAAATGGATTATTCCTTTCTGAGAGAACACCAATGCACAGACAAACTGCACAGAAATAACATGTCAGTAATATCATACTACTGTACAGATTTTAAAGATAAATTTCCATCTGGCAAGCAGACATTCAGGAAGGAGCTGTTGTTAATGTGGCTTTCACACAAAGTTCGTAAGGGATAAAACTCTGCTTGAATCTTCATTTCTACTTCTCACAGTTGGCAAATGTAAATATACTCTAGATGTTTGGTAAAGAAATTGAGCACAAATAACCAATAAGGAAAAAGCTGAGTTTCCTTACTGGAAGTTTTGGACTACTCAGATGGTCCTTCCAGAGAACAAGAGCCAAACAGAAAAACAGAAAGAATTTTAAAAACGACAACTACAAGCCATGAAGAAAACAAGCTCTCTAAATATTAATACTTCACTGAAAACTTCAGTGTGCGCAACAAACACCTGTTAATTTAACCCCTGTGAGGGAAGATAAATAATAAAAACCTCATTTATAAATGAGACAGCAGGAAGAGAGCCTGAGCCTATTGAAATGATATCCCTGCTGACTTCAGTGGTCTTTGGAGAAGGTCCCCTCTGATCTGTGCAAGATCAGGGCTGATGACTGCTACAGGATGTAGAGCCAGGCTCTCTTCTGTTCTTCACCACAATACTAACCCACCATTATAGAAGGTATGACAATGGAATAATACACAGGTGCTCACTATAAAACACATTGACTTTGGCTGTTTCCCTAATGCACGTTCTAGTGATAAATGTGAATAATAATGCTCTCTGTTACTGTAGTAACATTTAACCTGAGGCATTCAAGGATTGTTTAGAAAAGATGTACAGCCTATTTTGGGAGGGAAGAATAATTAATCAGACAAAAACCATGGTACTTTTAGTAAACATACTGTAATTGAAAGTTGTCTTTGCTCATGGATTTGAAGTGAAGAGTAACTGCTACTGGTAAGCAAAGTAAATATTAAATCCAGCAGAAGGAATGGATAGAGCTGGTTGAAAGATATAATTTCAAACTGGAACGGTAGCTGAAATTTCAGAATTTCCCTCATCTTGAGCTGAAATGAAGTGTCAGTCTCAGAATTCAATTTAGAAAAAAGAATTAACAATGGTATTAAAATATGTTCAACTGTACTGAAATTCAAGATGTTAATGTAAAATATTTTGATGTTATTCATCCCAACTTGTAAAGGAAGAAAGGTTTCCTCAAAGTGTTTATGTCATTGATTTTTATAATACTTTAGCTTCAGAGGTTAAGGAATAGATTTGACTGACATTTACATGCTTAGTCACAAGGAAACGTGCAGCTACTGATTCTTATGCACCAATGGACCTTGTCTGTGAAGGCCACCTGTACAAGTGCTCATTAAGCATGTTCCAGGCTGCTTGTGAGATCTCGAGATCAAATAGTTGAAGAAAATAGGGTTTGTAGCCTTTACCACTACTAGGAGTTACATGAATACGTCCGGGGGAGAATGTGCCTTGTGGATATTTTCTTATTTACATTCGGTATTGCTTTTCCAATGGCCACTATAGATTTGTCCTCCATTTTGTAGAAAGCTGATGTATGTGCTAATTGGGTCACTGTGGGTCACTGAAATGAAGGCTTGCTTTAAAAGGGAATAATATTGTAACTCAGCCTGGTAAGTGTGGGAGACAGCTGTCTGCAGTTCATAGTCCGAAATACTGTTTTAACAATTGTTTCTTTCCTTTTTGTAAATCACTGGTAGAATATTGCCATTATGGGACTTCAGGTAGAAACACCTATTTCTTACAAGAGAAACAGTCTTGCAGAGAGTGGAGCTTGGAGGTGGGGTACCTGTTAGTTATTTTCTCAATGCAGTCGCAAACTGGGATCTGAAGTCTAACAAATTCCCCTTTTCAGTTGCAGAAGCTAGGAAATGGGATTACACTGAATTTAGAAATGATGACTGTTTAAAACTGGTGCCAAGCTAAAGGATGTGTTAGCCTGTGGCAGTGGTGTAGCTCCATGCCTGGCTCTGGGGAAACAGGATATTGTGCTTCGGGGTCACATACAAATCCACCCCAGATCTGGTTCTGAAAATAGCTGCTCTTTGAAAGCTTCTTGCCTGTTGGTGTGGAATGAAGTCTATGTCCTGAATGACGGTCCTTCATCATAAAACTTATCTATGCTGTGGGAATTAACTGACACTTATAAGTCAAATCTAAAATAGGGCTCAGCATCTGTTGTCACAGTACCTTGAGCATTGGGGAAGACTTTGAAGATGTATTTAGATTCTTTACTGTTAGATCTGGGGCATCCCTTCATCTGTCACACGCAGGCTCCCAGCCTTGTGTAGGCAGGGGCAGCCTCCAGATGTGCTGCAGAGCATTCGGCGAGGGCAACCAGTGGTTCGCGCGCAGATGGCCTTTGGCGGAAGGGCAGCTATAGTGAGAAGCTGTTAGTAGTGGGGGCTGGGAGGGAGCAGGCATCTGCAGAATAGCTTGGATGCAGTTCAGACATTTGCACAAATGGAAAAAGGAGTTAGCTAGGAACAGCCAAGCTAGAAAACTTTGTCTGTGGTGGAGCAATGAGCTTCAAGATGAAGGAGAAGAGGAACAAATAGGGCTTATTTCCTCTGCATCAAGGTAAGGCTGGTTGAGTTGGAAGAGCCAGGCTGGGCAAGTATTTCAGGAAATATGGCTACATGTCAATGCAGAGGGTGAACAAGCTGGCTACTGAACTTGAAAGTGGTTGGTCTCTGTGCTGGGAGCTGGATGTACTCACTGAATCTAAAAAATTTGTCAACCTACTTGGAAATCTAAGTATATGCTACCTTGCCTAATTTTAGCTAGCCAAATTTTAACATTTTGCCCTAAAACCCGTTTGTTTTTGTAATCACCTACAGAATTTCTGCAGGGAATAAAGCTCCGAGTTTAACAAATTCTGGATAAATAAGGGCTTGATTCATTGGTATTTGCCAGATTAAATAATTTCTTAGTACACATCTTTTAGACCCCAAGATTTCTTATGGTCCTGCATAATAAACTGTTTGTGCAATTAGCAATAAATTTGTCACTGTAAGTCACTCTTTAAAGCTGGGAACAAGTATAACATTTATTAGAGTGTTGGAGTTTGCAGTTAAAAATAGCTATCCTGTTTGCAGGACTTTCAGTGCACTTTCAGGCTTGTTTTCTCCAGCTTGTAGATACAGGGAAGGTGACCGAATCGGCATGAATATGTGATAGAAAATGGTATTGTTTGTGTAGAAATGAAGTTTATTTGAAACATATTTTGATAAAGGAAAATCAGCAAATCTTATCTTCGTTGCCACCTCTTTCAGAATTGTGTTTTGGGCTTTAACGAGTGTTTAATGCTACCTGTTCTAATTGCAATAGGCCTTATCTGAAAAGTGCAGTCTGGTGGTATTCATGTTAATAGATTATACAAATATGCAACGTTAATACATTATGCAAAACCAAATACGAAGCAGCTTTAGCACTCAGTAATTAAACAACACACGGCGAAGGGCTTAACTTTCCTCAAGTTGAATACTGTGGCCTAGCATGGGCCCCTGAGGGACCAGTCTCGCAGATGTCTTTGCAACAAACTCTATGGTGAAATTGCTGAGATTGCTGCTTGTAGTACATGAACAGCAGTTAGGCTGTATAACGTAGACATTTACTTTTCATAGCATTTACTAGAAATGGTGGATATTTATTTTGAAATCTCAGACGTGAGGTGTTATTTGATTTAGGGAGCAGTCTGTGTAATTTATTACCTCTGGATATCCCTTAGCTCCTTAGGAAATATCTTAATTAATATAATTTTCTTGATCAGCTGATTCCTAATTAAATTTAGTATACTGTATATGTTTTTTTCATTTTCTGTATATGTTTATTTCGTTTTATTTAATTTTGTAATAAATATTTTGGGCTATGTAATGCAAATCTAGTAGCTATGAAAAACCAAAACTGATGCAATATAAAAGAAAGAGGTAAGCTCACAGTGGGCTTCAACCTGTAAAATGTTGAAGAATCTTTTATATCAATAGAAGAACAATCTGAGCCCTCACGTTATACCTGACCCATGTGTGAAAGGTAGTGGTGGGAAAAGTTGAAGACTGAGGAGGAAGAGGGGGAGGCTTGGGGTAAGAAGGGTTGCAAGGAAAGGATTTAATTATATTGGAATTAACTCGAGATCATTCAAATGGACTGAAACAAAATTAATTATAAAGCATTTGTTTTGAAGAAGCTGAGCCAGAAAAAGCACAATGCTGCCAAATAATATTTAATAATTGTATTCAAAAATCAGAAAAAAGAACCCTTTGGGACACTTAGTAGATCATTGAAACCAACTGCTCTTTTGATGAAGTATGTGTCTTTCTCAGATTAAATTACAAGGGCTGTCTCATGCTCTCATGAGATTTTGTAAACCTATATTACATTATTTCAGTAAAAGGAAAATAAAAAGAATTAATTGGTGATCATAGACTTTCTTAGAAAGGGCAGAGTAGAGTTTTAATGAGCAGTTACTCAACTATCTGTTTTGTTGCTTTTCCCCAACCTGAGCCTCATGTTTTCTGTGGCCCTGGGAGAACCTACTTTTCTTGAACAATTTCACATTTCCTGGCCCTGCTCATGTCTTGTAAGTGATGACGTGTCTTAGAAAATAGAGCAACAGAGAGAGAATGACGGCTCTTGAGTGAGTTGGGAAAAACACAAGGAAACCTTTTCAAAGAGAGAAAGGGATGTGTTTACCTTTTGCTTTGGCTTCAGCCGTGTCTAGACACAGCTTTACATGCTTAATGGTAACGGCATGGCTTTGGGGAGAGTCATCTGGCTCATTAATGCTCAACGTTAATGCCTCTTTGGGGTATTTCTCCAAGGAAGTGCTAGGCAGTGGCACCAAAATTTCCAGAATCAGGTTTGGCAGGACCTGGCAGCGTGATTATAGCTTCTTGAAAACAAAATCCTGAACGCTGCTGATTTGTGCTGCCAAACGCCTCTAGCCCTGGGGCAGAATGCTCACACACAATGCAACTCTCCCTTGAAGGTCCATGGGTGCATATTCGTTGCTAACTAATTTTAGGCAATACTTCAGTGTTTATGTTGACTTGCTGGATAAAGCTTTCTGAGATGTTTGCCTAGAGAATTCAAATGTAGCCACAAATGAGAAAAATGTTAATTGGATCGGACAGCTCTGTGTTAGATTTCAGGCACCCTACAGCTGTGAGCCTTTTTTCTTTTCAACTGTGTTTTAGTCAAGAAATGGAATTAATGCTGGGTTTATCTTAAAATTTCTGATTTTTCTGGCTTAACATGGCTCCTTTCTTGCCCAGTTTGAGACTCCCACTGGGAGATAATTGAAGTCCCTCCTGGGAGAGTTTCTGAGGCAAAACTGTTTTCTTTTCAAGCTCCCTTTCTGGTTCGCCTCACTTAAAATTGATGGAGATGTGTCTGGATGTGTTGACCAATTTTTAAAAGGTCAAAGTGGCAAAGATGGGCAGGATGGCTGATGCACAGTGATACCTGGTGCAGTGCTTCTTGGTAAAAACCAAATACTGTTCTCAGATTTTTAGCTCTTAGATTTGTAATTTTTTTCTATGGTGTTAGGCAGGTTTTCATGTCTTGCATTTCATTAAAACATTCCGTGACAACATACGCTGTGAAAGTTATGCTGTGTATGGAACAACTTGGAGGATGGAAAGATTAACTAGGCGCTTCAGGATTTGGGCCTCTTAATGTTCTCCTAATGTCTGTCACTGGAATTATCCTCACAGACACTCTTCTCACAAGTTGTTTCCCCTGTAGGGAAATTTGTAGTGCTTCTTCCCAATTTTGGTGAAAGAAAAGCCAGTGCTGACTCTTCTGACTTTAGCTCTATATGCAGGTGTTAAATCTCTGTCTGAAGTTCAAATCGGNGAAATTTGTAGTGCGTCTTCCCAATTTTGGTGAAAGAAAAGCCAGTGCTGACTCTTCTGACTTTAGCTCTATATGCAGGTGTTAAATCTCTGTCTGAAGTTCAAATCGGGAGCCCTCCCTGAATTAAGAGGGCTTTGGCAATCTCTCGTGGGCTCTGCAGCTGTCTATCGTGACAATGTATGATCTTAGAAGCCTCATGACAGTAAGGGCAAAAGGAGTGGAAAGAAAAATTCACTGCCAGGCTGATAATTGCTGCGTGACACCTTGTGTGTCGGTGCTCAGTCAGTATCCACGGCCCTGCTCTTGCTGGATGCTTTAACCCCATCTGGGAAAGGCTGCATATTTACTAGAGGCCTACAAAAGGTTCTCTCCCTTAATCCCACATAGTATCTTTTTTGTCCACCAATTTAATTTTGTGATTGGAAAGAAACAGCAGCAAAATGAAGCTGGGAACTGAAGAATAAAATGAAGAAACATAAGAAAGCGTGTGGGTTGGATCTTGATGCTAGGCCTTGTTTTCCAGAGGAGCAACAGTGCCCCCCTGTAGGTGAGGGACCTGGGGCTCCTGTCCGGCTTTCTGCCACAGAGCAGGCAGGGAAGAGAGAACATTTTGGGGATATTTTAGAAAACTATAACTACTTAGAAAGCCTGTTCATTCTTGCAGATCTCAAGCTATCCCAGCCCCTCAGAGCAGGCTCGGACACAGAGCAGATTCCAAATGTCTTCCATGAGGGAGCATGGCTCCTTGTGTTGTGTATGCGTCCCCACCGTGCTCCTCAGGTACTGCCATGCGATCGCCACATACCCATCAGTACAAGCAAATCTATTACTGTGGCCATTATAACTGCCATAAAGTGGCTATAGAGAGAAAGTAACACCACATCACTGAGGTCTTGCCTTTGAACACGTTCTCAAAGATATAATTAAAAACACCAAGTGCTTATTTCAAAGCCAAAGTTCCTAAGTGATGGGTCTGGCATCATGCCTGTTGCAGGAAGGCTAATTACACCATAAATTAAACTTTTTTTCCCCCTAACCAAACATTATGACCTTTAATAAAATTGTTTTTACAACCAGCTGTCAATAAATCATCCAGGAAAGCTAGTGAGAAATGTTCTGTGAGCACTCCACTTCTGTGAATTTCATTAGCTGTAGTTTATTTGGTTTTGTGAGCTATGATGGTTTTTAAATCTCAAATTAAAAGCCCCGAACCATAAAACCTAATTCAAGAACATTAGCATCTCAGTCTCTGAAAATGAGCCTCTCTAATTGCAGAAATTAGTCAAGATTGTATAACGATCAGGAGGTCATTTAAAAAAAAAAAAAAGAATAGTCTGTAGGCAGCACCTGATTCAGCTACAGCAGTTCCACAAAAGCTTTTTTTGAATATACCCTTAACGACAGAAAAATGTCTCCATGTGGATTGATTTGAAAGCACTGCGAAAGCCTTTTAACCTACCAGTTTGATTTGTCAGGCATCAGTTTTCCGTCCTTTTTATTCTCATGTGCATCAGGCCTTTGGAGTTTAGACACGTGCAAGAAGTTATGCTGCATATTGTACCGTTGTGTATGTAGCAGTGATGTATAAGGTAACGTCAATGGGCTTTACTTGAGGAGGTCTTTTTGTTTTGCATTCTTGAGGCTTCTGTACTACTTCATGATAATTACAAATATTTGTAGGAAATATACTATACTGCTTGATTTGTGACTTTAAGATGGACATATTTTAAAGCTCGGCATTTTTATTAGATTGGTACCAGAAAATGAAGCTGTTAACATTCTACTCCTCTGCCTCATAAAACTCTTCTAAGTAGAATAGTGGGTTTATTTTGTGTTGTAGAAACATCTAGAAAGCCTTTAAGTTTGAATCTGATAAGACAAGATAGCAGTCCTTATTCTCACCTCCTTTTTGGAATTGCAGGTCTCCTCACATTTCTGTTTTCCTCTCCATATATTTTGGCATGATCATTTCAAACTGTTCTTAACGCTCAGTGTTCATCTGACTTTCCATAGCTCATTTGTGTGGAATACGTATCATAAAAGTCAGATGTAGCTTGCTGAGCTGTGCATAGCTTCCATGACTCCTTGTTTATACAGTTGCTGACATCTCACACAGACGTCTCTATTCTGCCCTGTGGTTTACATTAATAAGGTTCCCTAGGAGTTCATCTGTAAAGGGTGTCCACTCCTTCTACCATATTTTGTTTCGGGGACCCTAAAATGAATGTTTAATCTAAAGGAGAAGATGAGATTTTCTAGCACCTACTTTTTACTAGTAAATTTTTAAAATTACCTTTTTTCTTATGCTCTCCAGACTCTTCATCCAAACTTTTTTCCTCTTTCCTGTCTCTCGTCACAAGCATTTGTGCATGGTCTGAACCAAAGGTCTTTTGGCATGTCTGCACTAAAAATATGAAAAAACAATGTAAAAATATTTTGAGTCTTTATTCACCATTGCAGGTTCCCTAGGGAACCTGTCAGTGTGCATGAGGAGCTTTGAGACACCCGCACTCCTCATTCCACAGGCTCTTCTCTCTCAGAATCTCATTCTGAGACATTGGTTTCCCTGCGTGTTTTCCATCTCTGGGTCTCACAAATTGGGCCATTCACTTATTTCTTGCTGTACAAGCATGCACACTGCCAAAAATAGCCTTTCAAACCCAAATGCCACAGTGTTTCCCAACTTCCAGTCCCACGTATACCAAAATCTAAATGCAGGTGTATATGTGTGCACATTTATCTATGGCATGCTGATGGAAGTGTCAGTTTTTATTGTGTGACTTGATTTTACAAAGCGGGTTCCCTTAGCCTGCTAGCATATTACCGTTGTTATTTCTGAAACACACAACTTTATGCTTATTCCTCATATTTGTTCTTTAGTGAGACTGTTATTGTAGCTGTTCTGATGATCTTTAATGTTTTCAGACTGAATTTCAATTAAGACAGTGTGTTTTTCCCTAGGCATTTGCCGGTATGACATGTAACTGTCACTTTAATGCCTTGGCAAAAGAGTTTGAACTATCACCCCGCCCACCCCCCCTGTCAAATACTGAAATATAAACTCTGAACTTTACTGTGAGAAAAATAAATCAATTATAAATTAATTCTAAAAGCAAGATGTAGGCTACTGATGAGGGCAAGAGAAATCAGAACATATAAATATCAGTTACTTGAACTCCATGAAATATACACACGCCTGTGTGCGCACACGCGCATAACGTTAAACTTGATCTGGACTTTTTCCTTCTGGCTTCATTAATCAACTAGCCAGTTAATCTGAAATATTTCACTTCAGCTTCACAGATCTGTTTTATGTATACACATTTTTCAGCTTTTATTTTGTTTGAGGTTTTTTAATATTACTTGGCTTGCCCTTCCATTATTCTTGAATGTTTAAGGTTGGGAAAAAAAGTAAATTACAGACCCCCATGGACTGATGTAACACAAGAAGGCAGATGTTTTTCCCTTTTCTCAGGTCACACGTTGCTTTTAAACTGAATGCACTAAGTCTAATAAAATGCTTTAAACAAAATACCGGTTTCATATAATAGTAGGCATCTCTTTCTGAAACCATGTTTATCATATGTGGAAGCCATAGGCACTTCTGATGAATAGCTCCTATTTAGTTCCTATTAAATATCAATTTGAATTGGTATAACTTCATCCATATGGAATATGCATCATAAGTGTCAGAATTGCCTTGGTGAGCACTATATAGTTTTCAGAGGTTCTCTACCTAGCGGTCTATTAATCTATCTTTGGATTTATTTATTTATTCATCTATTTAAATAACAAGTATCTCACTTTTCCAAAGGTACCATCTAAGAAAAACCCTTTCAGAAAAGATTTTCCATATTGATTTAACAGGTAATCCTATAAAGTGAGTATTCTCTGCACACATTTTCACCATGCATGAAAATGGAAACTCTGGCAACTGAGAAGAGTGTCACTCCGTATGACTCTTGCTCTGTGATATGACCCGCTTGTTAGGATTTTGTATCAGATTACTGCTCTTTCTTTTGAGCTTTTTTTCCCCCCTTAACTTCTTTAGCATTAGCAACAGTACTCCTTTCATTATAATTGGGTTTTTCTTATTGTTTGGCTTTGTCTTGCAGCAAGACTCCGAAAGTTCCTAGAAGAGAGAGTGTAAATACTAATTGTATCAGTAGAAGGCAACATCTGAGGGAGACAAAATGCAAGGACTTGCCAGATGCAACATGTCTGTCCAAATTGGCATCAGAGTTTTCAGGTTTGGATTTAAGGTTTTAGCTTGAGCCTGGTACGAGGAGAGGAGAAACTCAGCACTTTTACTGAGTACATGGTTGCTGATAGCCCCACGCTAATCACAACCGTCCAATTTTAAAGATGTTTCCATGAGATTTTTCCAAGTTTCTGAACCGATGTCCTTTTATTGCATTTTTACCTGCAAGGGATATAAAAGATGAGTATTACTTTTGTGGATAAAGTTTTTAGTTGCTGAGTGCATACCTGCTACTTTATACATGCTCTGTTATTTGCCTTCCATTTTAAAGGGAAAGTGAGGGGTTTTTAGACTGCTAAAGAGTCCTTGGATTGTGGAAGTGCTCAGGGAAAGCCAAGATAGCAAACACCTGTTTTTCACTAAACTTGAGGATGTTGGGTAGGTCAAGAGGGGAGCTGTGGGTTAGCTCATTCCACTGTAAAGCAATGAAAGTCATAAAATATTATGAGCAAAAAGCCACCTGTTCTTGAATTAGTGCTTGCTGTCTACCTTTCTCGTTTAAATTGAAAGTTCAGTGTCTAGGCAGCCTGTTTTCCTTTTGCTCTGACTTAACCACAGTGTGTCAATTTGTACAGTGCCTTCACAATCAGCTCCATCTCACAGCTCTTTGCGAAACATAAAAGCAGGTGCACACACGCATCCCTCCCTCTCCCTGGCACAGCGCGCTAACAGTAAAGCTACGTTTCTGTAAACAAAGCATAAAAATCAGGCGAGTGTCAGAAACTAAGTTCGGTATCAAAGTACTAGAGAAGATTTTCAGAAAGAAATTCATCCGTCATGATGGATGGCTGAGACAGCACGCTCTGATTTACTTCAGATGCTGTATTCTACAAATGCAAATGCTTTCCAAATAGCAGCTCTCTTCTGGCAGCTTCATAGTCCTCCTTCGTTGGACAGAGAAGCTGATGGTCTTGGTCTGTACTGCTGGGTGTCGGTATGGAAAAGCATGAGTTTTTGTGTAATTTGGCTGGGTTTGGGGAGATTTTGGTGTTTGTTTATTTATGTTTTATTTCCCTGGCAACATTTAGTTTGTTCGGATTCAAAATGTAAGTGTAGAAGAAAAGGAGCTCATCTTAGAGAAGAGCCTTGTAGGTGATGAGAGGTACTGTGTAGTCTGAAGGGGCAGGGCCTCTTCATTCCATTACTACATTGACCAAAAACCCACGGGCTGAAGACAAGAAAAGCAGCCAGAGAGAGTTTTATCGTGAAATGCCTGAGGGAGTGGTTGCCTAAAAAGATTTACTCTGTCCTGCTCTAAAGGTAATGTGAGTGTGGCTGACTCTTGGGGACTAAATGCCATATAGGCCTTTTTTTTTTTTTTCCCCAGGTTTTAGTGTATATCCTTTGACTCTTGATTTTCCCAAAAAATGCTTGCTGGTACTGACCTCGGTGATGCCTCTCTGCCTATTTTTCCTTGTGGCATTGGCTATTCAATCCGTTGAGTTTGCTCAGCTAGTATCCAGTTCAGTGCACTCTGAAGCATGAGGCTGGTGTGGCCACATTATGCTCTCGGGAGCAAGTCTGTTTCTTTCATTAGATCCTTGGCTTTTGAGAAAATTGGGGCAACGGTTATTTTATGCACCTACCTGTGATGAGCTATGCTTATCCTCCTCTTCCCACATTGTCAATGGAGAGGGAGAGAGAGGGAAAGAGAAAGCATCCTCGGGCTGTGATTCAGGTCTCGCATGGGCTGAGGCATTGTTTCTGGAGATGATTCTCTACTCTGCACAGACGGCTTGTCCAGTAAGTGGGCAGCAAAGCTTGGGCCAGGGTCACTTTTAACGCTCACTTGTGAAAAAGATGTAAGCATAAGGCTCTCCAGCCTCCTGTTGGTGGCCATGGGAGGTTTGGGAGTCTGTGTGCTAGGCCACATCGTACAGCCCCACCACTGTGTCTCATGAAACCCTAACATCCAGAGGTGCAGCGCGCTGCCGTTTCCACTGCATATGGCACAGTCTAAAGCCACAGCCTTCCCACCACACAAGGGCATTGAAAATGCAGGTCTGTGAAGTATGCAGGCTTCTGCAATGGTCCACATGCGCTCTGGCAGAGGCTGTGAACAGGCTGGTTGCTCAGCTCCATGAGAAAGTTTGCACCAACGATACGACGTTCTTACCACTCATCTTCTGGTGGACATGAGAGAGGAGCTTTATCTTTAGTAATGAAACAAGTTTTTTTTTGCAATATGGTATGTTGGGCTTAAGGACTAGCCGTATGCAGTTCAGGCTTGTTGTAAGTCATCTTTACTGTTAACATATATTCGCTAAGTAGTACAAAATGCCCAGGAGAACTTCAGCTTGCTTGTGTTTCAATGGCTTGATATTTCCACGTTTCTCTGTGGTTTTGTTTGTTTAAAAAAAATTATTGTCTAAAGCAAAATATTCCTTCAGATAACGCTATAAATTTTAATCTAGATCTATTATTCTTATTTTGTTATTTCTGGCTTATTTAAACTCTGGAATCAACGGAGACAATAATCAGTTTAGTTTTGCAAGAAAAAAAAACCCCAAAAGAAGTAGCTAGGAATGTTAGAAAAATGGTAGGGGTTGTCTCAGTCTCCGAGAGTACTACACACAGATTAACTGATGGATTTTAATGCCAGTATTTCAAAGTTAGCTTATATGACTTTTATTAGAAAAATGTTAAAATAAAAAAAAAAATCACAAAAAGATTAATGAAGTGGCTGTTTGATTTAGTATTTGTACGGGCTGCTATTTACCAAAAGCGTAACCT
Organism: Steatornis caripensis; assembly: GCA_013398225.1. Taxonomy (NCBI): domain Eukaryota; kingdom Metazoa; phylum Chordata; class Aves; order Caprimulgiformes; family Steatornithidae; genus Steatornis; species Steatornis caripensis. The sequence continues at coordinate 177,888 of VZSC01004601.1, forward strand.
CATATTCTGCTCTGCATACTCTGGATCCACTTCCTCAGTTTCTGAGCTTGTGCTGTCAAACATTTCCAAAGCTCTGTGGTAGCACCATTAATACTCCTTTTGATATTCTTTTCTCTAATAAATGTAAATTGCCATGAACTCATGTGGTATTAGCATGGATGTCCTATGTATTTCTATGGTAGTCCATCACCTCATAGAAACACTCAGTTGTGGATCTGACTAAAACTAAAGCAACAACGTTGCTGTGGACAAAAACATGAAGGAATCCCATCTCATGTTACGAATATGTGTACTCTGATGTGAAATTTGGCCAGGTTGTGGCAAGTGGGACCATGAGGGGGATGAGAGACTGACTCCTGCTGTCTTCGGGCTTAGAGAGGGCTCGCTATAGCAACACGGGCACATAGTGGGGCTCCAGACTTTATGCGTAGGGTGCAAACCCTCCTGTGTACAAAGGCAAGGCCAGCGTAGCCGGTCCCGTGCTTTAGCTTGGCTCAGCGTGAAGTGCTGAGCAGTGGTGACCCAGGCACTGACACCAGGCAGGCACTGATGGCTTTTGGTCACTCAGATCATTGGTGACAACCCCGGGTGGGGCTGCTGGCCATGAAGCTGAGCTGGTGCTGTCAGGTGTTCTGTTTCTTGTAAAGCTTCCTCTCTCAGAGCTGAGACGATGTATGAGGATCGTGGTGCTGATGCTGACAGAACTTGAGCTTTTGCCGTGAGCAGGCCTGGAAGTAGAAAGAGGAGCAAGAAGGTCCTCCTCAGGTGGCTTTTCAACCAGTGTAAATCGTTGTTGCTCTGTGGAAGCCCAAGGGTCATTTCCACAAAGTGAGGATCTGCCTGCTTTGGTTTTTAAGCAGACTGTCTTATTAATCTCAACTGTAATTCTGCTGAAATTTGATAGCACAGAGCAGCGCCAGGCATGCAGCACCTGGGCAAAGGAGGAGGATGAGCCTCTCGTGCTCTGCCCTTCCAGTCCAGTACTCTGAATTTACCTGGTCGCAGCAGATTTTCTCCAGCTGTGGGGACAGGCAATGTGACGGACAAAGTAGGGCAGCGCATGTGGTATCACAGCATATTCATGGCCTTTGGCAGGCAGGAAGAAGACAGGCTTGGAAAGCTTAATGACGTCAACAGGACTGGGATTTCTTTATTTTAACTTTGAATTTGGTTTAGTACACAGGTCTGCTAGCTGTGGTTGCTGGTCCTTGCGGTGAAAACAAAGCACTGGCATAGAAGAGGAAAGGGTGATGAAACTACAGTGTTACTTAAGTACAGCATCAGCCATGAAGGCAAAGAAAAAAAAATAACGTGACTCAATGTGGCAAAATAGAAACCCTGTTCTTCAAAGTTACTGAACAGACATGTCTCTGCATAGTCGTGTCAAAAATAAAGCCTGTATTGAAATAACTGGGGACAGTTTCAACTTTGCTATTGATTCTACAGTGCCTTTACACTGAAATTTTGAGTAAGCTTTTTCTTTTATATTTTGTTCTTGCTTTTTGGAGCGTTAGGTATTGACATTTAGACTGGGGAAGAAGGCAGGCAGACTGGTTTATAAACTTCACATTACTGGCCATTTTTTTCATGCAGTGGGCTATTATTTTGGCAGTAATTGCAAATGATCTTTGCACTGCAAAGGTATAGAATGTCAAATTCTCGACATCTAGTCAAAGTAAAGGAACATGTCAGCTTTTTAATGAGTCCAAATATTGGTCTGCATGATTCTTTTATTTATGTGATTGAGGTCAATTACATCCTTTTAGTACACAAACAATAGTAATCATTTAAATTTTTCTGTTAGACTTTTAACTGTGGTTAAATGTTTTTTCCTAAACAGCTTCTTCTAATATCTTGAATTTGCAATATTTTTACTGGTGCCAATTGTTCTGCTGAAGTTTTGCAATGGATATAAACCACAGTGGTTTGTTCATTGCACTAGATGCCTACAGATTTCTTTCGCTCTGTAGCTGTGCTGCATGATTTTATGTGAGATTGATTCTATACAACTGTAACTAATGGGATTTTCCTGGAAACAATCAGAACATCTTGTACCAATGTTTACAATAAACATATAAGAAGAAATTGATAGCTATCTAACAGTTTCCAGGAAGATGTGAATTAATGTGAAGCAAGTCTCTGAATGTTTTTCAAAGGGAAATATTTGGTTTCATTTTATTTGTATTGAAACTTGTCATGTTACTTGAATTCCCTTGACATTTTTTGTACTTCAGAGCCTTTTTATACATTGTCCATCCATCGAACATGCTGGCCTTACGTGGTGCCTGGGAAATGTTAATTGAACAATCCTGAATTTAACCCCTCCCTCAAATACTTTGTGAAAATACAGCTGTTAATAACGTTTCGTTGGCTTCAATTTAGATATGAAAAAATCCATTTTAGGAGGTTACTGAAGAAAGGTTTAGACTTAATATGTGTTCCCCACATATTAAGAGCAATGGCATGTGCTGTAAAGAATAAAAACCACAACACACAGACATCAGTCCTCATGGGCTAATGGAAATCTAGACCTGATTAAAAACCCATTTCAGGACTTTTTTATTGCAGGAGTGGGTTTGATAGCTGTCAGTGTACAGGAAAATAGCACATCTGGAATCTTACTGTGTACTTGTGCTGGCTGGTATAACTCAACCTGTGTGTCAGATTTTTTTTTTTAATAGCCAAGATTTATTTGGTTTCTATTAATTTTTTAAAAGTCTTTGGTAAGTATGGTTATTAAGTACTAAATTTTTACCCTCCACAAATTAAAAGCTGTATTTTAGTAGTGGGCAGTTTCCTTTTGAGAAATGTAAGAAAGCCAGAAATACGCATTAGTAATGTGGAGAGTAAAGTTGTTTGATTACAAACATACCCCAGTCGGTTCTCAGGGATGACTATTTTGCAATTTGTGTAATGAAAGTTGCATTTTTTTTTGTGACTTTTCTATCTAGTTATGGGAACTCTGAAATGAGATATTAAACAAGTAGCAGACACTGACTCACTATAATGTCAAGAGTTTATTTTCCCTTTATAACAGTGCATACGCCTAGGAAATTGTAAATCTGGTTTAAAAAACACTCAGATTTGCTTGTAAAATGTGAAACTTCAACAAAGAGGAGGCTTTTTTCCTAAGCAACGTCTTGGAGAAAAATGAAGCAGCTACAGATCAAGAACTCCAGTGTTGTTTTGGTTTCAGATCTAACAAAAATTTTAATGAAATATGTATATTTGTAATCATCTTGAAGTTAAAAGCAAGAAAAAGCAATAAAAGTCCTTTGACAGTTCCCCACATCCTTAGATTTATTGTCTAGTTAAATTTTTAATAGTGCAGTTTCAGAACTTTTCTGTTTTAATTACTCTAGAGACTTCTACAGCTGAAATATTAAATACGTTTTCATATATTCAAATCATCATG
>VZSC01004601.1:181449-204820 GCA_013398225.1 Steatornis caripensis
TCAAATCATCATCTAAAATTAATAATGACCTGGATGGTGCCTGTCTTTCAGATGATTTACTTAACAGTGTTGTTTTAGGGCTCTCCTACTCAGAAAAACCACAAACTTTTAAGGTTCTTGCAGGTTGGAGTTACCAGGTGAAACCATAAGTCTTCAATGTGAAAAGAGACAAAAGGCGATAAATTCTAATCACATTCTATTATTGTCAACATGACAATGTCTTTGAAACAAATTATATACTATTTATTCAATTTATATACAGTGTACGTGGACATTCTTTTCAATGTAATTCCAATGTTAAAAGGACTAGTTATAAAAGTCGTAACAAAAACATCTAGAATGTCACTACAAAGTGCCCAGAAAAACTCAGCCCGTTCATTTGGCTGACGTGGAGAGAAAGAAAAGTACATCTTTCTGGGGTAGTCACTCAGTGGAACAATCATTCATCAAGTAGTCATAATCTTGACACAGCAGAGTGTCCATTGATTTTATTTGGACCAAAATCAAGTGAAATACCTGCACATGAGATATTCGGGAATTTTGTGTGATACCATATTATTTGCCCCCAAATATACTAGTCCTTTCAATTTCTTAAAGGCTTCAGAGCAGAGTGCAGTAGTGACTTCTCAGATAATTTTATATTTTACAAAATGTACCATGTGCATTTCCTTTGGAAGTATCATGCATGAGAAGTAAACTGCACTTGTCAGAATAAATGAACAAAGCATATGTCATGAAGCAATAAATAGCATAGCTTTTGGGTTTCTTACTAAGCAGGCATTTTCAGAAACAGAATGCTGTGATTCACGGGTGATTAGTGGGAGATATTCTGGGCTTTTTTTTTTTTTAATGAGGAATCGAACAATCCTGGATCTTACTGGGCTCTAACCTGGGCTCTTGCACTGGGTTCCTACCTTCTTTTGCTGATTAGTCTTAAAAGGTCTAAAGCCGGAAGCGGAAAATACTGATAAGCAAAGTCTGCTTCACCAGACAAGATCCCCAACATGTCCACGTTTTAACCCTCTGATAAAACTGGACAAGGTATGAAGGTACTGACGGGCTTGTGGGTTTGCAAGGACAGGAGTCTGAAGTTAGAAATTATTAGGAGGTACCTTTTTTGTCATCTTGTCTAGCAAGGAACTTCTCTACTGACTTTTGGCAAGTAACAACGATTTGTGGTAAAATTTTGCTTTGTTTTGTTGCAAAGGGTCAACCCAGAGCCTGTGCTTCCTTTTTAAATCTCAAAATAAGCTGAAATTAACACAGACTGTACACAGTAGGAGGTGTGCTCCACAGGACTTTCTCGAGGCACGGATCCATATTAATGGACCAAGGATTGTGTTTTTGAGGTGCTCCATGTCAAAACCCTGCTGGTCTAATGCTGAGTGCTTTGGACTGTTGTGCTTCTCTGGGCAAGAGCAGCAACTTCAAAATGAGCCAGTTTGGCTCCACAGACCACGTAGCTGTTGTCATCGCAGCCGTGCTAGGCTTATGTGGCGCAGGTCTGCAATGCTTGGGCTAGGAGAGTAGGTGCTGGTGCCAGCTGGGTGATCTGAGCTCAGTAATCCGGCAGGAATTAGGGAGTCACCCTGCTCTCGTGCAGCACCCTGCTCTCAAGTGTTGTGCACAGAGCCTCTGCGCTCAGCAGGCGGTTTTGGTAGAAACCTCGTGCTGGGTGTGACCTTTACCACTGGCGAACATCACTCAGTGGGCTGCTGGTCACTAATAGATCAAAACTGTGCTGCCTTTATTCATGTTATAATTCCATGGTGAATGAGGTCAAGTCATTTGCCATTGCCTCTGGATGCTTGCAGAGATCCATCATGTTTGTTTCCCTCTATGTCCAGACAGTTTAAATTTGGCAGTGCTTACATGAGTGGGCAAGTGCTATTAAAGGTGTGGCAGTATCCCCCCAGGACTGCAGCTCTTGTGTAGATTCCTGGATTTCTAGAGAGAGGACAGATCCTAACGATGACCTCTCAGCCATTTCAGCCAGCCCTTCTCACATCAAGCTTACAGACCTGAATTCAACCAAATCTTATTTTTTTAGGAAGACATTTGGTTTTGTTAAGAAGTGTTCTAGTGACAAGGAATATATTATGTCCTCAAGTAGACTATTTTAGGGCTAATTTACCTCCCTAGTGAAAATCCTCATTAGTTTTAGTCTGATTTTGTCTGCTCTAGCCATTGGACTTTTTCATATCTCTGTCTACAAGCTTAAAGTAGACCTGATGATTTATAAGGTGGGAAATATTTTTGGCATGGATGACTGTATAAACTATGATCAAGTCAAGCATTCAAATTACCTTGACTAAGTTTGAACCTCTACAGTCATTCAGGAAAAGACAAGTTTTCCAGCCACAGACCCATTCCTCTAACCCTTTTCTGAACTGTTCCCAGTTTCTGAACACCCCTTTTAAGTGAAAGTCAGCTAGAGAGTTCAAGCCCAGACACGCAGCAAACCTTGCTTACTGCTCTTTCAGTACTCATCATAATTTACCCTGTGATCCTAAGATGTCCCAGACTACAAAATAATTCTCCTTTAAAAAACCGTGAGCTTTACAAACCTTACAGAGCTCTGTTTCAGGATGGTAGTTCTCATCATTACAGCTGTCACGCCATATTTACTGCTGTCACTGTTTTCTGTTAAAATGATAAAGCAAAGCAATGTCTGCAATTGTTAACATCATCCTGGGTACAAAATGTCTCATGTTTCCTAGCAGACCTTAAAATAGATGGAAGTAAACTGAGGAAGAAAGCTTTGGCAACCCTGAAAATCACGAGCAGAAGGGTGCTGCCTAGTGACACTAAAATGAGAGGACATGAGGATGCCAAATGGGAGTCTGTGGGGGGGACACCTCAGGACACAGCTATGGAAAGCTCTTGGGTGGGGTGAGATTTTCCTTTGTGCCAACATGGAAAGTTCAGGTGCAAGGGCCAGAACTGCAGGGCCTGCTTGGCGAAATACAGTTGTAAGAAGGAACGTGTTCAACCCCTTCTTGGATGGACCAGCATTTCTGCTTCTGAAAATGGCATAAGAAGTCCCACAACAGCCATGTCTCATCGTCCTGGTAGCTCTGACACAACCTAGTACACATAAGGCATTGGGCCGTTGGTGTCAGCTCTGATCATGTTTGAAGGATACACATGTACTTTTTTTAGCTCCTATTGTACATCTTCATTATAAAATTTATATTCTGTAGAAACTTCTTCACATTTGTTCTTCAAGGGTAAAGATTTTTTGTCTGCTTGGAGTAAGGGAGCTTTCCAGCCATGGACCTTAGAAGACTGAGGAAACAGCAGTTGGTGCCAAATGCCTTGGGCGTTTTAACCCAAACCGAACTGCAGTTGTCTCTGGGCAAAGGATATTGCCTCATGAATGGACCATATCTGGCAATGAGGTCTAGTGACGTTGCTGAACAAGAAAGTAAAAGCAAAGTCTTCTGCTCCTGTCAGATTTCAGGACACTGAACTCTAGTTCTAGTTAAAGATAATTTTTATAATTTAATATTTTGTCCTCTGTGGTTGCTAGTCCTTGTCATGTCTTTCTTCAGCTTGTTTTCACTTTCCTGGCTTAATTACTTCCTCAAACCCCACCCACCTTTGGCTTTCACAGATCTTCACACTCAGCTATACCAACAGCTGGAAGGATGGGTATAAATGTCAGTACGCAAGGATGAGTGAATTCGAAATGGTTTATCTATTATTTTGTTGCTACTAAGGTGAATCTAGTGTATAAAATAAAAAAAAAAGGAGATGCCACATCTAAACTAAACGCAGTTTAACTATTACACTGGTGGGAATGTTCTGTTCTTGTAAGCAAACGCACAGACTTCCTGCCAGAAGGGGGTAATTATATAAATGCCTCTAATAAGCTGTAGAGCTTGTTTCATTGAGTAGAGATTCGAAAGCTAAAACAAACGATAGACTTTCTTCCAGAAAATGTCATTTTGTGACATTTGAAGCTGGAAAATATTATCCCTAGTTTATAAACGGGGAAACCAAGTGCAGAGACGGCTACGTGATTTGCCAAATATTTCAGAGACAGTGTGGAAGAGAACATAATCGTGACAACACTTCCAACGAGAAATGATACCTCTAAAGTATGTAGAATTAGCTTAGTTTCTCATTGCCCCGCAGAGTTCTACACTTCTGCACTTTGTGGCCGTGAAAAAAAACACCTAATCAAAATGGTAGCATTTTTTGTGTGTTCACTTCTCATTGGTGCAAATGAAAACACCAGATGGAAAACAAAATTTAGCTGACTGTGGATAATTTAATAGCCATATCGATATCAAGCATTCTTTTTCTTTACTCCATTCATATTCAACAAGGACGTAGATCTGCTACTACTTTCCTTAACAGAAAGGGTCACTGGAAAAGTTCAAATGATGGTGCTTTTCTAACCAATCTAAGAGAATTAACTGCACTAAAACGCTTCCTGGCTTGTGTTACCACAAAAATTGTAAAAACGGTTTTACAAGCTGTTGTGCTTTAGTGCAAAGCAAACACATTAAAAACACTTAATAAGCATTGCTGCTTGCATCTTCCTGTTCATTTATGTAATTTAGCCCTATAAAAGAGTCAGGAGCTGTTTATTTGAAGAAGCTTAAGATGTTTATTAATAGTTGTTTGTCATGTTGCACTCGTAATGTGAGCCTAGATAGGAACTCACAGTTGTTAACAGTTCTGTGATATCAAGAGAAGTTAACTTTGCATTTGCTTAAATATGTAGGAAGTAAACCATTTATGATACAGTAGAATGCAGTTAGTTTTGTCTACCTGATCGTAAACTGGAATTTGATATTTCAGTGCTGTGCATCCTCAGACCCTGAGCCTAAGGAACCTTGCACCTCCACGGTGCCTTTCAAAGTCATCGTAGAAGCCCCTGCGCGGGCTACGGAGAGGTGCCTCCACTCCTGCAAAAGAGGCAGCACCACATGTTGGGAAGCGCCGCATCACACCAGAAGGTTCAAAGGCCCTCTTAGGAAAACAACCTAGGGCTGTAAAGGGATGGCACAGATGACCTCAGAGATCATCTCCCTTTTCATTTCCAGGGCTAGCTGGTTCGAGGCAGTGCTGGTTCCAATTACAGCTCAAGCACAGCTGCAAAATTCCAATGGCACCCACATCTTAGGCACAGCTTTACTGCCTTTCTTCCTGTATCACCGGGCTGATATGCGGTATATGCAACTGATTTGGCAGATATATAGACTCAAGAATAACTTGGCGTCGTCTGTACGTATTATTGGCAATTTCTCAAACCTTTTCATTCGTGTGGATCTCAAAGCCGGTCTCGCTTCATTTGTAAATGCAGTTACTTGCCTAAGTCATGCATGATGCCCTGTAATAAAGTTATTTCTCCAGTAAGCTCAGACCTGTTGGACAACTTTGTGCTGGAACTAATTATGCTTCCTGACATCCGCTGAGGAGTGACTCATAATTTGCATATGCTTGCCTGGTATCATAATTCCTGAACTGTCAATTGAACTCATTGTGTATAGTCACATTGTATAGTAACGTGGTTTTCATAACTCATGTGGATTGTGCATTTTGTCATCTGTAGTATCTCTGTGTTGGAATCTTTGTGTTGGTTTTTCTTGTTTTTTATCTTGGATACAAATTAAATCCAAAGGCTCAATAAGTAAGGCTTTATGAATAATGCTGAAAACTTTCTACTATGGGGCGTTTAAAAACACACTAAAAGGAACACAGTATTTTATGTTTTGAATTTCTGCTCTAGCAGAGGAGAAAAATGATAAAATAGGAAAGAAAGAAAATGGTTAGTGGTGAGAGAAATGTGAAAATGAGGCATGAAAAAAACTGGGGCAGCACTTTCTCTTCTCTTCAGCCCCCTGCACAAAGCTTGCACTCAGCTCTACACACTACAGTGAATTACTTTTGTTATATTAGTGAAAAAAAAAAAAAGTGGTGCATAAGTTTTAGGCTGCCTTTCTGCGTGGTGCCAGTTTCACCACTGTTCTTCTTTCTTCTTTACTCTCCTCGGCATCACTGCCGTCAGCCAGTATTTACTCCGATAATTCTGCTTTCTTCTGTTACGAATGACCAGGCTGGGCCCAGGTCAGGCTGGAATATCGGGTAGCAGCTGGATACGTGAAACTAAGTTTAATCATTGCACGATGCTTTCTGGTAGCCTAGATGTACTAGGAAAAGAATGCTGTCCCTACAGTGAGGTTAAAGAGGTCTGCAGGTGATATTGCAGGGGCAATAACACACCCTCTAATTCACTGAGTGCAACTTGTGATAGGAATGTGATGTGCCAGCTGGATAAGATCCTGCTAGGAATGTCTATAAAGTTTTTATTAAACATGATTCTGCTTGTCTGTACTTCTCTTTCCCCTCGGCTAGTTCTCTGAATTGCAATTTCTATCCTCTTTTACACAGTAGGAAAAATAACCCAGATGAAATCTTTCATTCTTTGCCTTATGAACTTCTTTCCTTAGACCCCCTAAAGGGAAATGGTTCCTGGAAAGTTTGGACAGTTCCTTTATTTTCCTTAATACCTGCAAACACTAAACCACTGCCTCAGAAGAGATATTTGTATTGCCAGACACTGCTCAGTGATTTTTTTTTTCCTTTATGACTTTTCCTTGTTTCTTTCCCCTGTCTTCTAAGGCACAGCTTGTGGAAATATGTCACATTTCTGCGGTGCAGCAGAGTGGGAGGCAGCAAATCTGGATCTTATTACCAGTTTGGCCATAGTCTTCCTGTGTGAACATGGGTAAGTTATTTCTCTCTGCACTGATAATACGGCGATGTTAATCGCTTGCTTCATGGGGCAAGGGTGGCCGATCTGTAACATGCTTGAAGTGTTCAAGCAGTGAAGATGGGACTCCCGAAGTGGGTCTCTGTTGTGTGTTTGGCTAGCACGGAGACTTCTGGGCAATCTGAAGCCTCTCTGTGGGACACAGCAAGTGGCTACAGCTGCTAATGCTGATACCACCTGGCCACCCTGGGCTTCGGCTGCAGGGCAGCCCAGACCTGCTCTTCCACGGGTCCTCTGGTGAGTCACCCCCATGTCCCACCCTGTTGATGTTTTGGTGTGAAATGTAGGATTAGCAAGGTTGGCTATGTCTATTATGTGAGAATAAATGGAAATGAAAATACGCTGAGCTCTGGTGAGAGGAATATCAGAACCACAGCAAAGAGGGCTGGGAGAGAGCAGGTGGTCTGCTCCTTGCCAGTTGCAAGTGTATTCCTGCATGTCTGTTTAAGCCATGGTTTAAAAAGTGCCAGTGATGGACCAAGCTGGTACCAAAGTGCAAATATTAGGGTTGATTCATATTATAATGTACCTTTCAGCCATCTTTTTGTTTCCTAAAATAAACAAACTGCATGGGTTAAGGAGTGCATTCCTCCTCATACGTGTCAAAAATCTCTGGCTCACTCTGTTTGCTTAGTTCCACTGATCCTATAAATTACGCAAACTGTGTTCGTCTTGGACACGTACTGCCTTATTTTCCCACTTACTGCATAGCTTGGCAACGTTAGAAGGGACATATTTTTCCTCCCCTTCTTTTTGTCTCTCTGTTGAGCGTTTTATTTAACTGTGGCTGTAAGACAAAAACATCAACTGCCAATCTGGTACAACACTTCATGCTTTATTTGATAGTGGGCACCACTTTTACCACAATGTAAAGGGAGTTCAAAAGACGTGCTAATCCACTCCTTTGAGTACAGTTCATCTGTATGGCGTGTGTAAAGAAAATGGTCTGCACTTGGGACTTACAGGGGTTAAGAATAGATCTGGCAAAACTTCACATTCTTCCCCTAGAAACTGGACCGAGAGAGCAAGCAACCTCCAGGCTCACAGACAGCAGCTGAGCGTTGGGTTGGATTCGCACGCCACGCAAAGCCAATGACATAGCCTAGGAAAGAGAAAGGGAAGAGAAAGCTACATCTTGAGAATCAAGCTATTCCCCAGTCACTTTTGTTTAGATCCCCAGCCAGCAAGGACTTCTGTGTGGACTTTACACACTTAAATGTTTCCACTGAGGCAGGTGTGATTTCAGGGTGCTGCCCAATTAATCTTCTTTAAAATCATGTCTAAAGATTCAGTCACTTCCTGGACTGTGTCTTTGCTGGCAATCTTTGGATCACTTAGAAAAAATGCATCTTCTCAAAGCACTCAAGATACTAGGAAGGAGCCATAATATGAAAAATGGACCCTATGTCCCCAAAATTGTCTGGAATTAAAGATTGAGAATCCCAATTTATTACAGTCTCCTACTGCTAAGCCTTCCTTCACAAGAAAAAAATTTGCAGAGTACATTTGACTAGCTTCTCAACAATCAAAATTGGAACAACCTCTTTTGCTGAGTTATCTTAATAAACACTTGCTGAGAATCTTTAGTTCCTTAAGTTCTCCATGCTCCTTGCTAACTATGTACATAAGAAAATGACACACACACAACACACACACAAATTCTTTTTTTTTTTTTTTAAATGAAGCCTTATCCATTTTGTGGCCCTACTCGTGAGTTCTAATCTCGCACACCTGGAGATGTCTCCCTTAATGTTAAACTACACTGGAGATTAACGTTTTTTTGAAAGTGCAGGGGTGTGTGAACAAGTTCAAAGGTCTTCAAATTGCATCAGTTGGTAGGGTGTAGCTGGTTTACTAAAGCAATACTTCTATACAAAGTCAACATGCAATTAAATATATTCATCTTGTTCTTCGGAGTAGAATTGAATCAGCTTCCAGAGTTTGGCGATGCTTGCTATCTGCGTGTAACAAGAGATGAACTGGAAAAAGCTTGCCAGGGCTTTTTTGTCTTCCCTTCCTCAATATACCAGGAACTGCAAATCGAGGGGAGCAATATAATACGAATATGGAGGTAAGTGATGTGAGTTCAAAGGAAAAATCATGGTAATGAAGGTGATTTGCTTCTGCTAAAAATCACCTTAACTCCTCATGCAAGACTTCTGCTTTTGTGACCAGTTTTGTAGGTTTTCATAGTTGGAAACATGATATTTTCTGTGGCCTTCATGGACGAGAGAGCGAGTACAACGTGCTCGCATTCTATCGATTTTCCAGATCTGAGAATGCTAATATTTTTCATATGCAATCACACCGGTGTTCACATTATTTGGTGATACGAAGTCTGTTTTGATGCTTTATGAAGTCTGACATTGCTTGAATAAACAAATTCTTAATAATTGGTTAAAAAGCATAGTTGTACCACTTAATCTGTCTGTGTGAGAGAGGCGTTTTTCCTCTGGGACAGGAATAACCCAGCATTTAGTTAATCAAGTTTTAAAAGCTGTGAATTTAAGCTCTTTGGGATATATACATTACCATTTGCAGGAAGTTGGGAAATAAAAGCAACTTTTCAAATAAAAAGATGTCAATTTAATAGCAAAGGAGCTGGAAACAGATGTTTCACGCAAAGCATAAGAGTTGTGTCATTCCTTTAGGTTTTCAAAGTCACTTCTTGTCAGATGCATTGGTTAAGAGAGAAAATTAATGAGCTGTGTTAAGTTTTATTACACAATCTTCTGATGTGGGAAAGCTTCCCTCCAGGAACAGCTCTGTGCATGGCTTAACTGATTTAGGCATGCCTGCTGCAGTATTCTCCAGAATGTGTTGGAGATCAAAGTAGGGGGAGTTATTCAGGTTTTATGGCAAGGTAATTAAAAAAATATGGGGATTATGACATATAAATCATACTTGCATAAATTTGCTGGCAAAACAAAATCAAATAAACACATTCAAAGAATGAGAGCAGGAAAACATTCAGGCACATTTTTTACCATTGCAGATGCAAAGCTATACCCTGAAGTCTACATGGTTGACTCCTTTATTCCACTGCAGACATTTTGGCCCAGTTCCATTTTAATGGTGTTCTCATTTACTTGGGAAAAGAAAAGAAAAAAAGACATACTGAGCTCTCCTATGTTGTGACAATGTGAAGATGGGCACTTTGCACCACGTACAGCAGACGGTCCCAGGGAGAGCAGTGGCAAGACTTCCCTTGGTTTCTGAGGTGACTTAATCTGAAAGTTTATTCTCCTACAAGTAAACTCGTGTGCCCGAGCATTTATCTTTTCAATGCAAATGTTAGTGTTATACAAAACAAGACACAGGAACAGACTCTGTTCTCACTGCTATTGTTCCAGTGCAGAGTGTAAACGAAGAGCAGGTTTGGACCAACAGCTGATGGAAAATAGGGCAAAAAAAGCCCTGGAAAACTGTGAAGACTTTCTGTTCACAGGCGCACAGGACTTCTGAGGTGAGTGCATACAAGCTCAGGAAAGATTGCAGCTCATCCTTTCTGGCCATGTACAGGAGAAAGGGATGCATGCACTGTGCTCCAAACAGGGCCTCGGAAATCCCAGTCTAGAAAGAGGGAAGAGATGATCCAGTTGTAAATGTTGAAGTCCTGATTGTGAAATGCAGAAAACATTGCTCTCTGGGTGGGAGAGAAATGGAGTATTGTGAAACTTCTGTTTAATCAGAGGAGAGCTTCCACATTTCTGTCACATAAATATGCAGAAAGGATAAGCTTATAGCTTCAGCTGTCCTTAGTGCAGGGATACCATATGATGACAGAACACACATGCACATGCCTGTATAAACATATACACAGTTGTAGCCAAAACGTATAACACTGTCAGGACTGAGCTTTCTCTCTCTAAGGATGTGCATATGCCCTCTTTGGTCTAATTGGGTTTACAACTCTACATGTGCATGTGTATGCAAGAGATAGAAAATACAAATACAGTAGCATTTGATGTGAAATAACATTTATTTTCTTGTACCAACTGCAGGTCCCTGAGAGAGTACATGTAAAGTTCACACTGGAAGCTACACGGCTGAAGCACAGAATCATCGGAACACTGTTGGATGTCATTTAACCAATCTTCTCTGCTGCAGTCCTAACACGCATTAAAGAAAGGCTATTGACTGGCAGCTGCATGCAGATGAAACAGTACAATTTGGACAATGAAACCCTCGTGAAGCATCAGGTGAAAACTCCCCTGGGCTTTGTTCTTCTGGGCAATGAAATTATTTCCTGAAGGAACTGAGAAAACCACCCTATGATGTCAAATTGTTTAAAGGTTCTTGACTGAGACACATTGTCCATCTTAATCTTGTCTCGGTGTTTGGCATGACAGGTCTCTTCCACTTCTAACCTTTTTCAAAGAATCAATAGATGCTACATCTAATTAATAATAATAATAATAATAATAATAATAATAATGTCTTAAAGATATGTTATCTGAATCTGGAAGTTGAAGACTGGACCAGAAAGTATTGCAAAACTTAGTTTTATTCACATGCTCCCTGAGTATGCACTGCTGCTAATCACATGTGCACAATCTTGAAGACAAGGACCAGAAAACTCATTGAGATTTTGAAACAACAATAATATAAAGCCCGTTGCAAGATTTAATCTAAAATCTGAACAGTAAAGAATTCTGTGATGTATCTGGTTCTTGTTTGATGTACTTCTACTGCCACTGTTAATATAGGGTTTGCAGTGCACACATAAAGCAGATACACCCAGATTCCTCTCTAAAAGAGTTAAATTATTTTACAGTCGTGTATGCTATCTTTCCTGATCGGGTTTTTTTTTTTCCCCCACAATCTCTATAGACTCTGTTTAGGTTATGTAAATTCTTCTTAACAGCTTTCAACAAGATTTGCAGTGATTTAATGGTAGAGGTAGACGGTTATAAACAAGACTGTAAAGATTCTTATAAGAAATTTCGAAGCATGTGGGGAGTCCCTCTTTTTTCGTAATTGCCAAAGTCTATGACAAATATAATCCTAAAATGAGGTATTTGGAGACATACTTTTCTATTCTCAGGTGCTAATCATTGTGTATTTCACTACAGCAGAATAAAAAGCACCCTCCTACGCAACATCAGTCAAAGTCTTCAAAATATTTAACCCCCCAAAGTACAATTGACGTAGTATCTAAGTTTTCCTAAAGGCTGGCGCCAGACCTTCAGACATAAGGTTCAATTTCAGCCTTACTTCTTTTGTATGCTTGAAAACATTAATGACCTGAGGCTTTTCTTGGTTTTGCTGCAGACATGCTGCATGCGTGAGCGTTTTCTGCAAGACCTGCAGAAAGACAGGAACATACAAAGCCTGCTGTACAGGTCATCATGTCCAGCCAAAGTCAGTCTGACCTGAGTATTCGAGATGCGTAGAGCAATAGCCCCATTAATATTTAGGTCCTCGTGTCCAGTAGGAAGCTGATGACTTTTACTGGTTTATTTGTGGCTCTTACTGGCTGCAAGCCTCAGAAGCAGCATTGTTGAGAAGTTCATTTGCGTGTGGTAGCATATGTGCTCCCCAGTTACATCCTAAAATGCTTTGTTTCATACCTAGTGTGTTGATGCTGGGTCCCGGTGCTGCTTCTGCTGCTGGGTGTTTCTCCCCTTCCCAGTTCTCTTGCTGGCTTCTTGCTACACTGTAGGAAAAGAAGAGGCAGTATGTTGGGGGCACAGTCCATCAAACTCTCTGTTCTGCTGGAGGGACTGAGGAGGAACCAGGGGAGAATGTGGACTGGCAATCTGTCAACAATTTGTGTGTCTGTCTCTCCAGTGTTTCCTGGAAGGAAGATGCTGAGTCTCAGCACAGAGGATGAGCTCCTTGCTCCTCTGCGCCACTCTGTGCTTGCTTTTCCAGGCAAAGTGGAGCACTCCAGGACTGTGCAGCAACCCCTGATGGTCAGCGTGCCATACACGATCTGCTGCTTTCCTTCAGCAGGGGACCCTGGAGACCGCAGGCCAGGAGCCAGTGGTGGCCTTGGCACTAAGCTCCTGAGATGCCGGCATGCTGCTGGAGCCCTGGCAGGTATGAGCACAGAGTTGTCTTCCCAAAATCAACATGAACCCTCGCTACAGTTGTGTTTAAGGTCAAGGGCTGGAAAAAGCTGACTCTAAGCAGTTAGCTACTTAACATCCTTGTTTCACCCTTTGTAAAATGGCATTGTCACTGGGAAATGCCTTGAAGTTCTTACCTAGAAGCTGCTTCAGAAATCGGAACATTATTATTATTATTATTATTATTATTATTATTAGGTTACTGTGGAACTAGAAAAAAAATTACCCTGGACTCTTCCTTATACATGTTTATGCCTAGGAGGCGTACATGGCCCTGTGTCTAGACAGACTCATGGGCACAGTGTTTCTCAAGGCATAAATCATTTTAGAGCCTCACTAGGTTGACTTCAGACAGTTCCATCTTCTCTATTTGGAATAGGCTATGTTATCAGCATAATTGCATCTGTTAAACAATTTACGGCCAGAATTTTTTGTGTGCTAACATCAGTGTTGGCATGAGAATGATCACTGGAGGTGATGCTAACTATCAAATATGTAATTGTTCTCCAGTAACAGTGACTAAGGCCTTTAAAAGGGAAACAGGGCCCTATAAAATCTGCTTATTCTGATTCTAAAAAAGATCAGATAAAATGAGGAACCTGGTCCGAACTGTTGGGATGATTTTGCCATGAGATATGTGGCTTGGGCAATCTGATTACAGGCCATCTGCATCTCATACTTCCTTGAAGGCCAGATTTGCTCTTTGCCAGTTTTTTCTTTGGGATTGCACCATCTTTTGCTTTCAGCTATATACACTGATGAGATTTTGATAGCTTCTTGTACAAAGCAGTGCTATTTAATGGTTTTACCTAACTAGAGCTATAGTGGCTTATGTGTAGCAAGGGCAAAGATTTCTCTAATCCATTGAGTACATTGTCTTAACGTTTATTGATTTTTTTGATTGATGCAATGATTTGGTAATTATCTTTAAATCCTTTCTCTTCTGAGAGTGCAGTGTTTAATGCATGATTTTATTGATTAATAATGGCATACACTTATGTAATAGCAGTGTGTTCGTGTAAAAGACCTTCCTCATTTATAAATTAGATGTACTATGTATTCAAACATGGCATCGGTTCAGCTGACATGCACCAAGGACATTGCCTGCCCAGTTCTGGTACAAGCATCCAAACAGGTATGTGACACTGTGCATTGAGATGCTCAATACGAATTCAACGACATCAGCAAAGCTGCCGTAAAAGAAGAAAAACTTTTTACAATTTTAAAGAAATATTGCTGAGGAAAAGTTTTTTTTAATGGAATTTTCGTTGTTGTCAGGACTGGTATTGTAGAGACAACTGGAATTTCTGGCGTGACTACGCAAAGACAGAGAGAGTCTGCATTCCTACATATCATGGTGTGCTCAAGAGTTAGAACACAACAGCAGTTTGTTGAAACCAGAGAAAAATTAAATTTAACAGATCATCCTAAATATTTTCAGTTACATTACTTAGTTTCCCACTCAAATTATAAACACACTTGCCTATTTGCCTCCATGTCTTGCAATGCCATTGCCAGTTATTCCATTCTCTGTGTCTCTAATGATTACCCTTCCTCCAGCTATCACACAATCACATAATAATTCACCTTTTACATATACACTTACAAACACTAATGCAATGTGAGTTTAAAGGCAAAGTCCAACCAAACAAGGAGTGAATCAACACACTGAAAGTCGAGAAGTGGCCACAAGATGTGCTTTGAAAACATGAAGCTGCTCAGTCAGAAGGAGGAATTTCAGTCCTTTGCAATTAACTCTACTCTGGTAATCCTTCTGCAAGAAGGCATAGGCATCTGATTGTTTTTCCATGTAATGTGCGCTGTGGCAGGATGAAAATTGGAAGCAGAGCTAGTTGCCCTTCCAGAAACTCCCATATCTAAGGTAAGATTATAATCTTGGCAAATAGACTGTTTGAAGATGGCACAAATAATAACAGAGAACAAAACCCCACCCAATTGTCCTTAAATTCCGGTACAGAAATTATAGTTAAACCTCCTTTGATACTCTTCAAAACCACCTTGTGTTCTTTTCTGTGCTTGTTCCTTATGTTCACTGTAGGTAAGAGAATGCTTTTCAGCTTTGAACTAATTATCATTCTTGAAAGCGTTTTCCAAACCACAACCGCTTTATGGGCCAGCTTCTGTTCTCAGTGAATTACGGGAGTTCTGCTGGTGTCTTCAATGGGAGCAGGAGCAGTGTTAATGAAGCAGTCCTATAAAAGAAAAAAGGGGAATAAAAGAGGTAAACTACTTTACCAGTATCTTGAGGGTAAGGTTAGAAGATTGCTATAGTTGTTACAGTAACATGATTAATTCTACAGCTTTTTCTTTAAAATGGAAGGCAGCATTGGCTTATTATGCACATCCTGACCTCTGCCTGTGTACATACTCTTGCTGCATATTCTGATTTTGGCAGGAAACAAATATTGGAGTCTTTTTGGCTTTGCATTTGCTAAGAACAACTTTTTTGGACTCCACGTGACAGATCAGCTATTTCTCCCCTGCTGCTCTCAAAAGTTTTTATAATATCAGCCTTAAAAATCACATTTCTTTGGCAAATTTGTCCAGGATAAAGTCAGCCATAAAACGGAAGAAAAATGCCTTTAGGCTTACGAATCCTTCTGTCTCTCAAGCAGGAAAATGCTCTTATTTTGAGAAGCGTCTGTGTTCATTGTTGCTCTGAAATCTGAACTTTTTCCACTTGGAGACAGTTAACTCCCTGAGAATCTCGCAGAAATGGTATTAGATGTTGATCTCTTCGCAGGAGAGCGAGGAGAAGCAGACAGTGAGGCCACATCGATCCGGGCTGCAGAATGTGTTTAGTGAAAAATCTATAGAGCTGAGCTTAGGGTGTCAGCTGTCAGTCTGCAGAGCATCTGTCAGAGGAGTATTTGCTTCACTGCCGCTGAATGTGAGTAATGCTTTCACAATATGGCAGTGCGATGCTATAGATTACAGTTGTAATGGAGCACATCCTGAACAGCTGAGCCTGCTCTCTCTCGCTCATTCAATAGCAAGAGTTGCCTCGCTATAAGAGCTTGGGGGATTATGTACTCCAAACAGCTGTCTATAGCACTATGGATTTATTTGGGCTAAATGAGAACTTGCTTTCTTTAGCTAAATCAAACTTTATCAGACAGTTTTACTGTTGGCAGTTAAAATAAAATGTGTTTGCTGAACAGTAAACACCTTGTTACTGTTAGGAAGGATTATATAAACAAAAGGCATACACAATGAAGTCTTATGCCAACTGACTTACTGTCAAAATAATATACTGCTGTTAGAGGAATTGTGCTCACTTGAAGGAAATTATAGGCCTAAAAACACATCTTGAATGACAAAGAAACCATTTTTCCACAAGTAATCTTTAAAAAGTTTAATACAATGTGCCTTGTAGAAGTGGTATCAGAGACCAAGGATGCTGTGTCCTCATAAAGGAAGGTTAGGAATAACTGGGTGAACTGCCTGAAATCTTCAAAGGTTTACTGTATTTGCATAATGCACTGGATCAAGTAGATTTAACTTATTGCCCCCTATGAGATATGTGAAAGTTGTTTTTGTCCAACAAAACCTACAAGTCCTCCCTTTCAAAATAGGATAAGCTGTTCTTTCCCTTATCAGACTATATAATCTGTGCAACTACAGAAAACTCATGAGCAACCAAACACGTTACAATAATATTAAGCTATTTATGCATCATAAATCAACTTCCTTTTACTCCTCAAGAAACTGAAAGTAAGGCAGACATTCTGTTTTATAATCGCAACAAGGAAAAAAGGTAGGTCCAAGCCCAGCAGAGGCACTCAAAGGAATAACGCTAACTACAATGAGTTTTGGATTATTCTTCAGAGACTTTGAAAATGAGTTTTCTTTCTTTGTGTTAAAAACTGAAGTCCCAATTCAGGAAAACACACGGCTAATGCTATTGCACTTTCTCACTCTGTTCTGAATTTCGCTGTGCAAAATGATTTGTATTTCTTTCTACAAAGGTACAAATAGTTTCTTTTAAGTGGTTACCTAACAGTTAGATTATCAGAATCCAGCTGAAATGGCCAGGAAATGCCTTTTGCTTGCAGAACCCACTATGTGACCATAATGTAGACTGGAAAGATGGACACCACCTTGAAGGTCAAGAGCTGCAGGCTGAATTTGGGCTGATGATTTCTGTTACAAAGAACTTCTCAAGGATAACTTCAGGAAAGATTCATAAGTCTGCAGATTCTTGGTGAAAACTATAATCTATACAAATGTGCCTTGTGGAAGATCAGTCAAGTATTTATTAGTATAATTAGTTTTATTCATTACTACATGTTTGTATCACACTTCGAAAAATGTCATCTTCTAGGAAAAGAACGTGCTGGAACTTTGGAAAGGGGAATTTTAATGATGCCTTACAAATTTTCCTGCAGCCAAAACTGGCTCCAGGTGAAGCTAAGATGAAGATTTCCACACGTTTCCCAACAGAACTTCTTGCTTCCTTAATGTTATGCCTGACCTTAGAAATGCTCCTTTTCCACATTCCCAGTGAAAAGCTCATATAATATTACTCTGTGGACAAATACACCAATTTTGTAACAATTAATTTTTCCAGTTCTTTAGGGAAGCTTGAGGATCCAGTAATAATCCCTCTGTGCTTGTCATGGCTGTATAGTTTGTGGTGCAATAAAATGTAAGCAGGTTCTTAAATCCACCTGCTTACATCTTAGAAAGAAGTCACAAATGAAAAAAATTCCTCTATTTCACCTTTCAGTGGCAGTTAGAAAAAGATACCTGGTTAATAAATGTTGCTGCTGTAAATTTCAGGACAAGTTCTAGAAGTATCATTTTGTTGTGTTAATCAGAAAGGGGTGTTTTGGTATCTTTCCATGGGAAATCAAGGATAAGGTGACTTCATAAGGATTTGCTATTGGTCTTCTTTAAGTATGCCTATAATTTATGCTGGTACACACATGCTCTGCCTTGGTTAATTAATTAGGGTCAAACCCATTACAGGTTCACACTGTTGACCTTTGACATAAACCTGAAGGATCAGGAAAGATGATCATGTATTTTAATTATTTTCCAAATACAGTTTTTAAAAAAATGCAACTACAGACAAGGTATTTTATGGAGAACATGGTACCTTAGAGTTTTGTTCTTCCTTCAAACCAGGCATTAAATGGCTTAGTGTTCAAAGAAAAGGTCTGTCATTTAGGAAACTAAATGCAAATTTGGTAGCACACTATTCTTCTTTCTTGCATGCATCAAATTGCTTTCTATGGCACGTGATATGGCACAGACGGAACCGTGACAAAGGAAGATGCATAATTAAAGTCAATTGTCCCATGCAGTAACAAGCTCCAGTGAGAAGCAATTAACATTTCCTGAGCAAGCTGCTCTGTAGGCAGCAGGTCAAGTGAGGCACAGTTGCCTTCAGAATTTTTTTCCTTCTGTCCATTAGATTACTTGCACTGTAAAAACCCCTGACACTCAGTGAGGAAGACACGTGTCACGCCTGTTAGGAGCTGCTTGCACCCCAACTGTCCAGTTAGCTCACGCATGCTGTTTGGCCGGATGCCTATTGCTACCCAGAGGGTTTAAAGGCAAAACTCGGCCTGCCTTCCTGTTCCGGCTATTGCACTGACCTAGCTACTGATTATCACTGTATTTCTAGGAACTTAGTTATCTCTGTGACCTGTAATCCTTTGTCAAATGTGGTTGACATTTGGGAAAGATTTCAAAAGTTAGAAGGAGATAAAGTGTGTGATTGCACGGGCTCATTTCCTTAGGGAAGAGTAATACACAAATATATATGCGTATTTGCAGTGATTTATCTGGTAACATATGTATCAAAGCTGTAGGTAATTTGAGATTTCGTGGTTTGTATAATGCTGTGTTATGAGAGTAGCAAAGTGAATTGAAGTTAAAAAGTTGAAACACAAAGGAGTTTGAAAAATTCTTACCTTGGATCTGCTGCCAGGAACATAAAGTATGTTACCTCTAAAAAAAAGAGCCCTGTCTTCCAGATGATGTGAGTGTGGTCTTTAAACAGAGATCAAACTCTTTTCTTTGTAAAAAATAAAGGGACACCTATATTCTGGCTACTATCTCTCATTACTCTCTATGGGAATTAGGCACACAGCCTAAAACCGCCTAGCAAAACTCACCATTGCCTCCGGGTAGCTGCTTTTCTGGACTTTCCTAGCCTGCATTCACCTTACTTTTAACTATTACTTAATTCAAAATTCTCTACAGGGCAGTTATTGGAGTCTCAGCCATCTTTCACTGCCACACCAATGTCCTAGTGGTCACCATTAAAACAATGTCCAGCTGTTTCACTTTAAACTGAGAGAGTCAGTGGTTTACAGCTGTTCTGGGTTTCTGCCTCTGGCAAACAGAGAAATGCCCATCTTCACTACTGTTTGCTGTATGGTGTGTTTGGCTGAGCTGAATCTGGTTCGTATACCTGCTGCTATGGTGCTGTCCCTTAGTAACAGCGCTGGACTCCTCTTGCAAAGTGGCCTTTTCTGGGTTCCAAAGGCCTGGTGGTAAGGGCACTCGCTGCTTCATCAGATGATCTTAAACTAAACGCTTGACCCTCTATTTCTTCACCTGCAAAAAACACCACCTTGACTTTGTTGAAAGCAGCATTTGACCTTGCTTTCCTAGATCACAAAATCCACGATTACTGCTCATAATCTGTCTCCCTGAAACCAGTGTGTACCCTGGTTTCGGTAGGGACAATAACCAGAGACAACAAAAAATTCAATTAGTTGACTTGAGGTGTCTGCTTCCAAGAGGAGACTTTATGAAGGAGGTGCTGGCTTGCATGCAGAAAGTCTCCCAGGGAAAGGACACAACTCTTAATCACTAGGCAGAACGTGTACATCAAAAGGGTATTTCAGGAAGACACGTGATATAAAGTACGTTTGCCTTCTGACGTGCAGGCAAATTAAGTCATATCAAAGACAGGTTATATGCTTTGAATTGTTAAAAGCTCCATAGCTCTTTAAATATCTGCCAATACGGGTTTGCATGCTTTCAGTAAGGCACATTAGTTTGAACCCTCCTCCAACTGAAATCAATGGGAATTTGGCCAACTACATGAAAAGAAACAACACTGGGACACATAAGTTTGATGCAGATGACTGATTATTGAAAAATATGTATTTGTATGCGTGAGAAATAGGACAAAATAAAAAACAGGAATACAATCCCCATTAGATTTAAAGAAGTGTTTGGATTCAGTTTTTTTTTTAATTCTGCTCCACTGGGTCTTGTTCCAGAACGGATTTAAAACTACACAAATAGCTGCCCTTCTCCATTTGCCTCTTTTCAAGATGGCAAAAGTTTCAGGATAATCAGATTGATCTGTGAGATTACCGGCACTGTGGAAACTGAGAGCATATCAGTATGATTAGGACTGTTCTCATGATTACTGAAACATCAGACTTTCCCCTTGATTTGGCCTCAAATGTAAACTTTGATCTTGAGCCTAAAATATATCCTATTCTAATGTAGTTATCTCTAACTTGAACCACAACCGGCATACTGAAATGTACGCTCTGGGATCTGCAGCGGGCCCTCTAAGTCACACTATCGGCACAGAAAGGCTTTAAGATTGACTTAAGCAGGCAGTAGGAAAGCCAGGGTGCCCCTTGTCTTCCTGTGCCCAGCATTGAGGAAAACAACCTGGGGAAAAGGGACTGTGAGCACAGCGAGGCATAATCCCTGCTGGGTTCACTCCCTCTTTGGGTAGCAGGCACCTATATGCAACTGAGAGCGAGAGCTGAGTTAATATCCAGAGAGATTCCTCAAGGTATGGAGAAACTCTTCACCAGATGCATGGATACACGTAAGAGATGCAATCACTTTTTGCTTCTCCCTCTCTGCCTTTCTACAGAAGCCCTAATCACAAAACCTGCCATTTTTGTCTAAAATGATTTTGAGGGTAATGCTGTGGATTTATGCAGATTACTCTATGCAACTGTTGGCTGTGTCAACAGCAAAAGATGACCTTTCAGTGTACGTTTCTATTTGTAGTGTTCGTAAAACCTGGACTATCTGCAGTTACAAAAATGAAAAAATAGATCTGGAGGCATTTGATTTACTTTTCTAGTCTTGACTTTCTATTAATATGCTGGTTCTCACTAGCGGTATCCTTTAAACTGTCACAGACATCCCCCAAACTACATCCCCTACCCCCCCCCCAATAAAAAAAGGAACCTGCACTGCACTGAAAACCCTTAAAATAAATAGAAAATAACTATTCCCCCTCCCCAAGCACTCACATTTGTTCCTTCAAAATTAGGACTCAGCAAATAGTTGGAATACATCTGTACTCAGAGGAATCCACATCAGATCATAAATTTGTTCATGTTAAACACAAACATATGAATGCACTCTTATATCCAGGGACTATGGAAGCGTTTAGAATTTGCACACTTTACTCTGTGTAATGCCAGGGCAATGTTTCACTCATCTATGTAAATAGAAAGCAGGCTTGTTGCATTAAAGATATAAGTATCCTTGTGCTCTGCACAAATGTCACGGGATTCAATTTTGAGAAGGAATCACATAATTTGTCATATCTTTTATTGTGATTGGCTTCAGTGATGGGCATACACAAACACATGATTTTTCACTCAGTGCATCAACGTGTCTCTTGGTGTGCAATTGCTGCTAGAATAACAGGAAAAAAGATTAACCTCAGATATGCAAATAAGCTTAATTGAATAAAACGGGACAAATTACCCCATCATAGGAGCGGTTCCTGGTTTGGCTATGCTGCACACACCACAAAAGCACTAGGACAGGGCTCGTGTGGCTTCTCCTCGTTCCTTCCCTGTTTTTCTGGGACTTGTGGCAGAGCTGTACTGGGGTGACAGGTACCCCCGCACAGTGAAGCACTGTAGCATGGTGTAAGGGACCCCAATTGCACTATGTTACCCCACCTCTGTCTAATTTAGTGATATGTGAAATTACCTGAGCCTTACTCTCTCTCCCCCAAGAGCCCCATTTTGGCTACTCAAAAAAAAAAAAGCTTTCATTTAAAAAAATAACAATTTTCCCCCTTAAAGTTTATAAGTCTTGTCATTGCAAAGGAGAGAGTAAATGTGAAAACAGTTGACACACAAGACCCCAGAATCGAGAGTCTGCTAAGATCATTAACCACATGTTTGTACATTTTCAGTGTGGCAGTTGAAAAGATACCTCAAGCTTTTGGCTTGTGTAGG
The DNA here is from genome assembly GCA_013398225.1 of Steatornis caripensis. Classification (NCBI taxonomy): domain Eukaryota; kingdom Metazoa; phylum Chordata; class Aves; order Caprimulgiformes; family Steatornithidae; genus Steatornis; species Steatornis caripensis. Next base: position 203,526 of record VZSC01004601.1, read on the forward strand.
ATGGCAGTGCTGGGGGCGTGGGAGGTGCGCTCAAAAGACCTCTCTCATGAAGTCTGGAGCTGCAGGAGGAGGTCAAGAAATAAGTAGAGCCTGTCCTCAGGCTCTCTGCATTGAGGCTATTTATCTTATACCATTAAAAAAAAAAAGGGGGAATGGTTCAGTATGGTCATAGTGTTAAAGAAACGTGTCTAAAAACCAGCCACTTACTGATGAGGAAAGGAATCTATAGGGGAAAAGAAATCTACTTTAAGAAGTATTTTTCATAGAATCTCATTTGTAACTTTCCCACCCCTAAAGCTTCATTCTTCCTCCCTTCCCGGGAAAAACTGGAAAAAAATATGGAGTCTAAAGGAACCTTATTGTATGTGTATGCAAGCCATCTACTTCTTGTGAGTTGTCTCCCTTGAGTGTATTATTTATCTTCTTTTACAAAGCAGATGAAGGATTTCCTGCTTCAAAAAATGCACACCTTAGGGCCCAATGCTAAAAACCCTTACTTATAAGAGGACTCCCAATGAAGTAAATGGAATTCCTTGTATGAGAAACCACTATGAAGAGAAAACAGTATACAATAGGTGACTGTAATACTGGGGAAAAGCAACAAAATGAAAAGATGAGGGATGGGAATTTAGGATCGTATGAAACAATGGAAGATAATGAGACTATCTAGGGCCACCACCTTCAAAAACAAAAAAAAGTCTTCTTTAATTCCAATCTGTTGGGGAGCGATGGGTTCAACCTGTCTAGAAGGGGCAAGAGAATCTTTGGCAACAGGCTGGCCAATCTGGTGAGGCGGGCTTTAAACTGAAGGACTCAGTGGGTCAGGGTCCAAAATTGCAATACTCATGCCATTGCAACTGACTGGGGAGTAAGCCAGGCCAGCCAGGGCAGTGAAAAAGGTTCCTTAGCTGCCTTCCAAGATGAGAAGCAGAAGGCAAACTACCTCAAGGATGTGTACGACTACAGTGGATCCTCTTGCAGCCCTCTAGTGAAAGCTGTGTGCTCAACTACCTCCCTGAAGAGCCTGTACACCAACACACACAGTATGGGGAATAAACAGGAGGAGCTAGAGATCTGTGTGCGGTCGCAGGGCCATGATATCATTGCAATTACAGAAGCATGGTGGGACAGCTTGCATGACTGGAATGCAGCCATGGACAGCTATGTACTTTTTAGGAAGGACAGGACAGCAAGGCATGGTGGTGGAGTTGCTCTTTATGTCAGAGAGCAACTGGAATGCATTGAACTCCTCCTAGGGGTGGATGAAGAATGAGTTGAGAGCCTATGGGTAAGAA
>VZSC01004601.1:207055-242881 GCA_013398225.1 Steatornis caripensis
CCAGGACAAGGGGCAACGGGCACAAACTGGAGCACAGGCAGTTCCACCTGAACATGAGGAGGAACTTCTTTACTGTGAGGGTAACAGAGCCCTGGCGCAGGCTGCCCAGGGAGGTTGTGGAGTCTCCTTCTCTGGAGATACTCAAAACCCGCCTGGATGTGTTCCTGTGTGCCCTGCTCTAGGGACACCTGCTTTAGCAGGGGTGTTGGACTGGATGATCTCCAGAGGGCCTTTCCAACCCCTACCATCCTGTGATTCTGTGATTCTGTAACTGAGCAAAGTATATACATATGGTGAAGAAGTAGCTACTGATTTTATCAGTCTTGCTAAAACAGTGTTGGAGAAATTACTACAGGGGAAAATATAATCTAATATTTTAGAAGCTAGAGGTTTGTGTTCTTCTGCAACACACAACTACAAAATCTTCAGGTTTTTCTTTGTTTCATATAAAAATTAGTTTCTGAATCTGAAAATGGATTTCTCTGAAATAGAAAATTAAAAGGTAAGTGATGCTCTTAGAGTCGGTGGGTGCCTCTTCTAGCATTGGAGAGCAGTGCAGACAGTGCGAGGAGCAGTGGGTTGCCTTCTCTTTAAGACTCAGCCATCAGTCAGTTGCACAGGTCGGACACAAGGGCTGGCTCTGATCATGTAGCAGTCAAGTATGGCCAATTTCATTACTTTTCCCTATCAGAGATATTAATGTTACCTTCATAATTCTTATTTGTTCTTCAGGTTTACTTCAGGATGTATGGTCATTGTTCGAGATTGCTTCAAGATTTTCTTAGGTGACCTGGATTTACTTGGGCAGGCAAGAGTGTTTTGGCTCTCTGGGCTGAAGTTTCATCATGAAACAAAGTGGCCCAAATGGAAACCTTGAAGGACAGTTGCTCACAGAAAGCATTTCTAGACTTTGAAAATGCTGAACTTGCCACCACTGCCCTTAAGGCAGTAGTCGCCTGTCGTTGTAGCTCTGTGATGGGCTGAGCACACAGGACTCGTAAGGGAGTATAGGGAGAAATAGCTACGTGTAGATGGGAAAAGGATAAGCTTTTGGGTGTACAAGCTCTTCTTCAAGTGAGAAATGTAAGTAAGTGAAGCTTGGAGCAATTATTCCCAAGTTGTATTTAACGTGACTTTTTTTTTTCTTTCTTTTTCAAACTCCAAGAAGGGATTTTGTGCTCAAGAGTGTGACCATATTTAAAACAGTATCAGGCAATCTGACAAAATCTTCTAGCAACCTCGCCCTCTCTTGAACGGACAATCACCATCCTAAAGCATGTCCTGGGCTAAAGCTGGTCATAATAATTGCTGCAAAATGTTTATTCAATGAGCCCTTTTTCTTGGCTCTTGAACAGTTTCTTTATAATCCTACTTCTGACATTTGTAATTCTTGAGTTTGTGAGGTTTGCAAACATACTTGATCCGGGAACTGCACACCCACAGTTTGTACTTGCTACTCTGCATTCGCTTATCCAAGGTTTGTGATTGATCATAACTCCATTTTGCTTGTTTGGCTGGATGATTTATGTGTTTATAAAGTATCTCTGCTTCTCTGCTTCCTGTGCATTCAATTCAATTTATTTATTAAGCCAACTTCTGCTACTGGCCCAAGATACGTGTTCTACAGCTCTTTACAGAAAAGATTTTTCTTTGTGAGCATACTGAAGATGAAACACAATTAGAATTCCCCTGAAGATTAAGGACATTAGAACTCTTTTTTTTTTTTTCCCACACAGTGTTTAGATACTGGAAAATTCAAATACCTGAATTCAAACAGTATTAAATATATATACTTTGCTTTCTTTTGTCTCTGTCCTGTCTGTCACAGTAACGCAGTACTATTATACTCTGAAAATAATACTAAGTGCTAGGCTTATTATTTTGTTAAAATGTTCATGAAATGGCACATTCTAACTGCTGAAGTAAAGGATACTGAAGAGGTTTGGTCAAGACATAAGTCTGAGAAGCATATGCCTGTATTAATCTCTGCACTATCAGAAATCACTTTATTTTTTCATATTTGGTGCAAGTTTCATTTAACTTTTCTGTGCAAGATACTCCATATTTTTATCACCCTTCCTCTATCTAACCTCAAGCTTTTAATTTATGGGGGCTGTGACATTCTTGTAAAGAATATGATGAATAGGAAAATAACTCCAAAAAAGTTGTGGCAGGTTAAGAAACACCTTTGCATGACTGAATGCCTTCACCTTGTTAGTTCCAGTTCTGTAGAGTTTTCCTAGGGAATTGAATATATGTGTCTTACTTGCAAAGTGTGAGATGAAAAAAATTCTGTATTCAACTCTTACAAGACTTTTGTGGAGTGCAGCTGAGAGTGAGTACTGTGTTACTGTCATTCTCAGATTTGTTTTGGAATAGTCTGCTCCAAAAGCATATATATAAATATATATTTATTTTTATATGTATATAAATACACGTATCAGCTCACACAGATGCTTATACTATGGAAAGAAAGTCCAGGCAATTAAATAATCACAAGAGATAGATTTGTTCCTATGCATTACTTGAAATCGGAATAAACATTATGCCTATGGTCTCCTTCAGTTCCATCCTGCATGGTTCTCTTAGCTAAAATACATCTGTTGTCAGCACTATCAAAAAATAAAATCTATGGTTTTAACTTAAAATGTGATGGGATATTGCCTGGAATGTTTTCTCATATAGACAGTGTTACCTGAGTCCTTTGTTGGCAAGAAGTTCAATCTGAAGACAGTTCTCAGATGGTTTCAGCAGCTTAGTTTCCAACACCTCTGGAAGCAGGGCTCCCTTGTTCTTGTAAAGAATTCCCCCTCCCTAATCCTTCAAACTTTTTCGTTGTTTGGGAAACTCACACTTGACCACGAAATCTCTTTCAATTACTGTAAGCAGTTCTGGAAATCAGTTAAAGAATTACCTGTTTTGTATAGGCATTAACGACATAATTTGTGTCCAGAAGACCGACGTGCATTTTGTCACCCACATGGCCTTCGCTGATGGCCGCAGCGTGGGATGCTGCAGTCCAGCTAAGCCTGCAGCGAGCGCCGAGATCCCCAGGCCCTCATATTGGTTAGCTGTGTTGGGGGAAGCCAGTGCCGCGAGCTGTGGCACTCCAGCGTACGGGGATGGATTAAGCCTTTCACAACCTATAAAGTGCACCTAAAAGTAGACCACACGCAAGAGCTATGTCACAAATTTCGGAGGCTTTTCATTTTTTTTTTCCCCGTTTTCTGAGAGACCAGTGCTCATAAAGCAGTGTTGAGAGGGCATTATACTAAGGAAGCAAGCAGTGAATTTGTAGGTTTGCCTCTAACAGCTGGTTTGGGAGGGACCAGCTATTAGGACAGAGAAGGAGGAATGTGGAATGGGGGAGTGAAAGGGAGATTGTAATGATACTCATAATTAAAATGCTGCATTCTAGCTGCTGGGGAAAACAGTGCTGCAGATTTCTGGAAGAAATTTGATTCCAAGAAGTGCAAGAGGCCACAAGTGAAAATTCTTTCATAAGCAGGAAGTGAGAGAGGGAAGTATAAGGAAATATTCTGTTTATTTTGGCCATCATTCTAAAAAAACCTGGGGTAAAAGCAAAGCGAAGTGAAAGAAAGAATATTGATAAATGATGTGTGAAAAGTACCTAGAATTCCTGGAAACTGCAGAGCCTAATTATGAGCACGAGTAATTTATTCATGTGTTGTCCCGGAACTAATCAATATTTTTCACTTTATTAGGAATAGAAACTTGCGTTGTCTCTTTCAAACATACGGTAGTTAGCTGATTAATTGAGTGGTTTGTTCAGTAGTATGACCAGCTGTTATAAATGTTGTAGTAATTTTTTTGGCATTAAAAGTAAACAGGACTTTTTTTGTCTTTTTGGCTGGGCTGAATGGGAAAGCACATAGCCAATAAACCTAGATCTTATTTCATATCCTGAATTTTGTTTTGAATGCATAATAACCCTAAGTGTGTCGCTGTGTTTCTAAGCAACTTCTCGGAAGATGGTAAAATAGGTAGTTATTTTGCTATGCTTAAAAGCTCTTTTGATGTTGTGTTTTGCTTTACCAGTTACCCTCCCACCGGCTGTGGCCACAGCTTAAGAGACATTTCTCATAGACCCTCGGGAGCTGGTTTTTGAAGAATCTGACATGTATTTTTGGAGTAGGCCTCTTTTCCTTCTGGATTCATGTCAAGGATGTAACTGGACAGTGCTAGAAACGCTCACTGGTTACAAGCCCAAGCCCTTCGAGGAACATCCACGCTAACATTGCTGTACTTTGAGCTGTGCACCGTGCGAAAACTATGGGCATTATAAAGCGCACGTTGCAGGTTACGGTTGAGGAGGTGAATGGAGGTGTATCCAAAAGTAGGAACGGCTGTGTGGCCAAGGGCATGGGACTGCAATTTCTTCAAGGATACTGGACCTTCTAAGAAGTTTGAGAATGGCTTGTGGCTGTGAGAAACGTGTTTGCCAGAGCGCATCCCCAGCTGTTGGATGGCACAATTCAAGTGTCAGACGCCGCCTTTCGTTCAGATTTGGAGAGCTGAAACCCATCCACGTTTGTGCTCAGCTCCTTGCTGAGCCCGAAGGATGTTGCTGCGCCGAAGAATGTCATTGTGTAGTTTCCATTGTCGGCTGTCACACTGCATATGTTTTGTGACTGATCTGAAGTTTTGTTTGACATCATGACTTTTATAAGAATCAAACCCCCCAAATCCCTCAGATGAAATCCATATGGCTTTGTTCACAGGCTGAAATAAAATCATGCTCACAGCCTTTACTGCAACTGAGGGATATTTGGTGGGAGTGGTTTTTTGCTTAATAAAAGCACAACGTTCAAATGCTGGAAATGTGGATATTATTAAGTACCTGCTCTGTGAGAATAACTCAAATACTGTTTTATTCCCTACCCCTTTCGTTAGTTCATATGCACAAGAGTCAGATCTGAGGCTGACATGAAGAACGATCTCCGCAGCCTGGCACTGACCCAGCTTCACTTGAACTCTGTTTTAGACATTATTGGGTTTTTGTCTGCATTTTGGCTCCTTGCAGCTCAGTGCTGAACATTTGGCAAAATGTGTGGTAAGGGTTATTACGATACACAGAGGTGAGGTAATTCACATAATTTCTGCAGTGTAGGCAAGTTTGCTTGGCTGCTAGAGCGGTTAAAGCAGGAAGCTTCCCGGTGTGCTGAGATGCTGATTACTAAGGGTCAGGTCTGCGCTCACCATGACATCATAAAAAACAACCGGGGGCTGATTTATTTAAGAACTGTCATGTCGCTGGTTTTGTCAGGAAAAAAACAGGGGACGGAGAAGGTGAGGGGGAGCAGTAGGCTTTCACAGCGTGGAATTGATGTTGAGGAAGAAAACATTGATGAGTTCTTTGCCAATGACATAAGAAATATTTTAGTTACTCGTGGGCCTCAGGTACGGTGTGGCACTCTTCCTTCCTTTCGCTGAGTCATTTCCAAAATGAAGAAAATGTTAATAGCAAGTCTGGCATGAGAGGAAAGACTGCGAGAAAGCTCTGGCCAAAGATTTAGGCTGCCTTAGCTGTTGCTCTGGGCAAAGCCAGCACCATTCGGCACGTAGGAAAATGTGCAATATTTGTGTAGGCATAAGAAGCATTGCAGTCCCTTCTGAGGTAGCGCAGAACTGAGCAAGACAACCCGGCTGGAATGTCTTCCCAACACAGTCTTGGGCAAGTGATGCTTCCAGTGCCCCACTGCTGAGCTTCTGCACCTCCTCCTCCCATAGAAATATACTCCTTTAGCTCTCCTCACGAAGATTATGTTTGAGTCCTGAACATCACCTCACCACACACAAATAAACGACTTTGTCAAGGAAATTAATATGACCCATGCACTGCAAAAGCAATGGAAATTCCCATTTGATTGAGACTGTAGCATGAGTAAAGGATTATATTTAGAAATGTGCAATGCAATCTCCATACTGATAGAGTGCGTCTCAGCTTTTCCACACAGCCTGTTGTAAAAGCATCTACTTGGTATAGCTCACATCACACATTAAGACCATTGTCCTGACTTGATGCGCTAGATTTCAGTTTCAGCTCTTTAGCGTATCATCACATGGAAAACGCATAGCTGGCTCTTATGCCGAAGAGTACTCTGCTTTCGGTTTGATACCCTATTGACTAAGTCATTTTTGTAGTTCTAGTACTTTCTTTATTTGGCTATCTATCTCAAACACTTTTCCAATGTGAAGTAGGACTTGCAGCAGGCAGGTGGAAGTGTTATTAAGGGTAAATTAGACACAGGCAGCTTCACTGATTTCCCTGAAGACCTCCCAGTATGGAGCTATAAATGCAAAAAAAGGGTTCTCTAGATTCTCTGCTGGGGTCAGGAGACTACACGGCCCTGCATTTCCACAGTGATCTGCAAACAACCGGTGTTGAAAATCTTATTTGGGTTACAGCGCTGAGAGGCCACAGACATTAGAAGGAGAAAATAATAACACCGACTGATTGCTAGTGAGGACAAAGCTCCAGATTGTTCAAGGATGTGAGAGTTCTGTGGGGCACTTCAGAGGCAGCCTTTCAGGTCCTGAGTGCTTAATTAATTAATTAACTAACTTTCATTNGACTGATTGCAAGTGAGGACAAAGCTCCAGATTGTTCAAGGATGTGAGAGTTCTGTGGGGCACTTCAGAGGCAGCCTTTCAGGTCCTGAGTGCTTAATTAATTAATTAACTAACTTTCATTAGGCTTTTACAAGCTATATAGATCCCCACATGTCCTCCATCATTTTTCCATGCTTCTCTCCTTCTCAAGACTTGGACTGGCTTCCTGCATCCAAGGGTGAGTAGCTCTGAAAGATGGGTCAGCTCCATCCAGGTTTTTTATAGAAACTCAGGGGAAATGCAGAGGAAAGCCAGCGTTAGCAGTATCAGAAGGACTGACTGATGTCTCCTGGAAAATTTTAATTATGTGTTAGTAATCCAAAAGGCAATTTTGCTGTGTATTCATTTAGGACTTAGCAGTAGCAGCTGTCCTGCCTGGTACTCTAAATGAGTAGTTCTGCTGAAATTAATGTTGTGTGCAAACTGGCAGAAGAGATCTTCCGAAGAACAAGTCTTAACTGGCCTAATATACACGCCTGAGTTTCAGAATGCTTTTTGGGAGGAGAGTGCTGAGGAGTAGAGTGAAGAAATGCTTCCCCTTTGTAACGGTTTAAAGCTGGGCTGGTTAGTAAAGGCATAAACCCTTAAAATGGATTTATAAACTATTCTTGAATTCACCTGCAATAGATTTTCCATCTTTAAGTTGAGATGCTGCTTCAAGGTGCTAAGGGCTTCCACCAAACACATCTTTTATCCATCGATTGCTCCCATACCTGCTTAAAGGCGCTGGGCATAACAACTCAATTTTTGTTCACTTGCTACAAATAGCCCGGGCACTCTAGAAATACACAGAGGATCTTGATGATGAGAGTGCATTGATATCTCTTTGACACTGTTACCCAGAGGGATGTTGGGGAGTATTTTCCGTTCCGTATTGCATGCAGCAAAGGCAGGTGGAGATCATTAGGGAGGTGCTAGAATCTGTTGTTCACTTTTGTTACTTGTGATGATGACCTGAGCCAGGGAAGGAAAAAAATGTGTGTTCGCCTTTGTATGTGCTGAAAGCATGCACTCCTTAGGTGTAGGAGAAGAGATGGCTCTATCCAGATCCCGTTCTGTCAGGCTGTAATCTTGCTGCTCACACTTGGGTACTAGATCCTCTGCTCTGTTTAGAAATGGTTGTAACTAAAAATCCAGCTTGTTATATTTACTGCAAAAATGGACATGAGAGCAGTGACTTTTTTTTTAATATGCGTTGTGGAAATTCTCCTCACTGCTCAGAGCTGTGCCCAGCTGTGCATTGGGGGAAGGTCTGGCTTGAGGGAAGAGTGGGTAATTGAAGCTCTAACCGAAGTAAGTAGGAACTCCAGATGCTTTACCTTAAAAATCAGAACCTACCTGTCTCTAGTGTTATCTCCTTTTGATTTGAGAAATATTTAGGCCTTGTCAGAATTGTTTCATTAAAAGGAGAAACGCCGAACTTTATAATTCAAACATTCTTCCCTGTTGCAATCCTGTATTTTTATGGAGAGCGTATGGGAAGCCCTCTGTTTCTGCAAAGGGCAGCAGGTGGGTTGTTTTGCTCAGAAATGAAAGGCTGCTTTTGCAGGGTACCTTGCTCAAGAAAGCACTTGCTTTTAGCCTTGTTCAAGGTTGTAGGATTGGAAGCCCAGCTGTGAGCCAGCAGCAGCCAGAGGGTTATGGCTGGTTAGCAGAACCACAGCCTGGCTGTGCTTCCCCCTGCTCCTTCCCTAGAGCTGCTGTATGCTCCTTGCGTCCCAGGGGTTGGTAGAGACTAGCAAGAGAGTCAAGGTGGGTAAAATCCTGTTGAAAGAGTGGTAGAGGCTAAAATTGGTCCCCTCTCCTTTCTTTGGAGGAGTAGAGATGCTCAGGCACTGATCCCTGCCTGAGCAAATATTGCCATGCTGAGTGATGAGGCAAGGTTACTGCCGAACTGACTATTGCAGAATTTTATTTCTTCAAATAAAATACACCTTGGACTGTGAATTTGGTCCAGACGAGAAAGAACACATGGGGGCCAGACAAAGGCCTGCTTAAAAAATCTGATTCCTCTCTACTTCTGTGTATTTTTAGTTGGCAAGCATGTATCTAATTGACAGGCTGCCAGGGGCCTCCCTAAGTCAGTATAAATAAATTGTACCTTAATTAACATTAGTAATCACAAAATCACCATGAAGGACTAATTTTCTTAATTTTAGCTGTCCCCACGACAGCCTATATGTAAATCACGGTATTTTTCTTGAACTCACAGTCTTTGTTTCAGGACTTAGTTGTATAGTAGTGCAGCAGGAGAATTGCTCCCTGGGTATTAATTAGATGAGGATTTNGGACAGGCTGCAAGGGGCCTCCCTAAGTCAGTATAAATAAGTTGTACCTTAATTAACATTAGTAATCACAAAATCACCATGAAGGACTAATTTTCTTAATTTTAGCTGTCCCCACGACAGCCTATATGTAAATCACGGTATTTTTCTTGAACTCACAGTCTTTGTTTCAGGACTTAGTTGTATAGTAGTGCAGCAGGAGAATTGCTCCCTGGGTATTAATTAGATGAGGATTTGTGTGTCAGATGTGAAAAACTTCTAAAGGCCTTGTGTCAGTTACCACTGTCCCCTTTTTGACCATAACTGATTTAAATCTTAGGCTACTGAACTCTGGACTGGTAGTGTCAATATTTTGCAGTACCAAATTTGAAAAAAACCCAAAAAACCAAAAAACAAAACACACCAAAACAACAAACAAACCAAAAAAACAAATCGCAGAAGGCCAAGAGCTGGCAAACTCACTCACTACATGTGACTTGTGTTGGTGGTGACCCTTGGTTGTCTGNTCAAATTTGAAAAAAACCCAAAAAACCAAAAACCAAAAAAACACCAAAACAACAAACAAACCAAAAAAACAAATGGCAGAAGGCCAAGAACTGGCAAACTCACTCACTACATGTGACTTGTGTTGGTGGTGACCCTTGGTTGTCTGAAATCAGAAGCCCAGAAATACAAGAATACTTTTTCAGTCTTGATCAATGGTGTGTGCAAACCCTGTTTATTTAAATAAGAGCAGATAGTTTAATGTTCATCATTCAAAGTGAACTTTTTATATCTTTTTTTCTCTAGGTTCGTGCTTGCTTTCTGCCCCTCCTGCTCAAATAAACTGCAGGGTTTGTTGCTTTTTACATACCAGCAGTTTAAGTTCTAAAGCCACTCTTACTGACCTGCGATCAGATAAATACTCTCCTGGGAAGTTTTAAGTTATTTGCTGACACACAGTTGGATTAGGAAAGGCACAATTTTGTGCAAAAGCAGACAAAAGTAGAGACGTTCCTCTCCATGAAAGATCTCTGACCCTTGGTCTTTGCCCTGGAAAAAAGGTTGAGGGAGCCTTTTTGCAGGGTGTGTGAAAATGGTCTACCAGGTTTCTTCTAAAGAAGCCTAAAAAAATATACTTCAGCTCTATGGGCATAGAAGACCCCAGTCTAAGCCTCACTGGAATTACCAGAGAAACTCCAGTGAACTTCAGCAGGCATCAGATCAGGTCCAGAAAGCAAGACTTTAGGATGGGACTTAGCCTTTTTTTTTCCTGAACGTTGCAAATTAGCTGTAATGTCTTTCCAAGCCAACTTGGAAAATGCTGGCAGTCATGAAGCATCTTTTGCATCTAATTCTCACAGCATAATAAAATTACAGAGGCAGTGATTGTAGAGCTTAGAACACTAGGTCGTCATCCGCTTGGGAAGGGATCCGGGTGTGGCTGGCAACGAGGGGTGCTGCACAAGGAAGGTTATTTTCTTGCCAAAGAAGAGTTTGTAAGTGGACTGGACAGACAGAATCTTTGTAGTTTAAATTCATGTGCTTTAATATATTTCTGCTCCTCCCGCTCTTACTTTAGTGTTTTCTTGGAGAGGCTTTTACTGATCTGAATTAAAGCAATAATATTTTATACTCCTAGGGATACTTGCCTATTTTACATCTCTGGATGAACGTTAAAAAGCTGCAGTACTGCTTTTTCTTCCTTCTTGCCGTACGTATTTGAGTGCCAGATTTATCAGTTCTGGTTCTCCCAATGCTGGAAAATGAATTGGCTTCAAATTATAGCCGTCTGAATGAGACCAGTGCACAAATGAAACCCATTACTGTATGCCTACAATGGGGCCAAACCTCTGATCTCAATTTCAGTTTTGTAAATGAGGAGTCGACTCTAATAACTTCAGTCAGATAGCTTTGGATTTACACCAGGGCAGCAGAAATCAGAATCCGGACTTTCATGTTTAGTCTGGGAAGCATTTTGAAATTCTTGTGGATGAAAGATACTAAAAATGTATGTTATTATTATGTTACTCCTTTTCCATATCCCACTTCACATCATAGGACTGACCATATATTCTAGGATGGTTCAACCCACACTTTTCTTAAATTTTACCCCTTTAATTTGATGATTATGGCTTTTTCATGTAGTAACTCTACGGTTAAGGTTAAGCAATCATTTTGATTTGAAGCCATTCTCTTCAGTAGTGTCCTGGGAAACGTGAATGAAATCTAGTCCACCATTTTTTTAACTAGAATATGGGAAGCTAATCTCTTTCCCATTTTTAATTTAGTAGGCCTTTTCTTGCCAATAGTTTACCTGAAAACTTCTTAATGCACAGTCTGCAAACTTGATGTGGACATCTGAGGAATAATTTTGTATATGTTAAACCTTTGTTAATAGTAGTCCCAAGCAAATTACAAGAGGAGAAACTGCTGGTGCAATATATATTAAATGAGTAAAAGATCTTTGGAAAGATAAAAAAACTGCTGAATTTACAGCACTTACCACTGTGCAACCCCAGGAAGAAGTCATCTCTTCAGAAAAGTTTGGATGCTAAATGTGGTAACTGTCCTCAGGCTCGCAGCTTACTTGTCTAAAGCCGTCACTCCACGAATGCGTATCTGAACACTAAAGCTTAAGAATTTAATGACAAACTAAATCATAAAGATTAAATGGATGAGAAAGGGAATTTAATGTGGATGCATGAAGTTATGGTTCTGGAGCAGACACACCTGAGGCCAGCCCTAACTCCGTGGGACCCCATAGCTGTATGGGGGGCTGGAGCCTGCGGTACATAGAGCCTCTAACTCAACTCCCACTGAAATCGGTGGGGAACAGCCTGTCAGTTTTGGTTAAATTTCTCTCAATTAGGCCAGATTTGGGGAAGTTTTGAAGCACAATTTCAAGTGTGGGCTTTGGTCTTTTTGACCAGAACTTGTTCTGTTCTCCTGCACGACATGTGCACATCAATTTTTTTTTTCCCAGCAGTTTGGTTTTAAGTTTTTAAGAATAAGTTGACTAGCCAAAATCTTTTTTTGTGGTTCAGTTGATCTTAAAGTGAGAATCGGAAAGAAACTTTGGAGATCTTTTAAACGTTGAGTGGTTTTATATGAGTTTCTGGTTCTCGAGTTAGTAGTTTAGAAAAAAAAATTGGAAAACACAAACCAATGTTGCAGTTATTGTGATACGTACTTAAACTTTCTGGAATGATGTCAAACTCTGTTCATGACTGGAACTATCTGAAATCAAACTAAGACAAGCCAGGAATAGTAGCACTAACTGCATTTCCAGCAATAGGTTTTTTTAATATCCTCTGCTAATGCAATTGCAGCGAAAAGATCGTACCTGGATCTTCTACAGGACTTTTTCCTCTTGAACTGTTTTACAAAAAAAGCTAGTGATGCAAAGCCCCTGTTAAATGAAGAATCATGGTACGGTGTGATGGAAAGGTTATCTAGCGAACTCATGGCAGGAATGGGGCTAGAGCCGGCTCCTCATGTGGCGAGTTAGCTGTTACACCGGTGCCTCGCTGGTGCTGCTTATTGTCAGAGACAGTTGGGCTGAGGTCTGCTCCTATATGGTCTGTTCCTATGGCCCTACCTAAGGAGGAAGGGAGCTGTCTAAGCTTCTCTTGCAGTTTATGCCTTCTATTGAAACGAAAGCTCACTTTCTCAATTTAAAATGCTGCTCAGAGAAAACGATCTAAAAATATCAAACGTGTGACTGGGCCGAGGGGGAAAGTACCCTATACAATGAGTGTTTCAAGCGGCTAGCAGTTCGCATAAGACTCCATAAATAACAGAAAAAATAAGCTCTGAGACCTGTAAACTGTAATGGGTATCACTGAAGGCCTAGAACATAAAATCCTGCATAGCAGCAAGCACAGTTTAGATTTGTTCGATTAGGTACCCAAGCATACAAGCCAAATGGCAACATGCAATAGTAGTTTTCACAGAAGATCAACAATAACTTTTCATCTTGAAGATGTGACAAGACTGATAGATGAATATGTTATCTTGAGACCCCTTAAAAAATAAGCAGCAGCCAATCAACACCTCGCTTTACTATTGCCCTGTTTAAAAAATAGTCATTTCTAACGCATTTGTGAAGCGTACACACTTTGCACATAGTCTTTTTTAAATAAAGTGGTTGCAATGGGAAATCTCCCTACTTGCTACTGGTGGGGCAGAGCAGCTTTCCCACAGGGGCCACCTATAGCAAGCTGTCCCTGCTGCCACCTCTAGCCAGTCCTGACAGCATTTGAATCCGTCCTTTCACACCGTTCACAGAGGAAGCAACAGGTCTTGTTGCATTGGTGGGTATTTCAAATAGCCTTTATTGCAAACCTTTTCCAGGCCTATCAGTTTCTTCCGGTCTTCTGCCCCGCAAAAGAACCGTATTATGTAAACAGGAAACATCTAGGAACTTGTTAATTGCCGGTTTATTTTTCTTCTGCAGCAACATAGGCTGCTTTTCTTATTGTCACTGGAGGGATCGAATTGCGGTATGGAGCTTGGATGCTGTAGAAGAATGTTACAGCAGTGAACTGGTTCAGGCTGGAGGGGGTGGGGAAGATTAGGTCGCTGCTCTGTCGATAAAACCCACCATTATTTTTTTTCTTTTAGAACTTGCTTCTAGATATTGGTGAAAAGGTTGTTTGGGAAACTGTCTCAAATCAAGATAGCTTGGGGAAATTGCTTTTCTATTACAAGGAGACTTTTAACGCGGAGGCTTTTGTAGCTGTTTTTGTTGCCTATGATGGCCAGCATATCTGTGAGGACTACAGAGCAGTTAAGATTTTCTTTTTTCATTTGGTTGTGCTGGAATCTGTATGAAGGTGCCACCTCAGACGTGCTTTCAGCTGCGATAGACACTCTCTTGAGGCCTTGTGGCAATAACACTAATACACCTACATAAAAAAAAAAATCCAGAAAGGGTTAGAGTTGGTTCTTAAAGAAAAGACAGAGGAAAGGGTGCTCTCTGATAAAGAAAGGTGGAGGCAGCCCTGTGTACCACTTGAGGAGCTCCCGTTCCCAGGTCAGAAAACTCCCTGTTCAACCAGGATGAGTCCTTGCGTATGACCCTTTAATGTCAGACCAAGATCAGCTTTTAAACTCGTTCTATCTTTTATTTTGGGATGAGGTTGTTGTTACAATTATTCCCTGGCTTCTCACTTTGATTATTGCAAAATTCTCTACTACAAGCACAAGGGGCTCTGCATTTTTTTTGCTGTTGTCCAAGAGGTTGTGGTTGGCTCTTAGTGGTGGATGTTGTCCCTCTCTAGCTTTGCTTTCATCAGCAAGCACTGTGAACCAGCTGGAAGAAATCCTTGATAAATATGATAATCGTGTACTGATACACAGTTTACTTCCATGATGTGTCATATAAGTTACTCACAGAGTTTGTGTTACAGTGGGCTGATGCATGACTGAACTTAGCATGCATCCCTAGATTCGTATCTGAGAAAATACATAATATTATTGCCCTGCTAATAATAGCTTCCTTATCTGGCAAGAAGCAAAATGGTCATTGCCGGGTTCTTTAGGAACCATCATAACCAGCTGGAAAATAACCCTGTAGTGTGAGGTGACGGGGTGTTTCTTGGAGCACATCCAGTCAGTCTCCCCAGGGGGGACACCCCTCCAAGTAGTTCTTAGAGGAAAATAATGGTGTGAATAACGGTCTTTCCTGGGAGAGAGAGAGAGAGGGTTTGTTGTCAGTAGTATACTAGCAGTGCCAGAAGCAGGATGTCATATGCTATCACAAGATATTTGATGGCATTTAGAAGGCTTGAGGAGATATGACTGTTTTGAAGGAGCAATGTGCTACAGAAAATGGTCATTGAATCAAAGTGAAAAACGAGAGCTAATGAGACATAGAGTGGTGATACAACAAAGAGTTTACCAGTAATCGTCAGCTGGTGATTTCTGCTGCTGAAATTCTTTCAAATTCTCTATTATAGTACAACACTTCTGAAATGAAGACTAAGACTCTGCATAAAACCAAAACAAATCATGGGCTATAATGAGGAACTCATCAACCTTTTTGAGAAGTAACAAGCAAGTAGCAGGGACTGTTTTACTAACTTGGTTCTCCTGGTTGGCTACAATTATCGATATAAAAACTTCCTTGGAGGTCTATGGCTCTCCGAGGATGGCCACCTCTTATGCTGAATTGCATGTTTCCCAGGCAACAAATGCATTTTGCTTCTGTGCTTTAAGTTTATTTAGGGAGAAAATGAGCCCGTCGGGATGTAGGGGACCTAAAGAGGGGAAGGAAGAGGAATAGTTGCAACAGGAGAATATCAGACAACAAGCAGGGAATAAGCTTTATTCTCTCTGAGCCAGGTCCTCATGCCTCAGTCCAAAGAGTAGCCCCAGTGAAGTTAGTGGGGAAAGCTGTGCAAGGCAAGAGCAAAGCTGGTTCCAAATCGGAGGCATTTATCTGAAAATACCTTAAAAGTAGAAAATCTATCAGATTTCAGTTAAAATAACAACAATTCTTTGCAGGCCTGCCAAATGTCTGCAGGCTTCGCGTGATTTATTGTCAAATCAATGCTCGGCGAATGCCGAGGTCTGCCTTCCCCTCTTTCCATGCCAAACAGAGGAACCTTCACAAGACCTTGGCGCTTGTCAGATTTAAATCCTTAGGGCAGTATTTCTCACCTCAAGTGCAAAATTCACCACTTCCCTGTGAAAATCGGTACGATTGAGAACCGCGTGCGTGGAGCAGAGCTCACTGCTAGCGTTTATACAAGATTCATTATGTGGGTTTTGGGTTTGTGCTCAGTAGTGTCAGAAACTGGGGAGGAAACTGCTAATTCTCCTCCACTCCCATTCCCAATAAGCTTAAAATAGCTGCGTTGGAGCGCAATCCGGGCCTGCGTAATCTCAGCACTGTTTTTCAGAAATAATCTTCTCATTCCCGCTCTCTCGGCGTCTTTGAAACATAATGAATTGGAATTACATGTAAATGCCAGCAATATTTCAAAGGGAGGCTACAACACAGTGTCTGGTCTCTAATTACTTTTGCAGTGTGTGGCCTGTAAACTTGATGATAAATGAAGCAATTAGCCATCAGTGGCTTCAATTAGATGGCAGTAAAAACGGTAACAAAATAGTCACCAGTGAGGAAATTTGCTCTGAGAAGTGCTGCTGTGGGTTGGCTGCATGCTTAACAATGAATTGGGGCTAATTGGCTCGTTTGTTCATTGCTTCTTGGGGGCAGTGCAATCACGTAATTGGTGAGCGCTTTCCAGGGCCCAAAGAAAAGGGGGAGGGAAGATGTGACTTTGCTTCTCTCTTGAGGGGCACCCTATCTCCTCAGACCGGGCAAATCGCTGTGGGGACATCACACCCTTCTCTTGCTCTGCTCATTTTGGAAGGGGAGCGAGTTGGTTTCTTCCAAATAATTGCTTAAGCCTTGCATCCCAGAGCTCTTCTCAGATATTTATCGACAAAGCAAACTTCAGTAAAGCCCTCTCAGACAGGTTTCTTGAGGCAACTATCAGAAGTGTAGGAGCTGGCTTGCTGGGATCATACTGGGAGGGGAAGGACAAGGCAGAGCGAGCCCTGGGACTGCTCAGCCCAGCAGTGCTTTCCAGCTACACTTCACTGTTTATCGTGCGGCTCTGTTGGTGTTGACACCTAAGCACAGGAAAATAACAATGCTACAGTACTTTCCCAGTGAGAGATTAACCAACATTTTCCCACTTTGACCAGTATTTTATTCAAGGACACTCCTCTTTGTATAAGTGGGACAACTTAATTGCCACAAAGTACTCAATAGGGGAAGAAAGTCAGGCTGGTGGTAAAAAAACCTGTTTTCTGTCTGATTCTGAATGCATTCACCTGTCCCCACCTGTGAAGTCATGCCTATCAGTGATTATTAACATTATTTTTACTGGGAGGCACTGTGACTGTCCCGTTTTTCATAAATGCTTTTCAAAGATGATGAAGCACAAATAAGTTAAAAGCAAAGTGTGGAAAGAGAAGAGATTTTCAAATCGGGGTTTACGTTTTCAATTAGGAGACTTTGTTATTGAAAACAAGAAGCCAATTTGTCAGAAGCAAAGGCTAATTTGTCTTCACCTCAGAAGACTGGAGGGAAACAATACACCCTGCTCGCTCCAAACCCTCTGGCTGGGGAAAACGAAAAGGCTGCTCGATTCCAGTTCTTCGAATTCAGCCTCTGTAGAGACTGTGGTACGTGTTTTGGAGAATGATGAGTATTCCTTTCCAATGCTTGTGGTATCCTAAAACACATTCTAATCTAAATGCAGCAACTGCAGGGAAGAGAAAGAGTATTGTAGTGTCAACACTGGTTATGTGATTTGGGAGTAAACTAGTCTAGCCCTGCTGACGAATTCATTTTTGGAGGTGTTAAGTCCATCTGCTCCCAGGAAAGCTATTGCCTTTCGCTACAGATTTTACCAGAATGATACTGAGATGACTTGGAGAGTCGCTGTGGAAATTCCAAATTCAGTTTGACAGTATAAAAATGCTGCTATGTCACATTGTAATTAGCACCAAACTTTCTGCATTTCTTTTTTTGGCAGCTCTGGGTTGACATCTTTAGTAGCGCTTCCCTCATGGTGCGTTCACTGCACAGCGAACTTAACGCTTTTCCTAAAGCAAAACATAACCTTTTACCTGCTGACCTGCAGTGCTTGGATGTCCCTGGCCGTGCCTCGAGTAGCCCCACACGTGGGCTCTGCACGGAGCAGTCTGGGAGAGACTTCTACCGACATGAGCCAGCTGTGGGTCAGACCCACACCGTGCTCTGCAGAGACTATGCGCTCTCAGGAGATAAAAGGAAATGTTCCAGAAAGGCAGGGTGTGTTTGTGCAAAGTGATTTCCACTTACATATCCTTAAACTCTCTTGAGTATCTTTTTAAGCAGAGGAGGTCCCTCAGGATGGCTGGCATTCCCTGGAGAAAGACTAACAACCCTCTGTGCTCAGAACTGTACCTATTTCTCCCTGGGCAAAATGACAGGTTTCCAACAGTACTTTGCTTATTGATTAAAAATGACTATCTGAAAAAGAAAAATCAAGATTTCAGTGCAGTTCCCTGAGCAGCTGAGTTGTGGTGTTCAGAAAGGCTTTGTGGTATTTCAAAGAACAATCTACCTTTTTGCTCCTCTTCAGGGAAGTGTGAACTGATGCAGTTAGCAATGCTGGCTGACATCTGAATTCTTAACAGGAGGAGTATGCTCTCGCAGAGTGGAGAGAAACAACTGAGGCTGCGTTGCATCCCCTGCTAGTTGTGGTTATTATCAGTATACGTATATTACTAGCAAACTGCTGGGCTGGACGTTTAGCCCGTAAACTAAAAATACTTTTAATGTTTTGCTCCTCTGTTCAGAGATTTGCAACTGGAAAAAAATAAGGTTGTTATTTAAAAACAGGCTGCTAAAATGAGACGCATAAAATATTGCAGTATTTTTATTATATACAAAATNCTGAGTTGTGGCGTTCAGAAAGGCTTTGTGGTATTTCAAAGAACAATCTACCTTTTTGCTCCTCTTCAGGGAAGTGTGAACTGATGCAGTTAGCAATGCTGGCTGACATCTGAATTCTTAACAGGAGGAGTATGCTCTCGCAGAGTGGAGAGAAACAACTGAGGCTGCGTTGCATCCCCTGCTAGTTGTGGTTATTATCAGTATACGTATATTACTAGCAAACTGCTGGGCTGGACGTTTAGCCCGTAAACTAAAAATACTTTTAATGTTTTGCTCCTCTGTTCAGAGATTTGCAACTGGAAAAAAATAAGGTTGTTATTTAAAAACAGGCTGCTAAAATGAGACGCATAAAATATTGCAGTATTTTTATTATATACAAAATGAAGTCTCTGCATTTGTTTTTTATTATTGAGTTACACACAACAAATGAATATGGTCTGAGCCAACAATTTCTACTGTTACACATGTGCACTGTGTTCCTCTGACTGCAGTGGGGTTTGACTAAGCCCTTCTATCCAGTTGAAAGGGTAGGCTGAATGATATTAGCTTAAGCAGTGAGAGTCAACAGGAAATGGGGGATTTGGGATCTGAATAGTAAAATGAGTTTTGGAGCACATCTCTTGCACAATGGCAGTTCTTGGCATCCACTGGCTTTGTGCTAAAAATGAGTTTATTCTTCAGAAATCTCCAATTTGGGGAATGTGTGGTGGGCTTGAAAGGGCTCAGAACCTCTTGCCTGAATGACATTGCTGGGGCTGGAGGGCAGATGAAGGCTTTAATCACTTCCAGTCATCTGCTCTGTGTGGCTCAACAGGAATGAGTTAGAGAGCATTACTGTGAGCAATGCCAGCATGTAAGGCTTTTTGAATCACTGGTATGTTAAAACTGGTCAAATCTTAGAGCTAACAATATAAAAAAATATGACTACGATCTTACTGTTTTATCTGCGGCAGTGACACAATACCTTGCCTACTCACTCTACAGCTCCCTGTAGAGTAGTGGCTGAACGCCAGGTAAAATTGCCTAGAAAATAATTTTTTTTAGATTCATTGCAGAAAGACAATCACAACGAAATAAAGAACAAAGTTCCCTCATCTTGAAGTAGCTTCTAGGAAGCATGCAAGGTCCGGACCTCCTTTCGCTTACTTCAATATTAGAGTGTCATATCTTTGGAAAGATTCCTGATGTACATCAGTGGAACGCAGTAAAGAGTAAGGGCTGATAACTTCATGCAGAGATGAATAGCAGAGTAGATTAACAATCACAAATCTTGCAATATTGGAGGAGAACAAAGCTTTTCATCACAAAACTGTATCTGCATGCAAGCAGCAGAGTAGGGGTTTATCACATCAGAGAGCCTTCAAAAACATATAAAGCAAACAAAACTATGATCAAAGAGAAATTTTTAAAGGGGTCTGAACATTGCCAGGAAAGCTATCTTTATTTTTTTCTTTCCCCCTCCCCTTTTCCCCTGCCCTAATCCGTTGACTACGGTAACAAACTAAAGGTAGGAAGCGAGTCCATGACCCTTTCCATGTTGGCCCACAGTGCAGGATTAGGCTGTGTAATACATAAACCATATGTTGTCCAGCAACAGTCGGCTCATCCTGTGTGCTAATATTAGAGTGGACTGATACCATTCCGCACAGTCTCCACCTATAGCTGTGCCTCAAAGACTCACATTAAATTGCGTCTAAAACTCTTCAGTCCCAGTTCATTCTGGACTTAGTAATCACTGAAGGTAAATGAGAATTAACTTCTCTCTTTAGCCATTGCCATTACTACTCAGTGAGAGCAACGGGAACAAAGACTGGGAAGGACTCTAGAGGTACATGCACCCGTGTCCTGTTGTCTGCCATTCTCCCTGTTAATGCAAGACGGGATGTTGAAGATTAGTCCCTGGTTACTTCCCATTATAATCTCTTTCAGAGTGAGCTGTAAACCTGTTAACACTTCAGAGGGATTTGTTATCATTTTGTCTGATTATGAGATTAAAGTACGATTAAGAAGGTATGAAATGGCAGGGAGTGTAAAGTCTATAACATGAAGAGAAACCTCATTCCAGAATTAGACCATTATCCAGCACAGGCTGTTCCTCTGTGGATTCACCCACCAAATGCTTAGCCAAATACTCATTACTTGACACCATTTACTCTGGACAGGTGAAAATTGCACTCAGTGCAACGTCAGTGAACATGACAGCAAATGAATTAGTTCATGGAAGGACAAAACTCCTTCCTGATGGAGTACATGTGAAGAAAGCTTTGGATAGGATGGTGTGGAGGAAGAGATGAATATTAATACTCTCCAGGGCTGGAACAAATATTATGAAGGATGTTTGTCTAAGTCCTAATAGTAATTCATGAACATAGGGTTATTTAAGAAAGATTACTTTCCTAGAAAAAAGCATTGATAAAAAATATCTCCCTAAATAGCAAAATGTGAAACTTGTATAAAAACTTGTATAAATACTTCTTAGTCACACATAGCATTATTTTCATGTCTGTTCACCCGCTTCTACAAGCGTTGAAGCAGAAATATCTGTACTTGGAGTTTATTAATAGGTTGTTTATTTGTATTTATCAGTAACCTACAAGCTGTGTTAAGATGAATGGAAGACACCACCTATTCTTTCAGGGTGGCTCTCCTTATACTTGGGATATAGGAACATGCACAATCCCTTGACACAGTATTCCAAGGGGAAACCAAAGGGTACCAGGGCACCCTTCAAGATAGCTACTCATACTGGTAAAATAGATGTTCGGGTGGATTAAATATCTTCTGGTGACCATCATGGGCTAGCAAGTTTTCTGTCTGCATCAGGATAGCGAGGAAGAGCATGAACCCTGATGGGTGCAAGAGAATTTGTTTATTTGTTTGTGTGTTTGAGCCTGTTTTGTTTCAAGCAACTTGGACAAGTTTCAATAACTTCCTCTGGCAATACTCATGACACTGGTACAAACAATTTCTCAGAACTCACAGAGTCCTTGCTGCTATTCTGAACATTTCCTCTGTGTGATTTGAGCTTACAACCCCTTTCCAAGTGAATTAGGAAATCAATAAATGACATACAGTAGTTGAGCATTTATTGCTTTTACTTATATGAAAGAGTCGCCTCATTGAGCAAAGGCGGTATTGCACTGATAACATACGTAAGTTTGAAGTCTGTTTTAGCAAGTGCAAAGTTCTACCTGTTCATGGCATGAAAGTGTGTCTGTCAAGCTGCTTGGTAAATGACAGATTATTGACTTTGTCAGGAANAGTATTGCACTGATAACATACGTAAGTTTGAAGACTGTTTTAGCAAGTGCGAAGTTCTACCTGTTCATGGCATGAAAGTGTGTCTGTCAAGCTGTTTGGTAAATGACAGTTTATTGACTTTGTCAAGAAGAAACTTGGATCTACTGAACCTAATTCTCCTTGCTGTTGTTACTTACCCCCCAGAAAAGCTGTGGTTTTGGGGGCTTGTCTGAGCGCCCAGCTTCAAAGAATGAGGTCTGACGCTGCTGAGAAGACATCAGGCTCTGTGAGCAAAAGACAGCTAACAACTCGACATTTATTGGGCCAGTTCTGCCCCTGAGCACTCTTTGTCATTGTTGATGCCAGGCAGAGCCTGAGGGAAGCATGAGAGACAGCTGCCAAATTGTTTGGTTTAGGAAAACTAATGTCCAGTTACAACTGGCACTGAGCTGCACAGGAGTAGCACACAGCATGTGCAGAGAGCTGGAGGCATCTCAGGAACCAGAGGCAGGTGGTAGGACAGCCACTGTGAGCATCTCTTCTGAGGGGCTGCCCGGATGCTGCGTGCACGGAAGGAATATACTGTCAAGCAACTCTTCACGACAGTAATGCTGTAACAGAAGTTTCTTCCTTTTTTCCATTACTCTACTTTCATTATGTTTACTTCTGTATGCTGATAAGACCAAATTTCAGTCCTTTGAAGTTTATCTTTAATGAGTGAAAACAATGCCTAGGTAAGCAACTAAACACTTTGAGGAGCCATTCAGTGTGTACCATCCTGTAAGAAAGAAAGAAATAATAAAACCTCTTATTTAGCAACGAGAATGGTAAGAGGAGACTGAAAGCCCCTTTCCCATCTCTACCTGTAGGATGGAGGCAATAAATGCCAGGCATGAGTATTTGCCTGAAGATTATTTAAAACAACCAAGGACAGGCTACCTAAAGCATCTCTCTGGTCTGGCAGATGCTGTGTGTAATCAAGATACAGGANCATCCTATAAGAAAGAAAGAAATAATAAAACCTCTTATTTAGCAACGAGAATGGTAAGAGGAGACTGAAAGCCCCTTTCCCATCTCTACCTGTAGGATGGAGGCAATAAATGCCAGGCATGAGTATTTGCCTGAAGATTATTTAAAACAACCAAGGACAGGCTACCTAAAGCATCTCTCTGGTCTGGCAGATGCTGTGTGTAATCAAGATACAGGACCGGGGTGCACAGTGGAAGGATGGATGGTTATCTCGTTTAAGCTGCAGTTAATAAAGCTGTGAGAAGGGCTGCCAGGCGCCCTTTTACATGTGCGTTTTCTGCAGCCAGATGAAAGTCATTTACTAAGAACTGGCAATTACTAACAGGGTGTGCGCTGATGGGCTCTGTCCAGAGGTGAAGGTCTTTTCCACGGAGGCTGAATGCATTTTTGGCAGCTTATGTTGCTCAGAGAAATCAATGGTTTTTTGTAACTGTTTGTTATCCGAAGGCTCTGTGTTATGCTGTGCAGTCTTCAGAGCAAGGTGGATTAGAAGTAAATTAGAATTGCAGTAAATAAGGCTTTACATCAGGCTCTTGCCATTTGAACTTTCTGCAGTTCACAGTGCAGGTCTCCTTATCGCTGAGCTTCTCTCAACCAGGAATCTAAGGAAAAGAGGTGTTTGTAGTTGATGGGCTTTTTTTAAAAAAAAAAATTCTGATTACTCATATTGCAATATGAAGCAGTGTCCAGAAATTTGGCCCCAAATGATTTCCTGGTGAGCTAACATAGTAAAGGCAGATAGTGAGGTAGCCCAGTAGCCCATACTCTAAGGAATCTTGCAATACAATGAGATAAATTAAAAAAAAAAAAGAAATAGAAGGGCACAGAAAGACATGCAGAGATGATATGATTTTCTTCTGGCTTGGCAACAGAAGGGAATGAACAACTCTGATTTCTCCTGTTGACATGCCAATATGATATCTATTAGTCCACAGAAAAAGTAAACGATGTTGACGTTCTCTTTTCACACTATTACATGCTAGTTACAGTCCAATACACCCTGACATCTGTGGCAGAATTCTGAAAGATTCAGTGGGGTTGTGAGTCAAATCCTAGCTCTTGGACAGGTGGAGGACCAGACTTGTGGAATGAAGAAGCTGACTGATGAACAAGTGCTGCTGTCAGGGACTCTGGACAATGCAGGTGGTGTGGGGCAGCTAGGTGAAATGGGTGACAACCTGAACATGTAGGAGACAACTGGGTCTTGGGCTAAAGCCACTGAGAGGAGAGGAGATGGTCTGAATTATAACTAACACCCTGTGAAGGATGCAATTAGTGGACTGTGAAAATAACTAGGTTTGAGATTATTGTGCTGGTCCAAAAGTCACTCTGTAAATACTATTAAATGGATGTATGGAAAAAAGAGTATAAACTTTTGAGACATCACTGAATGTTAAATCACAGAATGTGGATTTTAGTGCCAATGCCAGAAGGAGGACCCACTTGTGTTATGAACAAAACTGCATTGAAAAGTGACCAAATGAAGAATCGCAGAATACCAGGTTGGAAGGGACCTCGAGGACCATCTAGTCCAATCTTTCCTGGCAAAAGCACAGGCTAGACAAGATGGCCCAGCACCCTGTCCAGCTGAGTCTTAAAAGTGCCCAATGTCGGGGAATCCACGGCTTCCCTGGGGAGAATATTCCAGTGGCTGATTGTTGTCATTGTGAAACATTTTCGTCTTGTGTCTAATGGGAATCTCCCCAGGAGTAACTTGTACCTGTTACCCCCTGTCTTTTACATGTGACTCCTTGTAAAAAGGGAGTCTTCATCTTCTTTGCGGCACCCTTTAACCACTGGAACATAATGATGAGGTCTCCCCTAAGCCTTCTTTTCTCAAGGCTGTACAAGCCCAATTCTCTCAGCCTTTCCTCATGTGGCAGGGTGAGCTGGTTACCACCAGCTTGTGATTTTATCAGGGTATCCATGTTTTCTCCTGTTTTCTAAAGTCTTAGTTCCTGGGCGTGTAATTACATGAGAATCTCTCTTAGGGTTGCTTTTGTTCTTTCTTCTCCTTAAGTGCATCTAGTCCTTAAGGAGGAAAGCTTAAACATGCTATGTGAAAACAAATTGCTGAGAATCCAGAAGACAAATGAAAGAATTAGAAAGGGTTGTTGCTTTGCTTTGGCTTGTTTTTTAGAGACGTTGTAATTTTTAGGCCAATGTCATGAATTTTTTAAGACTGATTCAATGTTTCTGAATCCTTTGGTTTTTCTCTGGCCTGGTTCCAAGAAGCCTCTGAAAGAGGAGTCACACCAACCCGCAGAATGGGCCTGTTGTGTGCTTTCTCTGATCTGATTTTGCTGCATTTCACAGGAATCCTTGTTCCCACCTGGGAAGGGTGAAGCACAGTTTGGAAGCCGGAGATCAGCTTTCTCAGGCACCAAAGGTTAGAGGCTTAGAAACGCTTCCATTCCCTCCTGAAAGGCAGGATGACAGCAATAGAAATGGGAGAGGAAGAGAGAGTTAGGAAAAAGGAGAAAGAAGAAGCGGCTGGGATACATTCTGAATACTACTATGCTGTGCCTTGGCTGCTGTCCTCTAATTATTAAAACATGCTGTTGGCTAATACACGTGTTTTATTTCCAAGGGGTTTGCACAGAATTACTCGCATTTATGCATTTCATATCTCGTAAGCTTGGATATGAATAATAATGGCAGACACCCGATTGTCCTGAGCAGCCTAATGTCAGTCAAATTAATTCTCCAATTCGTACCAACAGTCAGCAGTAGTTTTTGGGAATGGGACTCTTTGATGTGGAAGCAACATTATTCAGTTTAGATGTTTTAAAATATTGATGGTCTCGTCTGTAGCTCTTTTGCTTGTGAATAAGTATGGTTGGCATGGCAATTATAATACCAGACATTACTAGACCTAGGATGCTCACCTCTGCAGCACAGGCAACTAGAGAATATTACTCCCTTACTCTGCAAGGCTTAAGGCAATTCTGGCTATGGAAAAACTGATGACCTCGAATGGATCCTAACACCTGATTACCTTTCAGCACTTACACTGAGGCTGTGGGCTGGATTAAACATACAGCTTCAGGAACCTTTCTGCCCGTGAACTTCCCACTCGTTAGATGTGAGGTACATCTTTTTTTTTTCTCCATGGCTGGCTCTGATCCATTGTTCCTATCCATCTTGATATTCTCTCTGGGACTCACCTAACAACAGTTCCACTGTTTGTTCAGATTTAAAAAAAATTAAACAACAAACCTTGCTCGATTCCCTATGGATATTCCTGCCTCTAAAAAAAAAAAGCCCAAACACAAGGCTTCTGCCTTAAGGACACAATTAAGCTTCCAATTAACAAGTATGTAAAGTCTCTCCAGAGCAGAGCTGTCTTTCTTTATTAGGAGCAAAGCTAAGTAGCTCACATCAAGCATCCCCTTGGCTGAAACCATTAACACCTATTGGGGTTGCTCTACATTTCCCCGCCGGTGCAGGACACCCAGTCTCTCTCATCTCAGGCAAGCAGAGGACTCCTTCAGTCTCCTTGCAGAATAATTTAACTCCAAGTTTGTCCCCCAGGAGTGCCCAGCTGTGTAACTGGGTCCCCCGGGCAGGGCTTGGGCTGCTGGGGTACCTTGCTGGCTGCCGCGTGCGCTCCTGCAGAAACGCCAATAAGTTGCTCCCTGCCCGTCACTGCATCATAGAATCTTTTCAGTTGGAAAAGACCCTTAAGATCATTGAGTCCAACCTCAACCTAACACTGCCAAGTCCGCCACTACTCCATGTTGCTAAGCACTGCATCTACACGTCTTTTAAATACCTCCAGCGATGGTGTGGCATCTCACTTCTCCCTCTGCAAACTAAGGGCTGCCATCCCTTCCACCTTTACTGGCCTACACAAATGGTCAGAGTTTGAGCATCACAGCCAGTGCAAGAATTCATATATTTTAGAGTCCGGTACCAAGAAAGGGAGGAAGATAAGGTCTTAGAAGTGGCACCTGACGCTACGGTAATGCACATACACGTGCAGAACTAGGGAGTGGAAGATAGCAAACGGTTGTTTCCAACCCTGTATCTCAGATGAAACATCACAGTGAAACTGAGCTCCATGGACATGGTCATGGTCATATATAAAAAGAGGACCTCACCAATACAGGAAAAAAAAGTCAAATCGGATCTCCCTTATGGGTGCTCATGTACAGGGTCATAAGGAGCTGAAGATGCCATTCTCCGGGTGGTTTTCTGAGAATCTGGAGGTGTATGAACAGTGCAGGATACCTGGCTCTGGGGGCAACTCTAGGACCACAGAGGCAACGATAGCTTGACGATATGCCCTTCAGGAGCCTGTGCCCCAAACCCAATCACGTTTCTCTGAATGCCAGGTTTAGGACAAGCCCAAGGGATGCTACCTTATATTTCTACCATTAGGTTTTATGGAAAAAGTCTATTTGTAAATTTAAGCCTAACTAGACTTTGCTGTATCGAGACATGGCTGCCATTTCCTACTAGATGATGTGTCCCTGTGACAGCTACAGGAGAGGCTAATGAAGAATGAGGAGAATGTGCTGGCCATCTTAGCAGCCATACTTCACAGTGTGGTTTTGAAACAGTTTGTTTTCTTAACTTCCTGAGGTCGACGGCTATGGGAGATGGATGTTGCCACATATGCTCATGTGGAAAAATAGCAATGGCCAGGCTTTAGGTTAGTGAACAATGTTTTGGGAAGGCAAAGAAGTAATAAAAGAAAAATACTTATTTGTTTGGGACATAGCCATGATTTCAAAAATCTTTTTCAGAGTGTTGATTAGGCAAATTCAGTAAGCCTTTCAATCAATTTATGATTTGTTCCAGAACTGAATAAATGATGCATGAATATTCATAACTATTTTAGGCTTTAAAATTAATATTAAGGCCTTCTTGAATTCAAGTATGACTACAGACAGACTCAGCCAGTAGGCTTTTGATCTCAGCTTAGCATGAAACCTTTTATTATTCTTCAAGTACTGGAAATGCACTCAACTAGGATACCAGTTGAGCACTTGAAGACATGAATTATTAGGGAAAGTAGTCAATGATGTTGTCTCCTGAAGAGTCTAAAAGCTAGAAGGTTTTAAATAAAATGCTTCCATTTCAAATGTCAGACTAATTCAAGCAGCTAAAGTGCAGTAGTAATGTTTGTAGCATTTACATAATATCCTCACCACCAGCTCCAAAATACTTCCCAAATAAGGATATGCATCCTCATTTTACAAATAAGGAACCTGATGTAATTTATACTTAAGTACTGGGCTAAAGACCTGAAGCCAGCTATTAGTGGGGCCAAGAAGGAGCGCTGATCTCCAGGATCCCCAGCCAGTGCCAAGCCTGGGGAGCAGTGGGTCTCCTGGTGGGAGCAGGGGGGTTCCTGTGGCCACCTCCAAGATCCCCCCCCCGCCCCCAAACTCTAGCAGCTTTAAAGCCCAAACTGGCTTTAACCTTGCTGTTGCTGGATGGAAGAACTGCCCAGCTGGATGTGCTCCCTCCCTGTGGTGCAAGACGTCTGGGTACAATTGGACTGTGATGGTCTGTGCTGAGTCTGCAACAGCAGTGCCTTACCTGTATTTGATTCAGTGCCTGTGCAGTATTCCTCTCACGCGGGCGTGCTATCCTGTTATTAGCTGTGGGATTTGTCACACGATACCTGCTGGCTCTCGTGGAAGTGATGTGGGCTGGTGCCCCTAGGTAGGAAACTGAGAATGTACTGCTTCTGGCAATAAGAGCAAGGTGATTCTATGATGCTCCCTCCACTACTTCGGTCTCCTGGCTGCGTCACACAGCGCATTTGTGCAATACTCGGCGCTGGCTACCGATGAAAATGAGCTGGAAGGAAAGGGTATGACAAAAACGAATGGTATGGTATAATAGAAACTGGTTACAACACATGAGACGCCAATACGGAGCAGTTATGCTTAAAAATGCTGAACAGATGGCACAGGACAATGCAAAGACTGTTTAGCATTACCCTGAGGTATAGTGAAATATTGTCAGAGGTGTGGGAATGTAGTGAGATTTTTCCAAAGAGGTCTTCTGGGACTGCTCACACACCCCAGCGTGTTGGCAAGCATGGGGAGACAAATTGAAACTAATAGCTGAGCAGGTGAGACCAACAGGATCTGCACTCACGTTGTTAAAATGAGGCTTTAATAATACAGAGTAGGACACTGCCGCATATTCGATAGCTATTTTTGTTGCCATTACAAGTAATTTATTTTATGTAGACATCGGAAAAGATAAATTACTGGTAGCCGAGGCGATTAATATGTTGGGCAGAAACACTGCAGCTCTTCTTTCAAATGCCAGTGTCCTTACACAGGAAAATTTACAGGGAGCTGTGAACTATGGCAGCCACTTTAGAGTGCTAGAAATGAAGGCACCTCCTAGACTTAAACCAAACTTGAACAAAATACATTTAAATGAAGGAAAAAGAACTAAAGAGTGTACTTTTCTTTAAAAAACCCTCACCTTACTATTATAGTTGTTTAGTTGCACAAGTGTTTAAAACAAGAAAAGTAGTGAACTACACTGGATTTTTTAATGTTAATTCCTATATTACATCAAAAGAATTAAAGAAAAGGTACTACTTCTTTCTTCTGACTTCTGTATGAAAGTGTAAGACAAAAGTTGTCAAACATTTGCATGTGGTTTTGGTGCAAACAGCCCAAGAGTGGTTTTGGTTAAAAGGAAAAAAAATACTCTAACTTTTTGCAAATTATATTGGCTTGGGATGTGATGATGCTGGAGAAGTGTTTTCTATTTTGCTTGTAAAAAGAAAAAATTTCAGAGGTCGTATGTCAAACTTGAGTTTTTCCTGTTTTCCACAAGATCAGCAGGTGGTGCTTGCAAGGAAACTGTATCTTCTAATTTGGCAAAAATTCCCCGAAAGAAAATATGTGGGAGATCTGCAGTTTGTTCCAGTGTGAAACTTGGCAAGAAAAATTTTTGCCTGCAAAAATCAGGGCTTACTTATTACAGTAGGCACTTTTTGTTTTTCAATATGCAATAAGGACGTGAAACGTCTCCTGGATGCTCCCTAGAGATGGACAGAGTTTTCACTTGAGTTCTTTCTTATGAGAAATGCACGCAAATAATTTTTTAAAAGGTTTCCATGAAATAAAAAAAGAAAGCCGAAAATGACGTGGAGTTGTTTGGGTTTTTGTTTTGTTGTTGCCCCAAACAAAACCTTAATAAATCACTTTTTGACAAAACCCCAGAAATCCAAAGACTGCTGTTTACTTATTTAATTTCTGCTGAAAGTTTTCAGGAGCTGTTTTCTCTCTGCCTGTCAGCTCTCCTAACCTCCTCCTCCCTTCAGGAAGCATCTCCAGTATCTGTTTCAGGATCGCTTCATAAGCCTGTGTTATTGTTTACAAATATTAAAACTCTCAATGGGAATATACGATTCCTATGAATTCCTGCCTGTATTGGGTTTTTAAACTCTATATTTATAAAATTAGGCACTTTGGCTGTTAAGAGTTTGATCCTGCAGTTCTGGCCAAGAAAAAACCCTTCACTGAGCGTGTCACAGGTTAAGACGCCGAGACGAAGCCAAACTGCTGTTGGCCTGAAATTTCTTGAATTTATGATCTTCCAGGAGAGCGTGGTTTGGAGGTGGACTCTGGCAAAAAGCTGTGCCCTGGAGGGGGAGGGATTTCACGCCTGTCGAGCATTGGCAGGAGCTGAGTTGGGGGACCATCACCCCATCACGTGCCCTCCTGGGCTCCTCTGACCTCTCGGGTGCCCTCCAGAGCTCGGGGAGGCTCCTCTAACCCAGCCTCCAGTATTTGTAGGCCACAAAATAGTTCTTATTATTATTGCCAAGCAGAACCGCTGCCTGCTTTGCTCTCTAGCCTTTGAAACCCGTGTTTCCTGGTGGCTCTCTTCGTGCACGCGCAGGAGTCCAAACAGCCCCTAGGATTACCGCAACCCCTCTCCTACCTTGTGGCACTCTCCGAGAGCTCCCTCGACAGCCCCACTGAGAGCCACCTCCTTCTGACACCTGATTTATTGCTTCTCCTCCTCCGGTTGTTAGAGGAGGTCAACGCCACACTGAGGCAGTGACATTGTCCCTGTTGGAGGTGGCCCCCGGTTAACACGGCTTTCCTCGGGGAGGTGGGTGGCCCCGCTATGCCCGTGCCAGGGCTGATGTCTGACAGACAGATGAGGAAGTCAGTGGGACATCGCTTTGCATCTTTTTTTGCTTTTGTTTTTTTTCCTTCTTCCCCAGATTTGTCAGGCTTTCTGCTAGCGGTATTTTTTAAACCAGGCTTCCGACAGCTTCTGGAGGGGGAAAAACTGCCGGCGTATTGTCTTTTTCAATAGTTTAAGAAAAAATCCATAGGAAGCAAAAGAATACTTCTATTTTAATGCAAGCAACAATAAAATAAACAAAGCACAGATTGTTTGGCGTAAAATAAAGCTGAGAAGACCTCTATAGTAAAGCTTCATTTTGAATGCTTGATTTCTTCATGACTGCAGGCAGGGACTCTTTGTGTTCATAGAACTGAATCAAGCTTTAAATTGGAGAGAACTGATTGACCTTATATCTGACTCTTCTCTGTCTTACGCCAGGGTACGCAAGTAGCATGGCTGATGTTAGCAGGGCTGAAATCCAACATCCAAGAATAAATTCTTTCTTGTGATGCACTTCTGCATTTGCTGAATAGCATAGCTCTCAGTATTTTTCAAAATTAAACCAGCAAATTAAGATAGCAATTGTTTCTCATAAAATAAACTTTACTGTGTGTCCCAGACAACACATGTGTGGGAATTAATCTCAACCAGGCAGAGGCTTATTTAATTGATTAATTTTTAGATATGGTAAGAAACCACATTGGAGTCAATGCAATATGTAAAGCCAAACATATGCTTCATCTTTATGGGGCTGAAGTCTTAACGTTGCGAAGGTGTAAAAGAGCTGCTTAGCTGGAAGCCTCCATATTTGTAACCTTTCTCTCTTTTACCATGTACGAAAGAAAGTACCTTGCGTTATCAACGGCTTCATTTATCCTGAATTTAAATGCAGTTCCCAGAAAACAGCTCCCATCAGGATTTAATCAGAAGACACTGCCACTTTTTCCAGCATGTGTTCCTCTTTTCCTTGTGATGTTTGTGGGAGTTAAGGGTAAGGAACGCATTTTATCTTGAACTGATGCAGGATTCAGCCTCATACTGCGTTGTAAAAACTGTCCCCTGACATTTTGGCTACAGATCCTTGTAAATGCTCATTTCAGCATAAAATTTCTATCCGAAACATTCGGCATAGATGGATCTAAAAGTAAAAAAAGTTATTTAGTGTTAAAGCATTCTCCTATCCCACCTCCAGAAGTGGCTAGGATGCAGCTGGTGCCCATAAGACATCAGGGGCCGCTGACAGCAGAGGAGGGGTGTGAAGGCCAGCGCCTCTGTGAAACCCTCTTCGGCCAGGCGGCACACAAGGCTGGCGACGTGTAAGAACCTGGCTCGTAATCAGGTTTGGAAACTCTAGCGTGGCCTCTCTGCCATGGAATATTAGGATCTAGACGTGATGTTTCAAGGTCTTCAACATCTCCATGGTTTTTACTTGCATGCCGAAGACAGGTGGCTTCCCAGAGCAATGGCCGTGAGTTAAGAGATGCCTGCTCTTCCTCCTTTCCCCATCTGAGTTACATAGATCAGGGTTCCGGCACCATACTGATAAAAGGTAATTTCAGCTCAACTTTAAGCTATATCCAGAGAAAAAAAAGTAAGTGAACGCTCTAATTTTTCTATTTGTGGATCTACAGTGTGCTGCTTATTTTGGATCATCTCTGTTGGCGGCTTGGAGTTGCTCTCTCATTACATACCATGCTGCAGTCATGATGACATCTTGTAGTGGAGTACAAATAACGTTTATTTTTCGAGCAAAATATAGACCTAGTGGTTTCTAAATGTTGTGCTGTTTCTTTAAGGATTTTTTTAGATGATATCGAACCTGTGTCAGGAGTAACATTTTTCTGGCAGATGTAGTGCTGGCGGCAGGGTGGTGAGGCTGCTGTGCTTCAGCTGTGCTCTAGGTATGTTCCGTTTTTTGCAGAGCCCGTTGCATCCCTCCCATCGGTGATGTCTGAGCTGGGGCTCTCGGCAGCACTGGATCTGGCTGCCTCTACACCAAACACCCAAGTAAGCCGTGACTTGATCCCTCAGCAGAGCAGCTGCACTGGATGCTTGCTGGCCCGAGATAAGCACTGAAGTACACTGGGGGATTTTGGGGAGGGTTGCGTTAACTGGTCGGGTACCTTGCTGAGAGTTTACCTGACCGGATGGTAGCCCAGGCTGTGCAAACCTCCCTGCCCTGCCCCTGAGCAGCCAGCTGGGACTGCCACGTTGCAAGTATCTGGGTGACGGGCCATACGTGCAAACTGCTAAAATTGAGGCTAACATCTGGCAAACAAAGGCGGTCACCTGAGAGTGCCTGGAAATCGATACCCGAGTCTAGCAAACAGAGACATTATCAAATGACAAAAGATCTCTTGCCAAATGCTGTTGTACCATTCTCTCCTTTTAAAATATTAGGGGAAGAAAAATTTATGCTTATTCCAGTATGTAAAGGAAAAAAATCCAGACTTCTATATTGCAAGATTTTTCAGAGACTCGAATTATTTATTTACTCGTACAGAACATGTGTCACAAATCTGTTAAGACTGAGCCGTCCAGGGTGTTTTTTCTTAAGTGCTGGGTTTGGGCTCTGCTTTGAACAGTACAGTTTGAAAAACTCCAAAATTACCAGATGTATCAAATAATTATATCAATATTATTATGGCTTCTATATTATTTATGCATAAAATATATATGTATATATATTTTAATACATACATATGTTTAGAAAGGTTATATATAATTGATTCGGGCTGTGTTCCCAACTGGTTCAATATTGGTCTTGTTTCAGTGAATGCTATGCAAAATATACTAAGGATTTGGCTTTTTTGATATTAAACTACCAAAATATATGCTTGACTTCACACATTCAGCAGACCCACTGCTGCACACAGAACCTGAAATAAACTACGTGCAGCACCAGGGCTTAATTTAAGTTAAAATCCTGTATGACTTACTCCAGAGTGTTCCTTTGTGGAGCTTTCCCGTTTTTCATTGAAGATGATGTTCTGTGCTATACATGCAGCCACTCCAAAAACAAAGAAAAGAAGAAAGAAAAAAAAAAAAAAGAAACCGGAGTAAAAATGAAACAAAATATTCCTCAAAATTAAAACCAGGATGATATTCTTATGCAGATGTTTTGGACTGATATGTGTGTGAAAAAACCACACAGACAACTAAATGCTAGTCCAAAACATGCATAGCGCTATTTCTGCCAGAGAGTTTTGTTAATGTGTGAATTTCTGAGCTGTTATACAAGTAGACTTTTTTAGATATTTTTTTATAAATATGCAGATGGCTTGCTAGGGGTATTAAAGGGCATAGGAAAATATCTACCCCTGTCATCTCTGCATTTAGTCTGATTCAGCGATTAGGATTTTCACGTGGTCAAATTTGGCGAGTGGTTGGAAAAATGTAAAAACCCTAATAAAAGCTGGTAGTGCAGAGAGAGACCCTGCGATGTGATTCCATGCCTGTCGTGCTTTGGTGCTATAGTAATAAGCACAGGTTTGTTCTCTGAAAGGCTGCAGCATAACTTGCAGTGCATTTCCACCTGCAAAAGCAGGGTTTTTTCCCCGACCTGTTCCATGTTCACAACTGAATTCTTCTAAGAATAAGATGTGTGCATGGAGAGAAGAGAAAGCATTTAACAAGGAGGAGGGAGAGCTTGTGACAAGGGAGCAGTATCAGCTGGAGGATAGACGTTGCAGCTTTGAGTGCATGAATGGAAGAGAGCGGGAGGGAGAGCTGAAGGCCAACGCGTTTTCTTTCACTGGAAATCACACTGCGCAGGCATTAATCCTTCCAGTCACTTGTAACTGGGCTTCCCTTGGACTGTACTCTTTCCTTGCGATCAGGACAGGCAGAAAACATGAAATCTGTTAATTAGCCTTTCAGCTGGAAGCATTTTAATCTGCCGATAAAACTCAGCAATTGGGAAGGGTGGAATGAAGCAGTTGTAATGCTTAATGATTTTTTTTTTTTGTGGGGTGTATAATTAAATCTCACTTGGGTATTTCTTACTGGTAAAATATTATTTGGGGAATTCAATCAATGTGTTACACATCTTTCAAGGATTCTGGTGCTCTTTGTTAACTGCTTCCCTTACAATGACGAATTACTGATCTATCACTCCGGGTTCGTTGGCCCCGCACTCTTATGCGGCGTGGACAGATGAGGCATGTAATTTCATTCCTGCTTCATTTGCACACTTTTCCTTGGCCTGCTGGCAAAAGCCCTCTGGTGCCAGGTCTCACATTCCAGCTGTTGTGCATTTATCTTACTATCGGACAAATACTTCCATCGTCCCGTAACTTTTTTTGGAATGGGGCTGCAGGGCAGACAATATTTGTGGGAAAATCTACGGAGTCTGGCTGTGCCTTCTGATACGCTAGGTGATGAAGCGGTTTGTCTCCCCACCATTTAGAAAGGTCGCATACAGACAGACATTTGGCTAAAGGCCACCAAAAACATTTTGCTGAGCTCAGTTTCTGTGTGTCCCAATTAGACGCAGCAGCAGCATCGTACACTCAGGGATACGGATGCCCCTCACCTGACGATGCTTTTCTGTTTGCAATATGAATGTGCTCCCCGTGCTGCTGCTGCTGCTCACAACCCTCTCGTCGTTCACTGTAATTACCTTCTGACAGCTACCTGTGTCTCCTCATCCATTTCCCCCTTTTCAAGTGAAACCTGAAACCAGGTGAAACTTGCTCAGTGTCAGATTTCACTTCCAAATTGAAATTCAAAGCTAAAAGAAGCCCCAGGTCTTCCAAGGTTCACCAGCCTCTTGTCAGCCTGGGACTCGGACGCGTACCAAAGTAGGCCATCTTAGGGCAGTATGTGGGAATAATGCGACTCAGAGTCTTTTCTCATTGCTTTTGTCAGCACTTGCCTTTAAAAAAAAAATATCATTTACTTAGTATCTTTCTCCTTCCTATTTTTGTGTCCTCTATCCGACAGAATACACCGATCGTGTTAGTGCATCAANAAGAAGCCCCAGGTCTTCCAAGGTTCACCAGCCTCTTGTCAGCCTGGGACTCGGACGCGTACCAAAGTAGGCCATCTTAGGGCAGTATGTGGGAATAATGC
>VZSC01004602.1:9727-27338 GCA_013398225.1 Steatornis caripensis
AGAAAAAACTAAACTTAATTGGAATCTAATTTTGAAGTAGTAGTTCACCATTGCTGAAATAGAAAATCAGTATAAATTTATAGTTTCAGCATGGCAAATACATCATAATTAAATACTATAATTAGTATAATGAACATGTTATGAATTAATATTTAGGAGGGTAGTTTGCTATATTTTGTATTAAAATTAACAGAATAGCCAAGGGGCTTTTTTTTGCCTTTTTTGTGTTGTCTTCTATTTTGTGGATTATTGTTCTGAAAGAACAGTGATCTGAAACATTTTATCTACCCTAGCACTACCTTTAAGAAATTGCATTGCTTGACATTTTTCTCACTAGTCTGTGACTTTCGATCATGAATCCCTAGAGGCTTTTAAAATGTTTTTCTTGAGGTATGTAAACAAAGAAATATACATAAGGTTTATTCTAAGGCTTAATCTGTTGGCACTTTTTTATGTGTTTTTTAAAATTCAAATTTGCTTGACAAAAAAGCTGGACTATAGTGAATACATTTGTAAGATTTTCTGAACAGCAGGGATGTCAAGAACAGGATTTTGATTTAGTGTCTCAGAAATAGAATTCTAGTGCTATCTTAGGCACTGTGGGAGCTTCCTCTTGTTCCATCTTTCCTGATAGTCATGAGTGCACAAGTAAAGGAACCTAAAAAGACATTAAATTATTATGTGGACAGTCCACACAGTGGACTCCCAGAACCACAGAACAGCAGAAGGTGTCTAATCCAAACTTGTGCTCAAAGTAGGGCCAGGTAGATGTGCCCATTGGTTCTTGTCCTGTCAATAGGCACTGTGGAGAAGAGTCTGGCTCCATCTTCTTCATTCCCTCTCATCAGGTCCATACACATGCTAATAAGATCCCCCTCAGCTTTCACTTCTCCAGGATGAACAATCTCATCTCCCTCAGCTTCCACCCATACATCAGATGTTCCAAGACCTTAACAATCTACATGGTCCTTTGCTGGTCTCTCTCCAGTATGTTTATGACTCTCTTATATGAGGGAGACCAGAAATGCACAGTGTACTCCAGATGTGACCTCACTGGTGCTGAGAAGAGAGGAAGGATCACCTGCTTCAGCCTGCTGGCAATGCTCCTTCTGGTGCAGCCCAGCATGGTTTTGTACTTCTTTGCCATAAGTGACTACATCATTGTGCCATTGCAAACTCATCTACAATTTGTTGTCCATCAGGTCTCCTAGGTCCTCTTCAAAGTTACTTTCCAGCTAATTGTCACTCAGCATGTACTGGTGCCAGTGGTTATTATTCCCCACAGGCAGTACTTTGAAGCTCCCTTTTTTGAAATTCAAGAAATTCTTGTGTGTGTAGCTCTTTCCAGTTTTGTATTATCTGAAAATTTGCTGAGGATGCACTGTGTCATATCATTCAGGTCATTAATGAAGATGTTATGCAGTGTTAGATCTAGTTTTAATCCCTGGGAACCCCCAATAGTTACTGGTCTTCAACTGGACTTTAAAACACTGATCGAAATGCTCTGAGCCCAGCCATTCATTCAGTTTTCAGCCCACCTCACTCCCCACTTATCTAACCCATACTTTGTCAGCTTGTATACAAGGATGTTATGGAAATCAGTGTCAAAAGCCTTACTAAAGAGAGACAGCAACAACTGCGCTCTCTCACTGCTTGTCCACCCATCCAGTCATGTCATTATAGAAAGCTATCAGGTTCGTTAGGCATTTCTCCTTCATAAATCCATTCTGACTACTTTGGATCACGCTCTTGTCTTTCACCTTCTTGGCTTGCAGTTTCCTACATTCACCTTCTTGTCCCTCCTGAAGAAAGAAATGACATTTTATTTGTTTCAGTCCTCAGGAGCCTCCCTCAGTCACTATAAACTTTCAAAGATAATCAAGAGAGGATCCACAGACATCAGCCTGTTCCCTCAGCACCCATGGCTGCATTCCATTAGGTCCCATAGGCCTGCAAATGTCTTGTTTGTTTAAATGTTCCGAAACCTGCTCCTCCACTGGCAATGAGTCTCTCTTTCTCCAGACTTTCCCTCTAGTCCCAGAAGCCTGGGATTCCTGAAGGCCATACCTACCAATAAAGACTGAGATGAAGAAGGCTTTGAATACTTCAGCCTTCCCCATGTCCTTTGTGATGGAAGGAGAAAGGAAGAATGGAAAGGTGAAGAGTTAACATCACATTTTCTTAAAATGCAATAGTAGGCAAGCTCCTTTTGGATTTCCAATAACTAAGTAGTCCATCTCAGATGAACTGATCTTAGAACATGTTTTCTTCTGGAAGATGAAAACTGTACTTAACTCATAAAGGAGAGCAATGTTTATCAGAGACTGTGTTATGTCCTGGTCCAGTTGCTGGTCTGGGAGGTTCGTGATATTCCCAGACGTGAGATTAAGACACAAAAGAGGTCAAATGCTGTTCACCAGAGCTTTACTGTAGTTCCCCAGAAATAGCAGTAACGTGAGTGATAAAGGTGGAAGTAGAGAAGAGGCAGAGAAAAACAGCAGTATTACGGAACACAGCAGGAGTATAGTCACCAACACAGGTCCGCAGCGTCTGTTGGTCCTCTGGAGTTCGCGGTGTCCCGTTGCTCTGTGATTCTCAAGTTGTGACGGTGGTGAGGGTCCCAGTTCTTGCGTGACACGGTACCAGGTTATATTCTCTGTATACTCGTGGTTCGACTTATCAGTGCGGTGGTCACCTTAGTTTTGTTTGACTGAGTCATTTCACAGTCATTATACAGGCCTTTTCAGCCTTTGTGCTTGGGACAGTGCTTGGTTTAGCACCACAACAAGCTTGCTTATATTTCGTTGCATGCTGCCCTGTTTCTGGCTGTTCTGATCACGAAAGCGTACCCTCAGTTTGGCTATGTATGCCAGCAGCCGGTCACATACTTCAGGTAAGCAGAAGCAGGCGAGCTTTGAGACATCTTTTTTGTCTGTTGGTCTCCTACAGACTGGAATGAAGGTTTCAAGGTATGTTCCTAACTTCAACACAGAATAGGCTACTGCACACAGAAATTTGGCTCATAGATGGACTTGAGATGTTGAGACTTATGTTCTTAGTTTAAATTAGGGAGATTCAACACTGCATGTATTTGCACACACACATAAAGCACACCTGTTGTAATGGCATCTACAGGTCATCCAGTCTACAGTGCTTCTCAAAGCAGGTCCAAAAAGATGATGTTTCTTAGGGGTTTGTCCAGCCAGGTCTTGCAAATTCCAAGGACAGAGATTCCACATCATCTCTGGATCTTCCAGTGTTTAACCACCTTCATGATGGAAAAAAACAGCAAACCAAAAACCCTCAAACACGTTGGCTTGTATCCAATGGAAATTTCTTGTGTTCCAAGATTATCCATTGCTTTCTGTTCTGTTACTGTGCACCTCTGAGGACAGTCTCACTCCTACTTCCTTATACCTTCCCATAAGATGCTTGAAAATCTGTTGCTATATCTTTAGTTTTATTCTTCACATAAAAAGTCAAGACATATGACAGTAATAACTTTCAGCATGTCCAGACTGGCACAGGAGCCATCCAGTAGGTTATGCAACAATGCGTTACTATGGATACCTTGGAGGGACAAATGA
Organism: Steatornis caripensis; assembly: GCA_013398225.1. Classification (NCBI taxonomy): domain Eukaryota; kingdom Metazoa; phylum Chordata; class Aves; order Caprimulgiformes; family Steatornithidae; genus Steatornis; species Steatornis caripensis. Next base: position 13,315 of record VZSC01004602.1, read on the forward strand.
TAATTCTTTAAGGATAAAAGAAACACTAAATCAAAAGCACAAGAGAGGATATCAGTGTGTTACCCAGCAGTGGAACGGAAAATATTTTTTAAAAAAGGAAGCGTGGTGTAAGACTTCCATTTTAAGACCTTGTTTATACATTAAGATATGAAAATTACAGAAGACTCCATGTTTTAAAATGCAAATCATGACCATAATAGGAAGAGTCAGTGAAAATGGTAATCAATAGTCCCATGTTGGAAACAAACCACAAGACTTCCAGCTGTCCTGGTTTGGGCCAGGACAGAACCAATTTTCTTTCAGTAACTTCGCTTTTTAGTTAAGTCTCTTCAGAGAAGCTGCACTCTCTGAAATTAACTGCATGTTTTTACAGACAGTAGCTGCTTCTGGCAGTGATAAGGCTCGGTGTTTGTAGTTAGTGCTGGAACATCAGTAGGACTGGTATGCAGAAAGGCTCTTGCTTATAGTTATTCCTATGGAAACCAAGGTCAATGCTCACTTCTACTAACATTCTTGTGTGCCAGAACTGAAAGAGCAGAGAAGTGGCGACACCTGTGACCCTGTGGTGGGAAGGAGCAGGTCATACAGGTGACCCAAAACTGACCAAAGGGAGTATTCCATCCCATACACGTCATACTCGGTACAAAGCTGAGGGATCACCAGGCTCCTTCCTTCTATGGCTAGTGTCCGAGGAGGACTCTGTCCTATTCTTCTGCCTTTGATCCTGATCTGTGCATTCCTGAACCCAGCTCCAGCCTGCTGCTGAGTAGAGTCCAGGACTTTCCTGGGGCATGCCCCGCAGTGTCCGGGTGATGTATTCATCATCGGTGGGGGGGAGCTAGATATTGGTTTTGTACATATTTGTTTATATTCCATTATTGTTTCTTCCTATTATTTGTATACATTATCATTGTAGTTAGATTAAAGCTGTTTTAATTTTTCCAACCCATAAGTCTCTTTCCCTTTTCTCTTTTCCCCCTTTTGGGGAGGGAGGGGGTTAACAAAGAGCATCTGTCATTCGTTTAATAGCCAGCCCAGCTTTAAACCTTAACACCAGCACAGTGCAAAAAGTTGTACTCGAGGTGCAACTACTGTGTGTGAAAGCCAGACCACCAGCCAGGACTCAGACATGGTGACAGTTGGAACAAGTTTTCTATTTTCTCTGAGTCCATGGTGCTGGCAACAGCTGGACCAAAAGGTCAGGCACTTTGCCTGTTGTGAGAGCAGGATCTATGTGCCATAAAATAGAAATCTTAGAATATAAATCAGAGGAAGAGTTTACCATAGGGTCTGATTTACAAAAACAAACAAAAAACCAAAAAAAACCCAAACCAAAAAAACAAAACAAAAGGAACAACAGTGTACTACATTTGGCTGATTTCACATTGAACAGTTGTGGAAATCTTTTAACAGACGTTGTCCTCCTCAGCATCCTTCATCACCTGATGCCACACATGCGTATTGGTATGTGACACGTACCACGGCCTTTATGCCCTACTTTATGCCCTATTATAGTAGCCAACAGGAAAAAAATACCAAGAAAAAAGATCGATTGTTCTTAAGAAAGAACCTTAATAAGAAAGAAGAAGAAAAGGAAGGAAAAATAATAGTCCTCAGTTATTCGTTATCAAACTGAGGTATCCTAACAGGGGATACTGTGGCTATGAACAATTTTGTGAAAGTACCAAGAACCTGCACAACTGTGCTTTCATAGAATGAGGGAGACTTTGAGATAGGAATTATGTCTAAGGGCTATGGGAGCACTCATGGAGTCCAGAAATGATCCAGGGCCAATAATTACATAGTATGGATACCATCATTCTGCCCTAGGGACTATTACCCCTGTTATGGTAAGATAAATGGGGATTACAGACATAAACTAGTTCTTGACACTTGCCCTCAGAATCTAAGATCATCCTTACCTACCCTTCGTGTAACACCACAGGCACATTCAGCTTCCTTCCTCCCAGTGAGTTATGCCATTTTCTTGTATCTACACCATTCGATACTTCAAACAAATACCTGGCATTCATAGGCAGCTGGAGTTTCTGTGTTTGGAAGAATAGCACAGACTGGTGTGAGCAAAGTTTTCCAAGTCTGAGATAATCAACAATGCTAACTTTATCATGTAGTACTTTTTCCTGACTTCTACTTCTACAGACACATTTCATGCTTTGCAGTTCAAATATTAGAGGGTGAAAGAAGACTTGCTGACATAGATTAAGATAACAATTGCTCTATAGAAGATGTGTGTGGTTGTTTTTTTGGTTTTTTTTTTTTTTATTTCATGGAAAATTATCTCATACCAGAAATTCTTTGGAAAAAACTATTCTCATTAGGCTTGGAAGAGCTGTTACTTAGACTCTTCCATCAAGAATATCTTCGTGGTAAACATACAGATAATAATTTATGGCATGACGTGAACAGACTTTCAAGCTGTTGTAACAATATGAAGCCTCACATAAAGAAGGAATGATTTCTTATGAATGATTCAGACATTATTGAATCTCAGGACAAAACTTATGGACATGTCATCAAGGAGTATCTATGCCAGTTGCATTTCCAAGTACATTAATATCTTTCAGAAATTGCAAGCAGAAGATTCTCAGCCCTAACATCAGCACAAGAACTTGTAAGTGCTTCTGTGGAATACTACCTACCTTTCCACTGCATGATCAGTCAGCAGCTTTAGTATTTTAGAGTGATGTTACAAATGTCACTCTGTGAGTACTTCTGTATTCTCCTCCAGGTGCAATATTACTTCCATACTTCCCCAGAGTACACAGGGTACATTTACCCCACAGCGCTTTTACCCTGCTTGACTTCATCAGCTTTGCACTGATATCCCCCTGAAGCATTTCTATTATTTGCTTGCTCCTGAGCCTTGCTAACACTGTGGCAAGTACATCTCACAAGGCCATTTCACTGGAGGGATGATGATATAAAAAAATCACAGTAGACTAATGGTAGATTTGCAGAGAGGAAAAAAATGTTAATACTTCTCTAAAGTTATCTTTCCAGTCATGGTCAAACAAACACCATTCTGCTTGATGGAAATCTTTCTGATAGACACCTCTTGTACTTCTGCCAATAGGAGAATCTTTAGGCTAATACAAATATTTTTCTGCTATTTGACAATAACAGCATCTGCCAAGAAGCACTATGACATCCCAGCGGACAGAAAAAGTCAAACCAAGTGCCAAGGCATTGTTGCTTTTACTAATGTTTCTTTGTTATAAGTGAGTGAAGAAAGAGAAAGTGAATATTTCAAAAGGTCAGGGATTTTCCTGAGATACTTCTTGCTATAGACATCAATAGCATCTGTACTAGTACTTGCAAAGTGGCAGGGAGACTTCCCTGTGAAACAAAAAAAAGCTAAGACAGCCTTGCAACATCAAGAATCTTCCATATGACCTGTTTGGGCATGTTTCTCAAAATAGTGCACAAGAATTTTATATGCATGAATGGTATGTTGCATATTATTTTCAATACTTCATCAGATCACTAAGGACTGGTTTAACTTACAGGATGTAAACTTCATATAACTCTCTGAACCTTTGTTGGTGCAATTATCCTTGATTATTCACTATTAAATAGAAGCATCCTAACAAGTGATACTGTGGCTGTGAACTATCTTGTGAAAATACCAAAAGAAAACAAAACTTTTTGGAATGAAGGAGACTTTTTCTGGAAGCTTATATGAAGTTATTTATTTTTAAAGTAGAACCCTCAACAGTGTAATGAATTGTCTAAGGATTTTCAGCAAAACAGCACTCAATGTGCATAATATTTTTGTACAGATTTTCATATTTATTCTATTGTTAATTCAATCTTTACTTATAATTCATTTCACAGTATTCATCAGAATTAATTACTGGTGTGGGAGAAAAACATTCACTAAGTACTTAGAAATGAAATGTGAATTAATTTGAAGGTTTTATGTCTATAGATGAAACAGATACGTGCAGTAGCTATTGTAAATTTATGCTGAAATGTCAATTTTTAGTTGAATATTTGCTACATCACCATTCAGTAGCTATTTTCCACCTAAAGCTAATAAATACAAAAAATGAATAAAATTTTTACATCACATATTTATTAATAATTTCTAAATACTGTTTTGAAGTAGTCATGACTGTGGAAAGTTAATTTTTAGAAGTGTTTGTTAAGGAAACTTTGAGATGTTTTAGATTCCGATGAATATCATTCACCTATTTGTCTATCTTGTTCTATTGTTTTATACAATTTTGTTTTGAATGAAGCATCTTACTTAGGTAGTGTCCCCTAGCTAATACATAATCAAGAAATAAGACTGAAGAGACCCTACAACTCCACAAAACTTTCTGGCAAGAATACAAGCATACATTCTCAAGAGGAAAGCAGTATACAAACTGATAGTAACAATTTTATTCTATAATATTTCCAAGCATACCATAAATAACGGGTTTTGGAATAAAAAATGAAATCCTCTGAACATAAATACTAAAACACAGCATGTTGCCATACACTAGGTGAACCAAAGAAATTAACTTCATGTATGTGCCAGTTGACTGCATATCCATTTTCTAAGACTGCAATCAGCTCCTTATTTGGAGAGAGCTAATGATCACTTCTTCTGTTTCCTTTATCAATTTATTTGAAAAATACAGATCATTCAGTTTCTTCCACAATCGTTCCCTGCATCCTGTATTTAACTTCTAGGTGATAAACCAACTATAGAGACATATGTGATCAGAATATTTTCAGTTATATAGCATATGTATCGTGAAGTATTTAATGTTTTCTGCAAAGGGCAGCCTTTTGGAGAGATACAATGCCATCTGCAGCAACAAGGAAGTATAAGGAATGCAGTCCTTCTGCTGTTGCCTTTCTGCTAACACTTATGTTCTTGAAAATTAAAACAGTTTATAACTATCAGAATGAGAAGAAAAACTTTCTTCAAAAGGAGGTTAAACAAACCAGCTAGGGTTAAGATTGAGTTTGATAAGATCATGCATTACAGTTCAGTTTACTCATTCACCTGCAACAAGGTCTGCATTGAGCGTAGACTCAATGACTCAAGATATCCTACATTACTAATAATACCCTCTTCCCACTAAGTTAATAAAGGAGAAACAAAAAAACCTATTTCTTTATTTAACATATATTTATAATTATGGATTCATTTTTGCACAACCAGCTGCTTAGTACTTTAAAATTATATCAGTTATTTGCTCCTTTCGTAGTAGTATGTGGAAACTGCTAAGAAGGAAACACCAGAGGAAATGAAAAAAAACATGGTGAAATGAATCTCATAGAATTCTAAGGAGTCTAGTAAATTTATCTTGTCTAATACAGATCTAGGATCATTTGAGTTGCCATATTAATCTACATTGGATATCCATGGGTGGGCAACAGAAATGATCCTAGAATAAATTCCTCAAGTGTAGAGACAGGATGGGATAATGTATGAATGGATAATCAATGCTGTTTTAAACACTTTTGAATGTCCTGTTTAGCTTTCACTTGTCACTGCTGCTGCAGTGCCTTGGCTATCCTTTTTGCCGTGTGCCATCTCTGCTAGACCTGTGTATATGTCTTGGATATTTTAAGATATCTCAAATGGCACTAGAATATTAAAAACTTGTTCGCATGTAAGCATCTAAATTTTGACCAATTTAGATCTGAACAGGATCCCACCCATAAAATTTTGCTAGTAGACTGTATACAGGGAGAAAAAGACATATCACAAGGGCTTTTAATAATTTCTGATTATGGTGGACAAAGGAGGAATACTTAAGACAATCACAGCTCCAGCTTTCCTCAGGAGTTGCCCTAAATAAGTCAAAGCCCATTGAAGATCTTTATTCATTCACACCTGTGGGTCAGTGAAAGGGTCAAGTTGAATTTTAAGGTTTTATCAATTTGGAAAAAAAATGCAACCACTTTCACGACATAAAAAGAGGAAAAATTTCACTATCCAATTGTTGAAAAAGAACTCAAATTTCAGTCTTTTGTAGCTTCAAAAGGTAATATTCTTAGAAATTATGATCCCCAGATATTCTGGAAGAACAGATTTAAGAAAATGCTTCATAAAGTTAGCAAATATGGAATGATACAGACAGAAAATTTCAGGCAAATCTGGAAACTTTACTGTACTGGATCATGGGATTCTTTAGTGGCAAACACAAATTATTCAAAACCTGTTTTATTTCCCAAGAGAATGCTACTAATGTTTGCTGTACATAAAGTTATCTTGCTTCTCATTTAAATGACAAAAAAACCTCACAGAATTTTCATATTAATTGTAATGATTTAGAGTGGAATATTTGTCTATATGCTTCCTTGACTGGTCTTACAATTTTCACTTCCAGTGAATATTCCTATAAAGAAGATGTCAGAGTAATCTGATGCTCACTTTCTGTAACTGTGTCAAATGCTTTCTAAGTATGAAAACGTGTGTCATGTTTTAAGACCAGCCAGCAAGAAAGCACCAAATGGCCACTCGCTCACTCCTCCCCTCCATGGTAGGATGAGGAGGAGAATCAGAAGTAAAAAAGGTAGAACTCATGGCCTGAGATAAGGACAATTTAATAGGACAACACAAGGAGAGAAGAAATAATAATAACAATAATATTAATAACAGAATATACAAAGTGAGTGGTGCACAATGCAATTGCTCACCATCCAGAACCCAACGCCCCACATGTTTCCAAGCCATGATCCCACCTCCCCAAGCCACTCCCCCAGTTTGTACACTGAATGACTTTATACCATATTGAATACCCCCTTGGCTAGTTCAGGTGAGCTATCTTGGCTGTGTCCTCTCCCAGCTTCTTACGAAAAATAACTCTATCCTAGCCAAACCCAGGACATTAAAATTAACTTTGTCCTAGCTGAACCTAAGACAGTGTGATATACTTCTGCTGCTGTAGTAGTAATATAAAGCTTTTAGGACACCATTAAACTAATCTAACTTGTAACATTTACAACAAAATGAAAGTAAATCTGTAAGTGGCTATTTCCCTCTTTCGATGATAACTGAAGCATAAGGGTGGGATTCATACTCTTAAGCATAGGCATCTCATCTCATTTTACATGTTGCAGTTTAAGGATCTCCTACATGATCTCTGGCAAATACAAACACTTAGGTGCAAATAACAATGCATCATGGCAGTATCACAGTGAAGATTGGCTAACTAAACTCTGCAGGTGTGAAAATGATAACAGTCAGCATACAGGAAATAATTTTGTCACATAATTTACAATGGAATATAGGATATCTTGTTATTTTGTCTCACTGTTCTTCATTCATTGCCTTAAGTACCTCATAGTGACATATGAGATATTGCAGTACATTTGAGATAGCTGCAGGAGGCTGAAAATTATGACACAGAAGACATACGAACTTGCAGATTGACAGTTGGAGGTCCAGGAGAATAGGCACTGAAATATCAAGCAGCACCAGATATCCAGCTTTAGGTAACAGAATCAAGATTCTGACTCCAAAAGAAGATTTAATTTCAAACCTTTAATCCATATTTAGCTCCAATATACATAATATACCACATAAACAGTCTTCAGATGAGAGACTAAAATTTCCATCTTCATAGGCAAGTGAATTATACTGCCTTCCATTTCATGAAGTTCACATATTTGGCTGATTAGTAACCTAATTTGAATACAGAAGACTAAAAGCACTCCAATCCTGATTATTTTATTATCTTCCTGGCACTATATATTAAGCAGTACTTACATTAAGCAGTCAGTAAATAACGTAGGAAACATTCGTTGTAGGACTATTTATGCATATATGCTAAACAATGGATATGTAACATTCTAGAAAACAGTTTCCTGTTTCATTGGTCTGGAATCACACTCATACTTGCTTACTGTTCATCCAGCCCTGCAACCATTGCACTCATGACTGCTGCATGGCAGCTGAAAAACGTACATTAGAGATTATCCTTCTAAGTCAATCAATAGAAAGGTGGCAAGAATGACTGATGAAAGGAATTCTTTACTTGGATTCAAATTTCTTCAGGATTAGAGAACATAGATTATGAATTTTCCTGGGTCTGATTTGGATGGAGTTAACTTTCTTCATAGCAATCTACATGACATTATGTTTTGGATTTGTGAATAAAATTGTGTTGATAACACATCCATGTTTTGTTATTATTAGTTATATTTAAATTAATATTATTAATATTTGGAACATGTTTTGATAGCATCAAGGCTTTCTCTGTTTCTCACTGTGCCTTCTTCCAGAGAGTAGGCTGGTGGTGGGCAAGAAGTCGGGAGGGGACACAGCCAGTACAGCTGGCATGAATTTGTCAAATGGGTTTTCCATGCCATATAAAGTCATACCCAGCAATAAAATAAAAATGGGGGGTGAAGACTGTTTGTCTTCCAAGGTAGCTGTTGCTCAGAGACTGTCTGGGTATCAGTCTGCTTGTGGGAGGTTTTTTGTTTTTTTCTTTTTTTTTTCTTTTTCCTTCACTTCTTGAACCATGTTTATCTCAACCCATGAGTTTTCTCATTTTTGCTCTTCCTATTCTCTCCCTCATCCTGCTGCAGGTGGGGGAATTACAAGTGTATGTGTGAGTACTTAGCTGCTGGTCAGTGTCCGCCCACAACACAAACTTTCTCCTTTGCTTGCTCCACAGACCAAGAGTTCCAGATAAGACCTGAGAGTATACCTAGGAGTGTGCGCTGGGGAAAGAAAAGAGGGAGGGAAGATCAGTAACAACCTTGTCATGGACCAATTTTGATCCTCCTACTCATGTTGCTACTGAAGAACCCTACCATAACTGAAAGAAGAATTAGACTTCAGAAATAGCCCTCATGAGCAGCCTTTGCTCAGTATCACAGCTTGGAAAATGCAACTCATAAAGACCTCATATACTCCAAGAGATTTAAATCAGACTTCTAAATGTCCCATCCAGGAACTGAAAACTTAATTATGCTAGTTTAATTTCTAGTGCTTCTCTGTTATATTTATTTATTTACTTGTTTATTTAATTTACCATCATTTTCTTTATTCCTGCTGAGACTGCTGGCATGTAACAGTTGGTGACATTTGTGTCTCAGTCCCTATCCTTGTATTTTTATCAGCTAGAGTAGCAGACCTAATGACTCATTACCCAGTCATATGTATCTAGTACAAGAAGTCCAGGATCCAAAGCCTAGCCATCATACTGTCTCCATCTGTAAACTGTTCATCTTCTAGGAAGTGGAAACCAAAGAAATTCAGGTTATATTAAGACATTCTGTTCACCCAAATATCCTGTGTTCCTATTTCAGTAGTCTTCATTATTTTTTATCAGTCTAAAAGGAAGGGGTCTTCACATAAATCTCTAATTACATAAAATATTCAAGTTCTCTAATTCCTATTTGTATTCTTTGTTTCTCAATTGTTCTTAATCAAGCTGTACTCAAGGAAGAAAAATTACTTCACAGTAATTTTGCTTTTTACTTAGTGTTTTCACTGTGTGTAAATAAGTTCTTAATGAATTAAACATAATTCCTAAGCTGAAATAAAATTTTCTCAATATAAGCTTCATGCAAAACTATTTTTTAAAATGAAAAATCATAGCAAACAAGTGGTTCAGTAGATTTTTCTTCCATGTTATTTTATACCACTGAGTTATCAGTGAATTTGTATAACAATAATTCTCTTTTTGTCTTGTATTCTTAAAACTCTGACAAACAATAATAAATGCACACTAAAATTAAAATTAAGTTGTCTGAATGTTCCATACAGAGCAGCTGAGCACATGACACTGCATCATTTTGATCATGTGCATAAGAATAATAAGTTGAAAATAAGTAAGTTTAAAATTCTTCTCATACAAAATAGAAATTTGGATGCAAGTGGAACAATTTCTGTAGGAAACATATGTTATTAATTGACTGAAAAAGCCCTGAAATTATGTCCTGAATTTAAGAGAAGGTGTATATTGATTTTCTGAATGAGGCTACCTATTTTAAAGGAAATATTAGAAAAAAAGAAAATCATTATTAATTTACTAAAATTAAACTTTAAGTTATAGTGAGGGTCACTTCATTAACACAGCTATATTCTTCTCATAACCTAAAGCTCTCAGCTTTAACTAGGTCTGCAGAACACTTACAACTGATCAATAAAGTACGGAGGTAGAAGGATGTCTAGGAAGTAAGGTGTGACACTCATCTTTCTACTGTGTTTCTGGAATGCTCACTTGTTGATCAGCCTACTAAAATGGGTACCTGTGTAGTTGTATTAAATTACCTAACATGCATCTGGTGAAATTTCAGATATTTATCAAAGATATTTTCACAGCACTAGCTGAAAGCCTCAGAGAAATTTTGAGCATTCTGAAGAGCATATAGAAAGTCACTCATGATGAGCTCAGATATTTTAAATGTCACTACATGCTTATGTTTGTACAGCTCAGTCTCAACCTCCATGCTTATTTTAGAGTGAGTTGACGTACTAGTTATGGCTGAGATGGAGTCAACTTTCTTCATTGCAGCCTGTATGGTGCTATGCTTTGGATGTTACTAAAACAGTGTTGATAACACAACCATGGTTTTTTTTTTTTATTATTGTTGAACAATGTTTGTGTCCTGGGTTCAGCTAGGACAGAGTTAATTTTCAGAAGAACCTGGGAGAGAGGACACAGCCTGGATAGCTGACTCGAACTAGCCAAGGGTGTATTCAACACCATATGACTTTATGCTCGGTATATAAACTGTGTGTTGGCTGGGGGAGGTGGGATAAAGCCAAGTAAACCACTGCTACCCATTCCTGAAAGTAAAGCAAACAGTACACTCTGGAAAAACATACACTAACACAGACAAATGAGTTGTCTTGCTGTAGGGAGATCCAGCCAGGAGGCAAATTGCCATTGTTCAATCACATCAGAAAAAACATTTAGAAATTTTTATAACCATGTTTGAATGTTGCTCTATGAAATTATATTAAATCGATTTTCTTGTCTTAAAGTATGTGCCTCAGCGACTGAGCTGAGCTTACTAAAATGTTGCATTTTCATTCCTCACTGAATGAAAGACAATGGGTCTGTGTGGCCTTTACAGGAGTGTATTTTACACTTTCAAACCGTTCAACCAGGAATTCTTATAAGAATTAAGACAAGTTGGCTTTCAGATTTTATCACTATTGTTAAAAACATGCACAAAATCTTGACAGAATTAAAACCAGTATATAGTGAATTGCTTAGTTCATAACATCTTAGAACACATGTAAAAACACTCAAATCTATTAAAACAGAGTAAATGAACAAAAAGAGGAAATACTGTAACATACAGGAAGATGTAAAGAACTGAATACAAAGGCAAAAAGCCCTAAAACTTGACAAAAATGTTTGGAAATCTCTTGAGATATGAAAGCTGCTCTTCGTATCTCAATGGAGAACACAAAAGAAAGAAAGAGTTTGAAGAAAGTTTACAAAAGGGAAGGAGAAACAGTGGACAGTGTTATTTTAACCAACAAGGGGAAGAAACAAAGAACATGTAACTACAATAAAGTAGCACACAATGGTATGTTTCAGGAGAGGAAGGCTTGATAATCATACTTGTGAAATGGCTGAAATAGCAGTGATGTGGCAGAGCTGTTCTGCATCTTTTCTCCTACAGCTGAAAGACAAATATATGAGACCTACTTGTTGCTGGACCTACCAGAAAGGAATACAGGTTCTAAAAATGGATATGCGTGGAATGTGATTGTTTCCCAAACTGTGATACTGGAGAAAAATGTTCAATTGCTGCATAGTTCTTGAAGTAGCTGCTTCCAACTAGTTCCATTTTTTCACCTTGAGATTTCTCGTGAGGCAGAAGTGCATTTCTTTTAACACCCAGAATTTCAGTACATTGAGTGATGAAAATGTTGTTTCAAGCTTTAACTATTAAAACTGTATTTCTCTTTCTAAAAAATTATTTCCTGAACTAACTATTTCTTTAGAGGTTAATTATTTCAGTCCCTTCAGACTAAAAGGTTATTAGTTTAACAACCACACTGCTCTGAGTAAGTCACTAACTTAAAGCTTTTAACGAAGAGTCATATAATCACGAAATAATTGAGATTGGAATGGTTCTTCTCCCAGAATCAAGATGATGTTCACTGACCTGTAATTCCCTGAATCTTCTTTCATGTCTTTCTTCAAGATACAATTGGCATTTGCCCGCTTCCAGACCTGAGGAGCACATTCCCTATCCCATCCCACCCCCATCACTGTGCTGTTTCAAATTGAGACTGAGCTTGCAGTGACACCAGACAGCTCCTTCAGCACTCATGGGTGCATCCTGTCTGGCCTGTTTATGTCCACTTTGCTTAAATGTTCCCTAATCTGATCTGTCTCCACTGAGGGCAAATCTTACTTGTCCCAGACTTTCCCTCTACTCTCATGGGCAAAAATACCAACAATCTTGATGTTATTCATATATTCTGAGTACCAGTGTTTCCTATTGACTGTCTTCACAGAAAATGATTGATAAATGGGAAACAATCTCTCCAGATATGTGCTATAGAGTCAAGAGTCATGAATGGTTCTCCACATTGGAGTAAGGTAATCCCCTTTTCCCACTAACTGTGTACACCTAGGAGTTAGTATCTGGGCATCATAATATATGTCATACATATTCAGATGCCTAATTCTATCTATCCAGTGCCATCTGACATGCAATATGTATCTGAAACATAACCACAAGTTTGACAGAGAAGAAACAAGGCCTGCAAGAGACTTATTTTCTTCTGAGACACCAGCTGGAAGCAAATAGCATTAAATACTATTATGTTTAGTGATTGTACCTAGCCCAGATAATGTGATTCTGCCCACAACCTGAAAAACTTACTGTCCCCATGTAGGTACCTTTATGTAAGAAAGTTCGGTCAACTTTTCAGTTCACTCTGAAGCAGAAGTTGTCACCTCCATTTGATCAGCTGATTTGGTCTCTAAAATTCGTTCTTCTTGTTGATAAGGTCTGTAAGGACAACAGTGGAAGGCCTGAAACCAGGTTCATGTTTAGAAACATAAACTGAGGATTTTAATATAAAACCTTAAATGAAATATACATTGAACAGAGACATTCCATCTACTTTTTTTGATTTTCTGGGACAGCCACACAGGGCTGACGGATTTGACAAATATTCTAAAGGAAGCCTCCCTCAGGAAGGATATGCTGATATCTCTCAAAAGTTATTAGATGCTTTCAACCCACAGATATCCACGTCTGAAATTGTTATCATAGTCAATTGTTATCATAGTCATAGCCAGACACTGCTAGATAATGATTAATCTGCTGTATTTTAGAGGCCAACTTCCAGATAAGATTAATTATGACATATAAATGCATATTTCTTCAGAAAAAGAGAAATAGCAGATATCCACAATTTGTTAGATAAACCCCTTCGTAGATTAAAAAGTCTTGAAACAACCATGAAAGAACTCTCTGAAAACTCAGTACTTCCAGAATTAGTAATGTTCATATTGCTAATGTTTGTAAATTCAAAAGTTAATTTCATTATTAAAGTCAAACTCAAGTATTTTGATTTTACTTGAAATTAAATGTTCAACGTAATTTTTACTATGAAATAACCTCTACATGACCAAAGGTTGGGAAATTATCCATGTTCTTATTTTTCTTAACAATTTTCTTTCTTTCTTTATGAAATACAAGGAAGTTGCAATTTCATGGCCATACATAAGATCATGATTATTCAAGGAGTCAGTCTGCACACCTAATGAATCCTTGAAAGTAGCTAAATCTGATGCGTGTAGGAGGATAACAACTTTAGTGACTTGGCAAGAAAATCATCAGATATATAATAATCACAAGTTCATTTTTCAGCTGTACAAAATGAAAAGCTTCTGGATCTATCTTTAATGGAGACAAATGCCTCTTTGGAATCTTCTGGATATATTTCATTTGATCAGTTATTACATCAAAGGTTTGACTTTGATTGAAATTAAAGATTAATTTCTTATATCCTATTCTGTATCTTCATTATGTCAATTTCATTGCATGCTAATGCTGGGAAAGAT
>VZSC01004602.1:27449-47623 GCA_013398225.1 Steatornis caripensis
CATGCTAATGCAGGGAAAGATTACAGTGCCACCAAATTCTGAACATAGATAAGCTACAGTAACAGGCAAATACTTTTGTATTTATTTAGAATATATATTAAATAATTTATTGGAGTTTTCTTTTGGGTTTTTGAGTGGGGTTGGGAAACTGTAACAATGTCAAAAGCTTAAGAGTCTTTGGTGCATGTTACTCATTTTTTTCCCAAGAGGAAACAGTATTTCATGAAGTTTAGTGCCACCTGTATGTGAAAGTAGATGGTTTTTTAACAAGCTGAAGAAATACTATAATAAGATACTTGAAAAGAGGTGTAGGAGAAAATTCCTCTAAATTTTTTTAATATATATAGGAAGAAAAGCAAACATACATGAAACTAATGACTTTGCCTTGGAAGACAGATTGACTTAATTTCCAAGACTGTTTAACTCCAATAAGAAAGCGTACTTCTACCTAAAGACACAGAAATGTGGCAACAGGACGGTTACTCTTGTGCCAAGAACCATTACCCTTGCATTTACCGAAATAAAAACATAGGTGTTTCAACATTAGGAAATACGGCCAGTCAGAGAAGCTGCACAGAGAAGGGCACTGCATGTCTGAGTCTCAGTGCCTGTAAAGAATTAAAGACCCTTGCTTTTTGCACATTTTCCTTGCTTTTTGTACACTTTTCTTCCTTTTCATGCGCTTACAGTGACTGTTGTCAGGTACAGTCACTGGAAGATGTGTCCGCCAGCCTATCAAGATTGACCACAGGTCAGACACTCAAATCTTTTTTTGTGTGCATTTCTCTTCAACACTACCTCAGAAAGAGCGGAATTCCTGAAGATGAAATATTCTGATGTATGGTAAAAACAAAATGAAAAATAGATAAAGCAACCTAGATTGCTTGCACCGAAGCTCTATCTACAAAAGAAGTTGGAAAACTGTACAATTATACACACACACACAAAAATTTTAGGAAAACTGAAAAATTAAGACCTTAGGAGTCTATGTAGTCGATCTCCCTGAACCATGATAGAATCAATTACCCATAATTCATTTCTATCTTTTTTGTTTAACCTCTTTTCAGTCTGTGCTAAAGGAGACCCCAATGTTTCCTTAAGCAATCTGTCCTGTGTGTGCAGTTGAGAACTGTTTCCTAGTAAAAAAATTCTCTGCTATGGCAGTTCAACACATGCTAGTTCTTACCTTATATTTAGTCTAGGTACAGGATATTTCTATGTATATTAGAAATATTTCAGCCAGATTATTTAAAATACTAATAGAGAGATTTTGACCTTTAAATAAAAATATTTGAATTATAAATTTATTCTAATTATTAAACCTAAGACATACTCTTAAGAGATTTATTTTACCCTATTGTGAGACAATAAAACAGAAAACACAAGGGTTTTTTTTCTTTATTGCTGTGCACATTGTATAGTCATTTGCATTAATTCTAAGTATATGTAAATTTTCTCATTTGCAAGTGAATAAATAACTAATCAAGGTGAAAGTCAGCAGAGAATCAGGCTCAGAATACAGCTCCAGGACTTGCAGCTGACTTTGAGTTTTCATAACAAAATTCAACTTTGTATATCAAGAGCTGTTAAGTTACTCACTAAAATAGGGCTACTGAACTTAATGGAATTAATGTAAAACTGTGGAAATATGTTACATCTGTAATTTGAGATCCTGTTCAACAGATAATAAAGCTGGTTGAACATACCAGTTACTTTTCTTCATCAGAAAACTCTTAAAATTGTACTTGTACTTAGAACAGGTTTAGTCACAGATTCACATAGTTTTGCCTCAGTTTGGAGAGTTCAGTGAGCATGCTGTGCACAAGCAGTTTTACAAATCAAACATTGTAGATTTTCTGATGTTTGGACAGTTTCGACTTTGGTGAAAAATTTCTTTTACTGTAACAACATTGAAGTTCATAAATGTCATAAATGTCGTCTCAAAAGTATACAACTACAGTTCAGTATTTTCTTTATGTCAAGTTGCTTCATGGATTAACCTAAAATTTTCTAAACATTACAAACTATTCCAAACTTTGAAACCCTTCATACTGCATTGAGCATACTTCTTTTTTTTTTTTTTTTTTAAAAAAATGTTCTTCAAAGCTTTGTTCAACTTAGTTCTATGGAAAATGGTTTTGCTTTAACTAACACTGTGGCTTTTTGCTTAATTCAGACCCACTGTGTCATCCATGCATGTGTCTGAGATCTACAGCACGGGCACAATGTACTTACATCATTTGTGATGCCAGGCTTGATGCTGGCATGTGTACTGCCATTGTCCGCAACTGTCTGTGCTTATTTAGGGCAAAGGAAATAACTCAAGAAGATTTAACTCAGGTAAACCTGTAAAAGGTTTTGATAGTGACAGAATGCATTGTTGCCAGTAGAAGAATTGTCCCCATGTTTATCAGTGGCATAGGTTTTAAGTCCCAGACATTTTACTAGTAGCTAGATATCCAACTGCCTCTGAAAATCTGTGTGTCTCACTGTTGAAATAAGCATTACAATTGTTGGCATTCTTTTCCAAGATTGTAAACTCAGTCTTACAGAACTTTTCAAATGTGTTCATACTTAGCTAGGAGTAGGAGGTCCTTGGAGGAAATTCTTGCCTTGTTGAAGTTAGAATTGTGCCATTGACTTCAAAAGGATTTGGAATTTTCCCTTCTGTTTAGAAATTATTTAATTATGTTTTACATCATTAAAAAAAATCTTATAGTTTCCTGTCTGAAAAACTCTTAATTTACTTCAAGAATTATAAGTCTTACAGAGCATCATCATCAACATTAAAGGTTACAAGACTGTTTATGTAGTAAATGTCAACAATTAAAAAATTAGGAAATGATACATGAAAGCAGCCTGCTGTAAGATGGTCTTCAATAATGTGATCATACGCCTCTCTCTTTCAACAAAAGTAAAAATATTTTATATTGATTTCTATTCTCCAAACTTATGATCTTGACAAATTGTAACACATAATGCAAACTATTTAATCATACAATTTCTGAAAGTCAAAGTATTAATTTCTGCAGGATTACTACTACAGTAGTTTCAGAACTGTATCTGAAAGCTTTAGAAAGAACATTGTATGCACAAAATACTCCTTTAATACTAACAAATATTCTGCATTTTCCTATTTTCAGTTGCTGAGTCACAGTAAAAGGAAAGGAAAGCAAAAAATTAACTGCTAATTTTAGGAGATAGAGAGGACTTACATTTTTAAAGTACTACATATTTTTGCAGTGACTAATATTTCAAAGGATATCATCAAACTGTGCTGGCTAAAGACCCCTGCATATTTAGTCATACAATGTTTCTGTTGGGCACACAGAAAACAAGGAGCATAAGATTAATGAATATCTGTGATTTATTCACTTGCTAATATAAGACATCTGAAGAACAAATAGATATATCATGTTCTTTAGGAAAGATTCCAGCTCAAGCACAAGACCTTTTTTCTTCCTCAGATTTCATCATCACCTGCTCCATTTCCTAACTCCTTAGCCAAGTAGGATACAAATTATTCCTGAGCAACTTTTGCTGTCACAATTTATAGCATTCAGACTTCTAATTCTGCTCTTTTTCTCTTCCTTGGTTGCTTTCAGTCTTTCTCTCCCCAGGTCCCCAGTTTCTTCCAATCACCTCCAATATATCAGGAAGAGTCTTTAATTGGGAATGCCAATGCTGAGCCATAACAAGCTGACCCAGTAAATGTCCGATTTGATTCATATTTCCTATAAAGGTCTTTAACTGGCACAAAATGAGGAGAGGTCTTCAGATAAAAATTATGCATGTTAATACAAAGCAAATATTTGAATTAGAGAATTGATCTTAACTGAGGAGCATCTTCTGTTTTGTCAACTTGTGCATATTTTTGAGACACAAGTATTTTAGGAAGGAGAATCTTTTTTCATTTAAATACTGCTAAGAGCAAATTGTATGTACTTTACTGAAAATTGTGAATCTTTTCATGGAGAGATATGAAGCTTGATTCACACTGAAACATTGACAGTGTATTTAATTTTTGATGTATGACACATTGTGTTTTGGGTTGAAGTGTTGCTGAACATGGGAACTGGAATAACAACTTTGCTATGTAAAATTAATGATTTTATTTTTTCAAATAAAAATACTTCAAATAAAATTGCTTGCTTATTTGTTGAGTCATGCTTACTTAATCACATAGTCTGGTCAAATTAGTTAAAATACTAGAGTAGAAATGAGGAGATAAATTCCACCGTCCATGGAATGTTTTTATTTAATTTAATTTCTCAATATTTTTCATAATTAGGGAAAAATCATTGAAATATTACTCTTCTTGACTTTTTACTATAGTCACTGATATATAACACTGATATATCATGAACAAATCTCTATATAGAACTACAATTATCAAAACTGTTTTGGCCCTTAAAACACAATGTTCCAAGCAATGCAAATGTACGCTTAAAGACCTTAAGTAGATTTGAGATTTCAGTTTTTTAGAAGCTCCATTTTATGAAGACATCAAATGGTATTAGGGAGCCCCATTTCATGCAGTACTGAGTCATTAGATGTCTTTTAGACCGATTGTTTCCAACTGTATTGTGTGTTAAAAAGGAGCATAATTAATCAGCAAGTGTTTCTTAGCCTTAGCTGTTTTGTCATTTATTAAACATAATGCGTGTTAGTTGCCTAAATATTGTTAAGTTCTTTCTTTGCTTGAGATTCACTTGTAGTTTAAAAAGGTAGTAAAATATTTTTGTCTTCATAATTAGTTCTGCTTTATATGCTTATTTCCCCTAATCAAATCCTAACTTATGATGCAGTACACTATGTAGAAAGCAACCTTAAAAATGAATATGTTCTTTTAGATAAAGCACAGCTTGCAAAACATAAACCCAGCAAGACTACAGGGAAATTTCTGGCATTGTTATACTTGCAATCATGACATTACAAAATCACGATACGTGCTGTGCTGTTTTCTAATCTATGGTTTTGTTTTTACTTCCAAGGTTTAATTGATATAGAACATGAGGGGGTGGTTTCTATCCTGTCTTAGATGCACTTCAACTTCAGTTGCCTGGCTGTCTTATTCCCTATGTTCATCTGTCTGTCTGATACTAATATAATATTATTAATAATAAATTCTACTAAACTGCCAAAATGCGTGTGATACAAATACATATACTCAATTTGTGAATGTATGCATATTAGATATGAACAAAATATTTTAAAACAAAATAAACCAATACCAAACCATTATTAGGGTTGCAAAGTTAAGCTTTACAAGCTTGGGAATTTTTTGTATTAACTTTACAGTGGAAACAAAATTCACTTCCTCTTGTCTATAACTTCTGAGAAATCAAAAATACATAATTAAATATATTGGTTTTTTCCATTTTGCCTTGCAAATGAATTCAGGAAACTACTGTAGACTCTTACTAACTTTGATTATTTGCTGTATACATGCGTAGTAAAAGAGGAGACTGCAGAGAGAGAGAATGTTTTTTGTAAAAGTGTCTTCAAACCATCTAGAACTGGTTTTCTTTATCTTCTTTTCCATGATGGTCATAGGTTTTCTTTTCTAGGCAGGAATATAGGGGACCAGAAGGAACCTCTTCTATCCTTAAATTCTGTCATAAGCCAGTTAAGGGAAGAAATCATTGCTGGTGAAAAGGCAATCTACATTTTAATATAAGCTGGTTTGTCCCTTCTATTTGTGGTAGTGGGTTATTTTCACCTCCATAGTTTAGAAACTTCCTTTTCATTTCCAGTATAAATGTATTCCAAACCAGTATGTCCTTGTATCAACATGGTTTATTACCCTAATTAGGAATTCTTTGTCACTGGAGCTTATTCCATGTGTATTTGAAGACACCTATTATATTCTCTTTCAAAGCTAAAATTGCTAAACTAAGCATATTAAGATGATTTAATCTCCACTCGACATTTTTCTATATTTCTGATCATAAGAATATTCCTTCTCTAGACTTACAACAGTTCAAATTCACTTTTATAACAAAAGCAATCAGGATTATACATATTATTATGGAGATTGCATTTCTACCTTACATTATGTCATTGTTAGTCATTTAGTGTTACAGGAAATAACCTTGTTCGGTACGGCCTACATGTAAACTTCTGTCTTAGCTGCATTACATAAACGATGTCTTGGCTTGTGATTGCAATGTATTCTATGGCATGCAGATTTCAGAAACTGGGAAATATTCCCATGTCTCAGAGAGGATCAGCTAATACATCTATTTCCTAGTAATTTCTTACAGAAAAATTCTGAGCTTGTAACAGAAGTGTTTATTTGTCCCTTATGCACGTCCTTCCTTTCTGTATTGTTAAATTTCCATTCATTTCTATTCCTCTCATCCTCGAGATCATCCACCTCTTCCTATGACATTCAAGACTCTTATATATTGTTAAAATCTTTTAAGCAAATTTTATCAGCACTTCTAATTCTTCTGCCAAGACCATAAAAGAAAAATTCAATCAATCCCAAAATTCATCTTTAAGAAAAACTTCAGGTAGCTTCCTCCATTTATTTCCCTCACTTAATTGCTTTACTCACTTCTTATGCTAATCAGCATTTTCAGCACTTTAGATAGATAGCATTTCTACAAGTCAGACAAGATCTACTAATGTTCATATTCTCAGGATTTATCACATTTCCTGTGCTAAAAGAAGCTAAAAATCTTATCCAAAAGCAATATTTGGATTTGGCTTGCCTGGCACAGCCTGCCTTTGGAATGCTTGTGTTCAAGTTTATTCTGTCCTTCATTCACCCTCAGTTTGAATATTTTGTATTTTTCTCCCTCTTAATTATAATCCAAAACTTTGCTTAATAGAGAGACTGGACTAATAGGCTTTCATTTGCCTACGTAAACTTTCCTCCATTACTAGCAAAATCTGTTACACTGGATGTGTAATAGTCATGAGAATCATCAGACATAGTGATTCTTTTCAATAGATCTACAATAAAACATGTCAGTTTTTTTTCCAGAATTCTGAAACCAAAAGTATTTACGTGTCCAAATTGAGTCTTCTTTAAATTTGGTATCATATCTATTCATATCAATACATGTTTATTTTTAGGTCTAGGTTAGCCATAATCTCTTTCTCTCTCCCTCATTCACAGTCCATTAATGCCTGTGCATTCTTTTTGTGTTATTTTTGTTCTTATCTTTGTATATTTACAACTAAAGAACAATTTTAATGCATTGTAAGTTGTCTTGTTGTTACTGATTGTCATTGATTTGTTATTAATTTGAGCTGATTTTGGGGGTTTGTGATAAAAATGATCATAGCTAAATAAACAAATAGAATTCTATAAGGATATTAGTTTTATAAAACTCAGAGAATAATTGTATAAGTAACTATGGAACACTGTGTAACCATGTAACTAGCTACGCTCCCATGATAGCACCTGCAAAGTCTCGGATAACTTGAAACAATATGACTTGAAACAATATTATATTGGTTTTGCATGTCAAAAGGCAAGATTAACTGAAATCAGAGAAAATGAACTGTAACAACCTGCCTATATCTGCCAAGTTATGAAGAAACTAGGTGAAAAGTAATTCCAGAAGGGCGAGATCGCGACCACCGACCCATGGACCACCGACTCCTATTACACCCCAGATTCATTTTAGGACTCTAGTGCGCATGATCGGATAGAGGCGTGGATATTAAAATGATTTACTGGAATTAACATGTTTATGTATGAACCCTTGATTAATATGTATTATTGTGTTCTATATAACCAGCATGTAATACGAACTAGGTGTGCGTTGTTGGCGAAACGATTCCCCTACGCACCCAGCGCTGCTAATAAAGAAGTGTCTGCTTATCTACATCACATTGGTGTTGATAAGTTCTTTATACTGCCTTTTCTGTAACATTGTGAGGTACAAGTCAGCTTGACTTAATAATTTGAGGGATTTTCAGTTTTTACCTGGACTTCCAATTCTCCATATACTCCAATATTAGGGTGTGTTGAGTCGTGTGGCGGGACTTTGGTAGTGGGGGAAGGGGCAACATGGGCAGGTGGCTCCTGTAAGAAGCTGCTCGAAGCTCCCTCATCTCCAAGTCAACCCCATCTGAGGCTGAGACTAGGCCATTTAGAGACAATAGATGTGCCTCTGCGATAATGTATTTAAGAAGGGGGCAGGAGAAAGAAATTGCCTGTTGAGACTTGCAGTAGAGGGAGGAGGGAGATGCGAGGAAAGTACCTATGCAGATACATGGAGTCATCAAGGAAGGAGTGGGAGGAGGCGGCTGAAGCAGAGATTCCCTTGCAGCCTGCGGGGAGAGAGCAGGGTGTGCCCCTGCAGCCCAGGTAGGATCGTGGTGGAGCAGCCCATGAGGAACCACAGCAAGGCAGAGACTCTGACAGACCATGACTCTGTGGGCATCCCGTGCTGGGTCGGTGCATTCCTGAGGGGCTGCGCTGTGTGGGAAGGACTCACATTGGAGGGGTTTGTGAGGGACTGTCTGCTGTGGGAGGGATTCTGCATTGGAGCAGGGAAAGTGTGTGAGAAGCCCTCCCCACCTGAGGAGGAAGGAGGGGCAGAGACAATCTTTGGTGAATTGACTGCACCCCCCATTCCCTGTCCCCCTTCATTGCTGAGGGGGGAGGAGGGAGAGACATTGGGAGCGAGGGCGCTCGAGCCCCCAAAGAAGGAAGGAGTGGAGGAAGATGTTTGGGGACTTTTTAAGATCTGGCTTATCCTACTCTGCTTTGATTGATAATTGATTAAATTGAATACTTTTTCCCAAAGCTGTGTCTGCTTTTTTGCCCGTGACCATAATTGGTGAGTGAACCTTCCCTGTCCTTGTCTCAACCCACCAGGTTTAGTTACATTTTCTCCTCATCCCAGCATGGGAGGAGGAGTGAGCGAGTGCACCGTTCTTTGTTGCTGGATGGGTTCAAATGACGACACAGGCAATGCAAATTTCCCCAACTATTGTAAAATTCTTCTTAGTCATAGTATCATTATAAAGTAATTATTCTTTTAGCTCTGGGAACTTTGCCTAAAATCTTGCTCTCCCCATTGGTTTGCTATTTAAATTCCAGTCATAACATCTGCACATTTAGTTCAAATAAATTACAAAAGTCCTCATTTAAGGTCTCAATTTGACTTCACTATGTTTTTAGTAGCATTTTATATTTCATTCTAATAGATCAGCAGAAATAAATAAATTATCCCAGTGTTCCCATTATTTGAGAGACCTTTATGTTTAATCCTGCAGTTGCACGTATCTAGTTTGCCAGATATATGAGAAATAATAATAAAAAAAAATGTGCTGAATTTGAAAGCACAGGACTTGATTCTCACAGTCTTTTATGTCAGGTTTTCACCTATGAAATCCACTTACATTTGTGCTGCATGACAACATAAAACTGATGTAAGAGTCTAGGATTATGTTTGTGCGTTCAAAATGTAGTATTAAATCTCTGAATTAATAAGTGATCATGTTAAAGCTTAGGCTTTGTGTAGACACTGAAGAGGAATTAGTTTTATATAACTGAGTGAACAGATATCCTACCTGCTTAATATGGTGAGCAGAAGTCCTGAAGCTGGCCAGGCAAGAATGAAGATTACTTTCATCATCTATAGCCTATGCCCGTTTGTCTTTGACTGTCTTAGTAACAGCACAGCCTATAATCAGTATGGCGTTTTTTGGGGTTTCGTTTTTGTTTTGTTTTGTTTTTTTTCTTAACAGTGTTCCAAACTGGACCAGTTAGAAAGAGCTCTGCTGTGTTACTTTCACAAAGGAAGCTACAATAGTAAAGAAATGTTCATTTCTGAACCTTTTCCTCTCTCTTGTGGAGAAACGGGCAAGCAGTAACCTCACGAAGATCAGGAAAGGGAAACACAGAGTCCTAACACCTGGGGAGGAATAACCCCATATGTCAGGACTGTTTGGGTGTCAGTCAACTGGAAAGCACCTTGATGAAGACCCTGAGGGTACTCAAGTTGCCCATGAGTGATCAATATAACCTTGAGGTAAAGGCAGACAGCTTCCTGGTCTGCATTAGGAAGAGTGTTACCAGCATGTCAAGAGAGGTGATCCTTCCACTCTATTTAGCCCTGGTGGGATCAGACTGGAGTGCTGGGTCCAGTGCTGTGCTCCCCGGTATAAGAAAGATAGGGACATTCCGAAACAACCCATTGCTAAATGGGTCATGAAGATGGTCAGAGTGCTGGAGCACAGGAAATTTGAGGAGAGCCTGAGAGAACACGTGGGGTTTTGAGTCATAAGAAGAGGTGGAGCAAGGGAGATGTTATTGCTGTCTGTTACTACCAAATAGGAGTGGCAGTTACAGGGAATATATAGCCTGACATTTTTGAGAGATGTACAGGGGGAGGACAGGAGGTGAGGGATACAAGTTGGATCATGGGAAATTTAAACTTCCTTATACTAGGGAGAAAGTCTTTCACTATGAGGGTGGTCAAGCACTGACACAAGTTGCCCAGAGGGGCTGTGGAGTCTCCATCCCTGGAGATATTAAAAGTTTAATGACATGTCCCTGTTGTAGGTGACTGTTTTTAGTATGAAATTTTGACTAGACAAACTCCAGAAGTGCGTTCCAACCACAGCCATTCAGTATTTCTAAGAAAAGGTCGATATGGAATAACATTTATCCTGTCAGGAAAAATCTCTGAAAAAAGAGCATCTTTCCAAAGACTGTCTTCTAGGACATATCTAATCAATCTAGATGTCAATAATGGGTATTTTAATAACGGGTATTTATAGATTATCACTGAAGCAAGAAGGGACTCATTTGATATAATTTTCTCTATTTTTTCAAGTGCTGAATTACAGATATTTATGGTTTGCATTACTTTAATATTACTGCTATTAAATTAGAAGCACTTTGCTATCTAACACCTGCTTCAGTTTTCTGTGATGTAAGAGGAAAGAGCCTTTGCTGATTTTGGGAATACCATAATGTGACTGTAGTTCTCCCAGTGGACTCTGTCTTCAAAGACAAACAAGAGTATGTAGAATACATACTCTTTCTTAAAAGAGACAAACTACAAAGATTTTAACCAAACACAAAGCATAAAGACTTATTCCATATAATTTTTGTCCATATTTGTGTTGGGTATGCATTCATCAGATCGAACCAGGCGTCCAGGTGTTACCTCCTGCTTATTTTTTGTTTCCGTACTCTGGACACTAACTGCTTGGGAAAAATGTGTCCAACGCACATTAGACTGAGCAGCCCTGAAATTATTAAAGATACTTGAAACACTTCTGTGGGTGTATCCAACACAGTAAATGTTCACTACAGTCAAGACAAATTTGCTAGGCCTTACTGCAGTGCTTTAAACCAATGGCAGCACTGGCAGCTCCTGACTCCCTGCAAAGTAAATTATAGCTTAACCTACCAGGTAGCAAAGACAAAAGAACCTGGGGATACCTACTCCATAGCATCCATCACATCTCTACCCACATCTATTCACTCTAGCTTCTGCAGAGAACAGGATGTAAAACATTTTCCTTCAGCATACAGCCCTACCTAATTTGCAGTTCAGACTGTGAAAATATGAGAGTCCCTTATACTGTCCGAAAGAAATTCTGCCTAATAGTTTATTAACTGCCAAAAGCTGACGAATAGCAGCAGGATCAAGACCATATTTGAAATACAGATTTTTTTTGAAGCATAATGCTTGATACAATGTTTTTACTTGTTCTGAAATGGCAATGACCAAATCTAAATAGTAACAATTTGATTTACATAATTCCATTTCCCAACTACACTTTAGCACTTTTGTTATTCTAGTTTGAAAAAAAGGAGGCTGTGTAGCGACCTCATTGCTCTCCACAGCTTCCTCAGGAGAGGAAGATCCCTTCTCCCCGGTATTCACTGATAGGATATGTGGGAACAGTTCAAAACTGCACCAAGGTAGGTTTAGACTGGACATTAGAAAGTTTTACCAAGTGGATGGTCAAACACTGTAACAGGCTTCCTAGAGAGGTTGTTGATGCCCCAAGCCTGTCAGTGTTCAAGAGGCATTTGGACAATGCCCTTAATAATATGCTTTAACTTTTGGGCAGTGTTGAAATGGTCAGGTAGCTGGACAAGATGATCGTTGTAGGTCCTTTCCAACTGAAACTATTCTATTATATTCTATTCCTTTTCTATTCTAATCATGCTTAAGAAAAGTTTTAATCTAGAAAAGTTATTAATATAAACAACTTAGAAGATCATTTTAAGCAGAGAAATTTTATTAAAGTAGAAATCAAATACCTGAACTATTTAAATAGCATTAGAAAAAACATATTTGTGAAATTGTTTGTTCATTATTTGTAAATGTAGTCAATTTTAATATATTGCCTAAAATGTCTAGTACCTGAAAGGAATTAATGAATCTTTTACATATCTAACTCTAGTATAATCATGGTAATGTTATAGCACCAATTCACAATTACTCAATTTTTTTTTTAAATGCCCTCACACATTTCCTTGAAGAACATATGAATTTCTTCAGTGATTAATGTTTCTGGGCTTTATTGTTGTTGTATTTTTTTAAAAAAAAAAGCAAAATGTAAGGTGAAAGCATACTGACAAGCATAAATATATCACAATTGCTTAATCTAAGTGTGCAAATTCCACAGAAGATAATTAGATGTCTGAACTGGTATAGATGCAGGATGGGACCCTGAGCACATTCATCATTGGGGAGTTTATTTGACTGAGCCCACTGTGAGCTTCTTCACAGAGAACTGTTATGAAGAGAGCCATGAGTGAGAGATAAGAACTTTGTGACAGGAAGCCCATGCAGTTCAACAAAGGGAAGGGTAATGTCCTGCCGTCAGGAAGGAATGATGCCATGCACCCATATATACTGGTGGTTGACCTGTTGGGAAATGGCTTTTCAGAAAAGGACCTGGAGGTCTTGGTGAACGTCAACTTGAACATGAGCCAGCAATGTAGTCTTGTGGCAAAGAGGGCTAACAATGGTGTGGGATGCATTAGGAGGTGTGCTGCCACTTCTCCTAATGGTAGAGGGAGGTGATCCTTCCCTTCCATGCAGCGTGGGTGAGGCAAACTGTGTCCAGTTCTGGGTCCTCAAGTACAAAAAAGACATGAACTAGAGAATCCAAATACTAGAGAGAATAATAAAAAAATATTGCCAGTAAGGTGATTGTGGTAGTTTGAGCCCAGCCGGCAACAAAGAACCACACAGCCGCTCGCTCACTGCCCCACCCCCATGCCCCCACCGGGATGGGGAGGGGAATCAGCGGAGAAAGTGCAGTCCTCATGGGTTGAGATAAGGGCAGTTTAATGCAACAACAAAGAGAGAGAGAGGAGAGAACGGTAACAATAACAACTATAATGCTAACAAGAGAGAATACAAATGAGTGATGCGCAGCACAATCACTAACCGCCCAGAAAGCAAATGGGAACCAGAGCCACCTGCGCCATTCGGGGACATGCTTCCCGCGCCTTGCCAGGCCAACCACCCCAGTTCATACCTAATTGGCTGGTTTGAGTCTGCTATCCCCCTCCCAGCTTTCTTCTGAAAATTAACTCTATCCTAGCCGAACCCAAGACAGTGACTAAAGGGTCTGGAGCATTTCTCCTATGAGGAGAAGCTGAGAAATCTGGGACTGTTTAACTGGAGGACAGTAGGCTCAGGGACAATCTTATGAATCTACATGAATACCTGATGGGAGGGTGCAAAGAGGATAGAACGAAGCTCTTTTCGGTCGTGCCCAGTGACAGGATCAGAGGTAATGGGCACAAATTGAAACACAGGAAGCTCCCTCTGAACATCAGGAAGGACTCTTTCACTGTCAGGATGACCAAGTATGCTGTATATATCCACAGGTCATCAAAGGGGATGTTTTTTCTGTTTTGTTTTGTTTTTCAACAAACTTCTTAGCTTTTGTGTATTCTCTTTCAGAAGAACATAATACTACTATAGTGGCTTTTATTGTCAACTTTTTAAAAGTTTAACTTTTTCATTTATGCAACAGTTAAAAGGCAACTATCTGGGGTTTCCTTGTTTAGTTTGTTCTTTTAAAAAAAAAAAAATCCTTAGCATTTTGCTTTGAGTGCCAACTGATTCAACCCAAGTATTACAGTTAAAATCCCAGACAGCTTTCTTAACAGTCAATATAATTTCGGAATAGCTGCTCTCCAAGTTGCAGAAAAGATTGTATTTCTTCACATTTGACATGGAAGAATATGAATCAGCTTCTTTGCCTCATTTACCAAGAGAGTGCTGTATCATTACCAGCACAGAATGTGAAGTCTGGATATTTAACAGAATGAAATGTCAACATTAAGGACTTTAATGTCGCTTAGGCAGTATTGTAGCAACTCTTGCCTCTGGGATATAATTTATACTTTGTAGATGTAAGTACGCATAAAATCTATTTTTTTCAAAGATGAGCTGTTTCCACCCACAACATTTAATTTTGTATTTGCAAAGAACTACAAGGAGTGTTAGGGAAATGCTACTATGCCTAAATTATCTACAATGTATATAATGCTATATTTTCACCTAAAACAATTACAGAGCATGAAAACAGCACAGAATAGGGCATTTCTATTTGACATTGACATTTAGTAATGTAATATTCTTTCTAAGCATAATGGTATGAGTGAAAAACAAAAGAAGTTACAAATTTTAGTAGATCAAGGTATGCGCATATACTCATGAAATCATGCAGTACAGAGGTCTGAGTGAAAAGTAATTACAGTTGTACAGACTTTAGATACACAGAATATTGAAGATTGTAATTATGTGTAGTATGTCCATATCTCAAGGATTTTTGTACCACTATTAAAACTGGAATTTTTGAAGTGTTTATCCATGGACTAATTCTACTTCTTCTAAAATCAGCATTAAACCCCTGACTTTGATAGGAATAAAACACAAAATTCCATATGAATTCTGTTGGACTTGGACACATCCTGAACAGAGAAAGTGCGCTGTTCTTTTGGGTCTGTAATGAGTGTGTAAAGAGCTCTGGAGAGGAATAGATAATGATCCTCCTTAATAAAGAAGGACGTGATATATCACTGAGTGGTGTAGTTCTGTTCTCACATCTATCTTACCCTAAATTAATCTGTGACAATTTTCAGGAAAGATTCAATGGAGTAACCTTAAATAAAATTATTTCTGTGCTATGATTGTACACTTTTCCAGCCAATGAAAAGTAGCTGAATTGTAAACTTCCAATCTATTCCACTGTTCCATCTGAAAGTAACAAAGCATTAAAATGTGCTTTTTAGACTGATATGCACTACTTTTTAGTTAGGAATGGTTTGGATTTGGCATGTTTTGGGAGAAAGCGGGGATATTAGTCCTGCCAAATTCAGTGGAGGTATTTGAATGAATAAATGTTACAAGGCCAAGTTTCAGTCAAAATAATATGCTTAAGTATTTAATTTTATTATACTGTATTGTGATGTTGTATTTATTACCTAAAGTTCATTATTTTGAATTGCTAGACAAAAGTATGTAGACTTTTGTGACTATAAAGGAAATAATCACACTTTTTTGGATAGTGAAGTAATTTAGGTTTTTTTCTGTTTCTTTTCTTTTTTAGAAGAAATGAGTAAACAAAAGTCTACAGGATTCCTTTCCTATTACAGGGCTGTTTTTTCAATGTCCTTTTGAATAACACCTATCAATGTATCTGTTGTTAGTAATCTTGTACCATAGTCACAACAGTTTATTGCCCTCAATTTATGACTTTCAAGTAATACATAGTCTCTACTTTTTGAGATAATTTTTGTCCTTACTTTCTTGCTTATTGCCTTCCTTTCCTTGCCTACTTTCTTACTTGTTTGCTTACAGTGTGGAGTCTGTATCTCGACTCAGCATGCCAGTGCTGAGTAGAGGGAAAGGATCATCTCCCTTGGCCTGCTGGAAAGACCCTGCCTAATGCAGACCAGGATGCTCTTGATCTAATTTAACCAATAGATGTTGAGTGGAGCTCAGTAACTTGTTTAAGATGTTGGCTTTTTGGTGATATTTTTTATTCTGTATGCTAATTTTGCCATCTGATCCTTACCTAAAAGAGATACCTTTCACTCTTTGTGTCTGAACAATGCAATCACTTATGTACTCAACACAAACAAGAGGGCTGTCCCAGACATTCACTTGGTTATCATGGAAGGAAATAAAATATACAAAAGATGCAGAACTATGGTAGGAACAAAAGGTTTCTTATTTGGAGCTAAGAGAAAGAGGGACTAAAAAAGGTCCCATTCTGCTAAATTGCATTTCATTTACTAACAAAATACTTAGGAGAAAATATATCAACTGGTGAAAAATGAGCAAGAAAGTTCAGTTAGACAGAAAGGACCAAACTACCCTGATCAGTAGTTTCCTTATTAGTATGAACAAAAATATCCTTGCTTTCAAGAGATAGAACAGTACATCCCATTTAACTTGAATTGGAGTTGTTTCTATTGGCAATTATAAACAACCTATGTTCCAAAAAAAAAAAAAAAGTGTTGATTCCTCTTGATTCACACATCAGCTTATCTTTTCAATTTGTGGTGAGCAGCTCCCAAAAGTC
The DNA here is from genome assembly GCA_013398225.1 of Steatornis caripensis. Classification (NCBI taxonomy): domain Eukaryota; kingdom Metazoa; phylum Chordata; class Aves; order Caprimulgiformes; family Steatornithidae; genus Steatornis; species Steatornis caripensis. Next base: position 43,995 of record VZSC01004602.1, read on the forward strand.
CCCAACATAGCTCCTGTTATAGCATTTCAGGTTATTCTATAATCACCTTGACACAAGACTCAGTAAATGCCCTAAATCTCATCATACCATGTTTACTCAGTCAGCTTTCCCTTTACAAGCCTGTAATTATTTTCTCTGAAGACATGACAATAGCATGATAGTAATTTCCATTCATTGATTTCAGGATGCAAGACGAACGCAAAATGTCACCTGCTTGCCATGACAGTCTGAATTTGCCTTACAAACCAATCCTGAGCATTCAGGTGAAACGGCTGTCTTCCTGGAGGATTGGTGTTTACAGACCTAAACATTGCATTTCTCACTCTGAGACTTTGCTGAATACAGTGTATGGGAGTAAATACTAAGACAGAGAAGCCTCATGAGTCAAGACATAGCAGCTCTTTCAGAGGTAACTTTACCTATCTCTAGGTGAAATATGCAATATTATGCAAGCAACTAAGTATTATAACTCAGTAATATAATATTGAAATCATAAAAAGCTATAACATACCTATCTCAACCTTATATTTACAGATGAAGTACTGGGCACAGAACTAATAGTTTTTAATCCAATGAACTTTTATGCCCTCTTACCCTGTGTAGAAGGAATAGAGAAGCCATTTAGCCACTGTGTCTCCCCAGAGAGTCATCCATTCATAACTTTATATGAGGAAACCACTCAACTATCACTTGCTCAATACTTTGAAAGAGTAAATGTAAGCAGCTTCTTTTCCTAGGTCATGCTTTCAGTATGACAATCTCTGTCCCTTTTTCAAATCATGCTGTTTAGACATCATAGGCAACCCTGCCTAAGCTAAAACTGTGAAAAATTCAAGCAAAAATGGAAATGAAAGTTCAATGACCCTATCACTCCCTCATGCCATGGAAACCCACTCTACCAAGTTGTGATGAATTTACTCTACCCCATTAACCAAAACAGCCCCAGTTTGGTACAGGCTCCAATGACAGTAAATGCCTGAGCTGTAGCTGGGCCAAGAACTCCTCTAGGAAACCCACAAGGAGCAGAGCAACACAGTGAACACTGATAAATTGTGGGTACAAGGAGTCTCATGTATACCTCTCCCATTGTATGCAACCTGACTACAAGCGAACCACTTTATCCTATAGATACGACAGCCTCAGTGAGCCTCCTTTGAGGTCTCCCTGCTAGACAGCAGAGTGGCATGGCAATGGTTTCACCTGTTGCTGGGACACCTCTCAAGGTTGCTTCTCGAAGCAACGAGATCTTTTACCAATGACAGATTGCTGGATGAGTGCAATTTGAATTCTCCCTGGATGGCAACTGGACTGCACACTAGGTAACTCTCTCCTTTAGCAGGGATGCCTCTCAACCTTAACAGATATTAATTGTTTAGCTTAAATAAGTAAGTTTCAAATAGAATGAATCACTTAGAATTATATGTTGTGCAGTTTAGTATGCTGTTTACTTAGTTTTACTTACTTAGCATGAGTAGCTAGATTTGCTGAAGCCTTAGGCCGTAAGCTGTAAATTTCCACCTAGATTTACTGAACATGTACCTACTTAGTCAAAACAGGGCCTCCAGAGCCAGCGTATATCAGAAGATACTGAGGCTTCAAGACTACAACCATCAATAACAGCTGCAACTAGGCAAGTTAACAGCCTGTCTGAAGACAGTGAAGGAATCCAACAAGGAGCAAGAAGACCCCAGACCTAAATATTGCTACTGCACTGAACTATCACATGAGGGGTAAATGAATATTCTGTAAGTGTATAATTGCCCAGGGATGTCTTTGTTTGGGAGGGTCCCTCTCTGGAGACATGAGCTGACCACGCTGGTGTACCACTCTACTAAACTATTTAATTTTATCAAATCTGATGCCTGAGAGTCTGCTTCAGAAAACCTAGGGTTCAAACTTCACAGTGAACTAACACTGGATGTCCAATGGAAGGTAAGCGAATAAGTAAGGGAATAAGTATGATGAAACTTTGAAATCTTAGCTAAGAAATATAGAGAATCAAGTGTGCACATATAATCCAGTAGCTATAAACACATATAATCCCTTAGCCACAAATTGTGGGCTGTTGTTGGAGACTCCAAATCTCTGTGAACACTTGCAGTTACAGATGCATAGGGTGAAGTCCAATAAAGAAAAAAAAGGAAAAAGGAAAAGGAAAAAGAAAAAAAAATAAAAAGCCTCTCTTTGCACATAAGAAGTAATAGCTTTTCCAAGCACAATGTAATTAGAACAATGACAGAATATGCTTCCTGTTTCTTGCCCTCAGAGGTCCACTCCTGTTTCTTTGTTGCTGTTGTTGTTTGATCAAACACCTTTAAGGCTTCAAGTACTGACTATTTACAGACTTTCTCAGTCAAAGACTAGAAACAGTTTGAATTTCAGGCTGGGTCTCAGAGTACGTATCTTCAAGGTTCAGTGCAAATATTCTGCATAACTCTAGGTGCAATTTTCTACAGGTGGCTAAGCAGAAGGTAAATTTATGTAGCTGTAATAAGAACAAAATAGTTATGTTTATATTAAAGTAGAAAGTTTTCAGCAACTGTTCTACAAGCTTACTTGGTCTGAAGTGTAGCATGAAATACGATTTTCAATGTGAAAAAACTGTTAAGAATTTACAACCAAACAGACTATTACAGTAGGCAGGCAAGAACCTTTAGGCTTACTGATTTACTTTTTAGATGTGTCCCTACTGAACATAGATGTGTGTTGTTTCTAGTTTGATCAGTCAGGAGGTTAAAGTTTTGAGTTGAAACATAGATATAAATAGATGGCATGCCATGATGTATCATCTTACCAGTTTATCAGAAATAAGGAGGAGAACACGACTGAAACGTTCAAGTATTGTGGAGTAAATGTACGTATTTCTCAGGATTATACTTATCATATGTTAGAACTAATATTACTAATTTTTGTATTTTTTCTTAGTAACTTTAAATATGTATCTTATATACTGAACTTTTTTCCATTTATTACTAAAGCAATAAGTAGTTTAAACACCTATTAATGTAATCAGAAAGAATTAAAACCTTTATTGTTTTTTTAAAAAAAAACATAACGTTTTACTGTACTTACTATGCTTATATATAAGCTGCTACTCTTTTATTCCAATACAGAATGACTAAACAAAGACTACAGGATTCCAAATGATTGATACACATGATGTGATTTTCTACAAAAGATTTGTCAAATTATTTGATGGTAATAGAAACATAAAAAACAGATTGAAAAAGGAGTACTGATTACTTGATCTGTATTATCTACAAAATCCATGTGACTCTTCCATTAAAAGAAAGATTTTAATAATAAATCACAAATATAATTAATCACTAACTTCCACTTGGCAATGTGCTTGAAGGAACAGTTTTAGCAAAACCTTGATTATTATAATTAAGATTAGAAACTCCAGTTTGTTCTTTGTGTCTTTGGATAGACAGTATACAGCCAATGGCCAGGGACTTGAATGCTACTGTAAAGGAATATAAAGTTTTTAACAAGAAATGGCAGAGTAGAAGCAGCAAGAAACACAATGATGTAAAGTTCTAAACTTAATAGATGGAAATTCAAAAGGTGAATTGCAGTCTCCCCTTCCCTCCCCTCCCCTCCCCTCCCCTCCCCTCCCCTTCCCTTCC
>VZSC01004602.1:47783-59656 GCA_013398225.1 Steatornis caripensis
TTTCCTTTCCCTTCCCTTCCCTTCCCTTCCCTTCCCTTCCCTTCCTTTCCCTTCCCTTCCCTTCCCTGTAGTTTTTTACCTACACAGTAACTGTTCTTTTAACTTATGGTAAGGGTCATCATAAATCTACTGCCAACTCCTTTCTTTTTTTTTTTGATCATTTGGGGTTTTTTTCATAGACTCAGAATGTTTGTAGATGGAAATGACATTTTGACATGAAAGTCCTACTTATCTCAATAGCAGTATAGAGTTATGAATGACTGAAGGAAGAAAATTCTAATAAACATGCAGACAACCACTGTGGTTGAAGGAGCCAGTAACAACTATACATTTCTGGGAATTTCCACGTTAAAGTTTACAGATTGTTGACATTATATTCAGTTCTGTGTTTGATATGAAAAAATCTGAAATTACTAACCTGAACAGTATGTCTGTGTAAACAGACAAAACTAAAAATCAAGTCACTAAAAGCTGTATTATTTCACCTTCCTTTTCATCCGTTTTGCTCCACAGTGGGGAAGAAGTAGCATTTTCAGTAAGAAGATCTGTATCTTCTTAGTTTCCTGGAACAACATCTTTTTTGAATCCCATACATTTGACAGCTCTTGAAGCTGAGGATGAAAAATGGTAAAGTTGCCCTCATAAAAAGCCATTTCCCCACAGGGCAGTCGCAGGGGTTTGTCTGGGATGGAGAAGCCGGGATTTAGCTCCTGGTTGCCAGGCAACTGGTAAGGAAGGAGCAGATCTCTCTTCTTTAAGAAATTGAGTGGTCCTTCACTGAGTGTTTGCACACTAAGAGTCACAGCTTGAAAAACAAGCAACAACAAAAAAACATTTCTGCACAGACAAAATTATTTTTAACATTTTAAAAAGAGAAAGGTTCTGCAGTCTACAAACCACCTCCTGAGATCGATGGGACCATCACTTCTTTTTCCTTTATATGACCTTAGGCACTGGTTTTGGTTGGTTGGTTGGTTGGTTTGGTTTTGGTTTTCTGTTGTCTGCTTTTCCTTTTTTACTATGAAGCAATTAATTTCCAGACAAAAAAAAAAAAAAACAAACTAAAAACCACAAAAGTTTTTTTTTAAAAATCTTTTAATAATATGACCATTGGCACGAAAAGAGAGTTTACATTTATTGATTAAATAAACATGCCCAAAACAAGACATTAAAATGCTTCTAACAAAAAAAGTTAATGTCCAGTCCTCACTCGATTCACACAGAAATAAAAAAAAGGTACATTACTAATCCATTATGAAGTTCCACATTTTGATCTTATATTTTATCATAGAATTTATTACTTTCCATGCTCATCTAATTTACCATATGTGGCTGCATTTGAAGTGGAAAACAGATTTATCTAAAAGAACCGGTGGTATTTTATGTTAAATTTGTATTTAGATATCTAAGTATATTACCAGAAGTCATCCAGATATACACCACTGTAGAAAAACTGGAATTTAACTTAGGAATTCTCCTATTTAAGAAAGCATTGATGGCTTTGTTAATTTATTTTGTTTACTGGAGCAATTTATAGGTAAATAAAAGTGATGTTACACCATAAAATTGTAACTGTTAGGCTTCTCCTATCTTTACCTAACTTTCTGCTAAGCTCTGGTAGGGGACAAGATAACATTCTCTACTTCAATCAAACTGCCTGAATTGCAGCATTAGAAGGAGTGATATAATTACTACGGAAATTAAGGTGTAGTGTTAAAGCTTAGGACTTAAGTGAAATATAATGCTTTCCATCTGCTGGTATGAGAACAATGCATACTGAGGAAATCATCTTCCATCATAGTTGATGAAGATAAAACCATTATACAATATTAAATGAGATATGTTGGTCCTAGTGTATAAATCCTCAAGAATAAATACATTCACTGCAGTGAAGACTGAAAGTTATGTGAAATAAAAGAAAATCAATTTTCTATTGTAATTTTTGTGAAAGTTTTGATTCCAAAGAGAGGATATTTTTCTTCTCTTTATAAAACTTTGCTGAACAGTGTATTGCAACATCATGACCAGCTGTCAAAACTGAAAGCCATGTAAACATGTAAATGAACATGTATAGATCTTTGTGAGGGGTTTTCTTTTGATTATTTTTCTCTTTTTTTCCCTTTTCTTTATGTCTTTCTTTTTTACTTCAGTTTTCTTAACACCATCAGCAGTTGATTAAGAAGTCTTCAATAATGGAAGGATATTTGAAAGCACAAATATTTTCAAATTCATATAGTATCTTTCTCACCACCATCTCAGCTTCAGTCATTTCATTGTAAACTGAGGAAAACATCTCTCTAAGCTAGAGTTGTATTTATTTGAATCTATACTTTAGGAAACTATTTTTTAAAAAATTCCTGAAAAGAGTATCTTATGTCCTATAAAATTTAGCAAAGATAAGGAAGCTGTCCTAGTTTGGGCCAGGACAGAACCAATTTTCTTTTAGTAACTTTGTTTTTTAGTTAAGTCTCTTCAGAGAAGTGGCACTCTCTGAAATTCACTGCATGTTTTTCCAGAAGGTAGCTGCTTCTAGCAGTGATAAGGCTCGGTGTTTATAGTTAGTGCTGGAACATCAGTAGCAATGGTATGCAGAAAGGCTCTTGCTTATAATTATCCCTATGGAGACCAAGGTCGATGATTGCTTCTGCTGACTTTCTTGTGTGCCGGAACTGAAAGAGCAGAGAAGTGGTCACACCTGAGACCCTGCGGTGGGGAGGAGCGGGTCAGACAGGTGACCCAAAACTGACCAAAGGGAGTATTCCATCCCATACACTTCATACTCGGTATAAAGCTGAGGGATCACGAGGGTCTCGCCCTCTTCTTCTATGGCTGTCGTCCGAGGAGGACTCTGATTCTTCTGCCTTCGGTCCCGATCCATGCATTCCTGAATCCAGCTCCTGCCTGCTGCTGCTGAGTACAGTCCAGGACTTTTCCAGGGCATGCCCTGCAGTGTCTGGGTGACATTGGTGGGGGGAGAGATCGATATTGGTTTTGTACATATTTGTATATTTGTATATATTGCATTATTATTTCTTCCTATTATTATAATACATGATTATTGTAGTTAGATTAAAGCTGTTTTAACTTTTCCAACCCATAAGTCTCTTTCCCTTTTCTCTTCTCCCTCCCCATTTGGGGAGGGAGGGGGTTAACAAAGAGCATCTGTTGTTCATTTAACAGCCAGCCCAGCTTTAAACAGTGACAAACCCATCCAACCCCACTATCACTTTCTAATGAGCTATGCATTCACAGACTTATTAGAGAAGCAGTAGGCATTTAACCACCGATATGCATTGCGCTACAAGTGTCCAGATTGAATCAAGACTTCCATGAGATTTAGTTAGGTGGATGCCTCCTCTGAGGATTTCAAGTAAGCTTGAACAATTAGGTGATGATTTCATCCATATCACAGTGATTCTAAGAACAAGCATCTGAGGAAGTTTTCAGTAGAAAACATCAGCAAGATCGGCATCCTATATAACTGAGCAGATTAAGATTTGGCATAGTATTTTTCCAGTTTGCCATCCTAAATATCAGTGCTGATATTTAGGAGTCTGCCTGAGTGGCACCACAGAATTCTCAGTTTTGTTTCTGATCTCGTCCATTTTCATTTGTTACCTCTTCTTTCGTATTACAAGCAAGCCAGAGTTGCATTTTTTTAAACAAAGAATGCCTTAGTTTTCCTGATCATCCATACACTGAAATTCACAATACGTACTTCTACAAAATGCGCTCATTATTAACAGCAGATCCTATGAATGATGTTTGAAAAAAATATCTTTGGCCTGTGTCCTGGGTTCGGCTATGATAGAGTTAATTTTCACCAGAACGCTGGGAGGGGGATAGATGACCCAAAGCAGCCAAGAAGGTATTCAATACCACTGAGTCACGCCCAGTCCACAACCAGGTGGCTGGCCAGGCAAGGCGGGAAGCGAGGCCGGGAAGGGTGCGGGGCGGCTCCGGTTCTAGTTCCAGGTGGCAAGCTGTTGTGCTGTGCATCACTCATTTGTATTCTCTCTTGTTAGCATGATAGTTGTTATTGTTACTGTTCTCTCTCTCTCTGTGCTGTTGCATTAAACTGTCCTTATCTCAACCCATGAGGGCTGCACTTTCTCTGCTGATTCTCCTCCCCATCCCGGGGCGGGGGGCGAGGGGGGTGCAGCGAGCGAGCGGTTGCATGGTTCTTTATTGCCAGCTGGGCCCAAACCACGACAGCCCATGTCAAAAAAACACATAAAGTTCTTAACTTCTGTCTGAAGACCCTTCCTCATTCCTCACATGTTGTGACATAGGACTAAAGTTTCTTTTCTTCTCATGGTTTCTCAGTATTATATTCACCAATATATTGGCATACCTGGATTTGGCACATCATTTTTCATGGAGGAAGCATGAGATACCTCAAGATTTCAGATTTTTTTTTGTTATGTTCACACTGCATAAATCCATGGGATTTCTGTGTTTTACCTCATAATGGCTAATTAGAAGTATATGTGTTAACACAAGTTTTTACAAATGTTTCATTTAATATTCTAAGTGTGGATTTCCACTGAACTGTTCTCTTACAAGTATTGAAATTAAAAGTTCATATATTATTAAGTATTGAATCACCACTTCTGAAGTCTTTATTTTCAAGATTTGTTCTGGTGTTTTTTCGCAGGGAATTTATAGATAAGTTAAGCTTGCATGGCTGTATGTATTTCATTTGGGAAATAAGATAAAGTTTACCAAATACTGAATAATTTAGTTCTTCCTTAGTCATTTAACTATTAACTTGGTACTTAGCAATTAAAAAAAATCTGCCAAATTACATACTTTTTGTAAAAGAAGTCCTCTATAAAGTCTCTAGAATTCCTCTTGAGAAAACATTACATTTTTTATGTCAATATGCTAAATAGAATCTTTATAAACACAGTCAGTGAAATATTTTTAAAAGTTCACAGCCATCAGAGACATTCAGTAATGCTAATATATTCCTCTCCTTTTCTACCCATCTGTAGAGAGCTTTACTTTAAACATTCTTCATTTATTAATTTTTAAAATTGTACTAGGAAAAATTGCACTTAAACTTTCTTTCAGATTTCATTAATGAACCAGCTTTTGCTAAGCTTTCTAGAGTTGGTGAAGAGGTGTGATTTCTCCACAAAATCTCCTCTTTTCTTCTCTTCTTTCTTGCTCTCGTCCTATTAGATCCCCTGCCCCCAAAGGACATTTTGACTGTATCATTTTACTTAAAGGTATTATAAATTAAATGGAGCAGACACTTTCAAATTAAGGCCAATCTGTTGAATCTATGACAGCGAAAAGAACATTTTCATTTGTATCAGTTATTGGTGTTTATGAAAATATTTTGCATATAGAGAAAGCCCTGAAGCAATAGGTATTCCACGTAGTAATTCCTGACCAGGGTAAGAACTCACATCAAAAACTACAAATTAGTAATTCTCAATCATGGGATGTATGATACTCTCAAAAAGCATAAATACTGTAATACTGTAGGAACCGAAATCACTGTAAAGTTCATTAAGACAACAGATTCCTAGATAGAACACTTTTGTATCTGAGATTAAAAAAATTGCAAATAATCAAATCTTTTGTGTTAACTATGAAATAACTGTTTAGGTAAAATCTACCTATTAATATAAATCTGTATTAACTGTTAAATGTGTTGCAAAATGAAAACATTTTTTCTTGGATGTTAACAATATTCCAGGCACTGATGAAAGAATCACAGAATCATAGATGACTTCCAGGATGAGCTGTTCCATCACCTTTCCAGGGATGGAGGTGAGACTGACTGTCCTGTAGTTTCCTGGGTCCTCCTTCTTGCTGCTTTTGAAGACTGGAGGGACATTGGCTTTTCTCCAATCCTCAGGCACCTCTCCTGTTGTCCACGACTTTTCAAAGATGAAGGAGAGTGTCCTGGCAACAACATCGAATGCTTGTGGATATCTATGTTTACAGGCATCATAATACAAAAACAACTGAAACCCTTGTGTGAAGCCTCAGATGTAAAAAATATTTGCTTTTTAAGGACACTATATTGAAATTCTCAAAATTAACTTTGTTTAGCAATATCTTAACAGCTAGCATAGCCCAAATAATGCTCACTCTCCCTATTCACCTACTAGATAATGATCATCTTGACACACAGTCTATCTCATTCAGATAGTCACCTCATTTTTTATTTGCTTAATCATAAAATGTTTTCCTGCAGCAATTTACAGTCCTTTGAGAAAAGAAACAGATTAGACACTCAAAGACATATTATCTGGGAAATTATAAAGAATATGTGACAATAGAATTTTGTTAAACTATTTGACAGTGATAGGAACATCAAAAAGAAATCGAAAAAGGAGTGCTAATTATTTGATCCATACTACCTGTAAAACACATGTAAAATTTTTTAAATAATGTTTCATTAAAAAAATCATTATTTCAGATCTGTCAGAAAACAGATGCCCATAATAATTTCCATTGACATTTTCGTTACATTCAGAAAGTATATTGCAGTCCAGTAATTTGAAACTTGTTGTCTGACAGTGACAAACAAAATCAAGTCAACTCAGTGAAGATTCTGGTTTTCCTGTGAAACTGTTATTACAGTGCTTATACATTTGAAACAGAAATCCTAATCAAAGAAGATTAGTAAAGTTTCAGGCGTTAGGGCATTAATAATTCTAAAACTTAGCATTTCAAAGGAAAGTAATTTTAGCTCTTTGCATAAGTCTATTCTGCATTTAAAGTGGTAATGAAAAAAATTCCTTCAATTCTTCAGAGATGTTGGGAAATTCCCTTAATGGAAATAAATATTCTGGGGAACAAGGGATATGTATTATTTGCTGATATCTTATTATCACATCGTTTTATTTTCACTAGCTTACATTAATCCTACTCCCTGTGCATGATCTCTGTGTAGAAATGTAGGACAGTCTGTACACCTGAGACTGAGTAAAGCTTACACTACAGGACTCGTGTTGTGGCGATTATTTATGAAGTCACCCATGATCTCGGATAAGGAAAATCTGCAAGAAATTATTGGTAGTAATTTGAGTAAGTAGGAGTTTTACTTTTTTTTTCTTTTTTTCAGCACATTCTGAAAATACGTATTTGTAATATTTTTACTTATAATACATGCATAAAAATAATGATCCAAAATTAAATCCCAAAAGAGCAATGTGTCTAAGTATTTCTAAGTCACACATTTTTATTGAAAAATTATGGATTGCAGAGTTTCCAGTGAGTTTAGAAACTTACCCTTGGATGTTCTGGATGTATTATATCACACTTCTACTTCATGATTAAAAGGTGAAATAAATATATTTTGTAGATTTTTTGTGTGTCATTCGTACCCTTTACAAAGACTAAAATAATAACAAAAGCTGGTTTCCTTATTTTTTTGAAAGGGATAAAAAACCTACACCCTGCCCCACTATTCAGTTTTCAGAGCTACTAAGATATAATGAAAAAGTTGAGATTATCTCTTAACTATGAACAAGAGCCATATATTTATACTAACAGGGTTTTTTTCTGTGTCTTCGATCTAGATGGAAAAAATTCTATGGAACAGATACAAGATAGAAATCCTTCTGTTTTGACTATGGATGTAGAAGAATGCAGTTAGTGAAACAGAGGTGCATCTTTACTATTTCTATTTCTTACTTGTCCTTCCTCAGTGAATCAGTTCCTTTCTAAATTCTCTTCAACTTCTCCATGAATCTTGAATATGTTTTGAATCACAAATCCTTCAATTAAAAAACTTTGGTGACTGCGAACATATACCATGAAGTGTGAAGCACATTCAGCTTTCTAATATAATATAAATGAAACAGACAAATCTCATCCTCATAAAATAATTAAAACCCCAGGTTAACACAAGAAATTAATCATTCAAGAAATCATGCAAACATTTTTAGAACAAATACTTTTTTTGAAACCAAAAGAATATGATAACTGTCTTGAAGATCAAATCCATCTCAGAAAAATAAATAGAAAAAAAAATTGTTGGTTTGTTTTCTGGGTTTTTCTGTGTTTGTTTTTTTCTTTTCCCAGAATTGTCATTTCAGGAGAAGAGTGACTGAGATGAAAGCAGAAAATGTGCAAAGAAACACTACAAATTAGATCTTGAAACATGCAGTCATTTAAATAATAACTGTATTGTACTCTACCACTTTTTTTTCTCTTGTTCCTTTCCCTTTTCCTTCTCTTATTCCCTTTCCCCCTTTCCCTGTTTGCTTTTTCACAAATGAGGAGGGCCCACTAATTTGTCTTTGAGGGCTTCGTTTGGCCACACACAGGAGTCTATTGTTATTTGACTTGTTCTGGGGCACCTTTCCAGACTTCCAGTTGCCTGTCCAGAAGGGCACACACAGTTTCCGTGTACCTGGGTTTAAAGCTGCTGGCTCTGTATTAATTATTTTTAGTAAGTCAATTGTCTTGGAAGGTACCATATACTTATGTGGGCCAACTGAATGAAATCCTAAGGCCCTACTCTAGGATGAGCTGAGTAACTCATTGGGCTCTACTGAAGTACATTTCCATTGACTACAGCATATGTTTAGATCTTAGTTGTCTTGCGCACACCTTGAGGTGCTTTCAGATAACACTACAAAACACTACAAAACACTACAAAAACTCACTACCAGCTTTTAGACAGACAAAAATAATGTGATTGAAATAATTTTATCTGTATATTTGATTTACAAAATGATCAACAGTCTTACCATCTCTTTTTTTTTTTTTCCCATGACATAAGGGTTGGAATTCAGCTTGCCTAATTTTGAGAACATGATTCAATTGCCTAAACATTTGCATTTATTACCATTTAAGATGCACTAGTTCAGTTTATCTCTCCTTATTGCCAGCCACTAAACTAGAAAACAACAGCTCTCCCATAAGTCTTTTGTCATATGTGTCAGCTTTGTGCAGGTATTGTCAGCATCCTATGGCATCTTGAATGGCATTAGATGTCTATCTTTAGCAACTGAATCAACCTGTAGGTGTCAACACAAAGATATCTACATTTAAGCTAGTTATTGTAGGCTGTCTTTGTAGCTAATGAAAAGAAATGAGGCACAAATTATTTGACTAAAATAATCTATAGTAGGATGAGATAACTGGAAATCTGTCTTTGTTTCCATTTACTATAAAAAGAATCTAAGATGACTAACTCAGATCTTGAAATCCATATTTTAATTTATTTGATTTATTGGTATATTTGTTTTACATTTGGTGAGATGACTTCCATTCAATATGACCACTCCGATGGCTGCAATCAAACATATGAAATAGTTTCTTTTGTTAACATCAGCTGCGATTGCACAAAGGAGAAATTCCGTAAGAATGAAGCATTATTGCCAAGATATGTTTCTTTCTCTATTAAGAATGCATTTTTAAAAATTCTGTTCTCATTTGTTTTAATATTCTACTTCATCCTTCCTTGAACTTGAAAACTTCTATATAAATGACAAATTAATATCTTTTTTCATTGATTCTGTTCTGATTCACTGAAACCTAAATTGATACCTACTACAAAATAGACAGCATACAGATTATTTTCTCTTTATAAAATAGATGCTAATACTTCTGTGACATTCAATATATTTAAATTATAGTTTACATGATGCTTCATCTTTAAGCTACTGTTTTTAGTCATATATATACTTTTCAAAACTTTAAGTTCTCGAAAGTCAAAACAACAGAAGTTTATTACCATTTTAATCTTCCCATATTTGATTTTGCTTCAAAATAATTCTCTTGAATAATTCAAAATAATTCTGGCAGTTTTATAAAAGGATTAACTACATCAACTGGTTAATACTGTAGGCATAAAAAACCAATAGGTTATTAGTCATCACTAAGTTTTAGAGATTTTGGCTGGAAACACATGTGTAATATAGGAATATACATGCAAGGTAGAAAGGTTTTCACATGAAAGGGGAAAATAATCTAATCCACGAAAATCCTACCAATGCAAAGATTTAAAAGTGCCAAATTGTCCTGATTCCATACAAGTATTCCAATCTGCTTATTTTCTAATGCTGACTAACCTGTAGGGGACTAGTCTATTTAAGTTCTTCTCCATTTAGCATGAAAATCTCCTAGGAACGTAACAACAAGCATGCATTCATGCTCAGATGTATCTGTTTTGGCTACAGAACTGCTTATCACTTAACTTTTCTGTAGTGCAGGCTGCAGTGAATAACCCCTAAAAAGTGCTTAGTGTCTTAAGAAGGCTGAAAACATAGGTTTAGTGTCAATATTTTTCACAATAGATAACTGTTTATTCCACATGAAATACAAGCTCTTCTCAGTTTGAGGGACAGCACAGGATTTCTTCAGTTTGCAGGGTATTTCTAGGTCTCATTGCAATAGCTTGTCCCACATTCTTTCCCCTCTTCTTTACACTGGTAGATATGCAAGTGTGACAGTGAAGAGTCAAATGAAATTGTGGCTTCAGTCGTGACACAGCCATTCTTATCACAAGTAACAAAAAGTCTATACAGAATCAAGAAGTCGCTGTCCTGCAGATCTATGGGGTGGTTTATTTCTTGTGTCATTTCACTTTCTGTTGTATAAATGAGAGGAATATATGACTTAAAGTTTGTGAGACATACTTTGCTCAGTTACTCTGACTTTTCTCAGCATTTTGGTTTGGTTTGGTTTGGTTTTTAGGATGAAGACATCCTTCAACATATTTACCTCCTTACATCTTGCTTCTGGCAGCAGACCAAGATTCTTAACTTTTTCAGACTTCTCTATTCCATAGAACTATACATCTCTATCTAGCTTCAACTACTTTTAAATTTAAAATATCACCTTGGCTAGACCTGCTAGACTAATGAGTTCCTACACACATTTCCTATTATATCTATGTTCATCATAAGCTATTATATATTTTCTTTTCTCTACATATACATGAAAATACAAAAAATCATATGCTGGATTTGAAAAATTTTAAATAAATGTTATATAGCAGCTTTTAAAGAAGTGAAAACAATGAATTTTATAACATAACAGACAAACATTAAGAAAAAGAAAAAAAAATCGGAACAATCCTCAACCCTACATACAACATACCGTATTTTATTCTTCAGTATTTTGAGTATTTTGTGAGGCAAGTATTACTCGTGTGTATGGATGTCATAATATGTTTCAAAGTTTCGTACATTCAAAAAAAAAACCCAGTTTCTTTCTGACTAAAGATTGTTCAAGTTATCACTTCATTGTCCTACAATTTTTTAAAGAAGTGATACGACATACATAATAACCTGAATACCTGCAATCATTCCTGCAATTATAATCATTGGGAAAATCGAATACTGTGGAAACATTTGTCTTTTTTTTTGAGTTTACAAGTCTAAGTAATCTGCCTTTTTGTTTGTTTTGTGCTTTTATGTTCCCTCAAAAGTGAAGGGAAAATCTTGCTCTGCTCTCCTTCTGTGTAAAATCATTCTTCATGTCTTTCTTCTGTACCTTCAGGATTTCAGCATCAACTTCAAGGAACAAAAGCTCTTTTCAATTTTTGACTTAAAACTGATATCCGACCTCTGTGATCAATGACCTGAGACTTAAATCGAGTGGATAACATCTTCAAAACAATTATTGACATTGCAGGTAGACAATCAAATCTTCAGAAATCGATGGGTCCCGATGGGATGCATCCACGTGTGCTGAGGGAGCTGGCGGAGGTAATTGCTAGGCCACTCTCCATCATCTTTGAAAAGTCGTGGAGAACAGGAGAGGTGCCTGAAGATTGGAGGAAAGCCAATGTCACTCCAATCTTCAAAAAGGGCAAGAAGGAAGACCCGGGAAACTACAGGCCAGTCAGTCTCACCTCCATCCCTGGAAAGGTGATGGAACGGCTCATTCTGGAA
>VZSC01004602.1:60823-79730 GCA_013398225.1 Steatornis caripensis
CTTCTCTGGAGATATTCAAAACCCGCCTGGATGCATTCCTGTGCAACCTGCTCTAGGCTAACCTGCTTTAGCAGGGGGGTTGGACTAGATGATCTCTAGAGGTCCCTTCCAACCCCTACCATTCTATGATTCTATGATTCTATGATTCTATGTCTGTCAAAAGCTGAAAGCAAGTTATGACCATGTTTTATGAGACAAACAGAGACTATGTTACTCTGACTGATCATATTTGTTCTTGGTAACCTGATATAACTGATTTCCAACTAAACAATTTTCAGATCCTTATAAAAAACTCAGACCAACACATCTACTTCCATGTATTGTTGGTGGTGTTCAAATAGCAGATTCTTGTCAATATCCCCAAAGAAAAAGTATTCTTCAATATTTCCAGTATGGTTGGTTTATTAAGCTTATTGATGGAGCATGAAAATATTCCTTTTAATTTACTGCCAAAAGAATATTTCCATGCCTGTGAAAGTAATATTTATTCGCACTGTATATTAAACTATTTTCTAAAACTGAAAATCATAATTATGTATGCACTGCATGTCAGATCAGTTTCAATAAAACATTTTTATTAGAATTATGCTAATTTTCACTCAGAAAGATGAATTAGAGATAGAAGAATCTTCTAGATACATCAAGTAACTTTTATTTTTTAATATAAACTGCAATAAATAGTCTGTAAATCATGAATTATAAACAAATCCTTTAGAAAAAATACACAATTTAAAGAAGACAGTCCTTTTTTCCACCAAGACATCTATGTATCAAGAACATTTTCCCTAGGATGTTATTCTCCGTCACAAACACTTTGGCAATAATGTCAAATATATAATATCATAATATATTATATATATCCATACTATGTCATACATTTCCATGGCAAACTGAGGCTATTAACATAACTACAACACTTTTCTCAGCAGTCGATGCAGCCAGGGAGCACAGGAGGCCACAAACCCTCTTCAAGACTCTACAATGACAGTGGTGACTGAAAGGCTGCGTGCATGAAGAGTAATCACCCAAAACACAGAGCCCAGGAGGAGCTCTTATGGGGAAAAGAAAGAAAAGGGAACTACCTAACCTGGCTGCTCCCAGGGCCATTGAGGACAATGCTAAGATGGTTGTAACCAGCATGAGACTCCCTGGGAGGGGTCAACCAAACAAACTCTCTCCAAATCGCTTTGCAGACCAGAGGGGTTATTTTCTAGAGAGCTATAGGACTCATTATGGGCTGCAGGTGAGGGAGAATTTTTGAACTGTGCAGAACTTATGTGATGTTTTTAAGCAGACTGAAGGATTGTGAGTGACTTTTTATGGGATGTGTTTAGAGGAAGGAGCAAAGACAGGGCAAGGGGGGGATTAAGCTGAATCAGAGAGGAAAAAGTGTTGGAAAACAGAGGAAAAGGGATAAAATGGGCATGTAGAGTGCTAATGGCTTGTTGGTCTGCACACTTGTTTAATTGAGCCTTATTCTCATTAGATCCTGTTTCTGCCTATCTTCTGTGTGGATGCACCCTACATTCTGAATGTGTGTGAGCAAGAGTGAACTTCAATCTAGAACAGCCAGCAAACAGGCTAAGAGGTCTAAGCAAATGGAGTGGGGATGCGCACCTGTAGGCTTGCAGGTACTACAAGGCACTACAACTACCAGTACCTGGGCAGACTAGGGGGAACTGAGGCCATATGGTGGGTAGGTTGATTGTCAGCTATTGTGAGATGTGTGTGTATACACACAAATATATATATATATATATATATATTTTCCACTAACAGAGCTTTTTGAATCATCTGATCAGCCGGACAGAAAAAAATGGTCAGAGAGTCCATGCTGTTCATGTCTGTGTGAGTGCTGTATAAAGCACAAGAGCTGGTAAAGGCAATGCCTGTGTTACTTACTCTGTGTGACATGCCATAAATTCATACTATATATATGTGTATGCTTCTATCAGAAAATCATACTCAGTCTTGCAACTGGCTGAAGCTGCAGATATGAAGCCACTATAGCCTTGCATCTATGGAGCTACTGGCTTCAGCAATCTTTAGCAGTGATGTGCCATATCTTAGTCTGCAACGGCAGTAACTGTCCCCAGCATATTAGAATCAGGCACTGCCGCTGAGGGAGAGTGCTGCCATCCTAGCCTCTGGCAGTGCCTGCTGCCTCTTTTCAGGGCCTAAACAGTAGCCTCCCCTGTGGGACTTGTGCTCTGGTTGACATGCTGTCACCAGCTGAAAGGGCTGTGGGAGGAGGTGAGCAAGCCATCTACCATTAAGAAGGATGAATAGGAGTTTCATGGGGGCCCCAAAGACCATACAGAGTCTACAGCCCCGGCCCTTGCTCCAAGAACAGAGAAACAGATGGAGACTAACAGCGAGCAGTGGATGGAGGCACCCACAGTGGAGGAAGTTAGAAACTTATGACTTCTGGCAACACAGTAAAGTTCCTTCTCTTTCTGCAATTCTGCAGTTACTGAACGGGTGTAGTGCCCTGGGAATAGGTAAGGAAGATGACCTCCACTTACGCAGGCATCAGAGACACCTCAGCCTGAACCAAAGAAAAAGAGACGACAGTCTGGAGATGCCCTCTCATAGAGGATGGAGTCACTCAACTGTTGATATAAACTGATGTTTTGGAACTCTTACTGCTTGCCACTTGGTTGCCTCTTGGATCTCAGAAAGAGACTGACAAGGCTTTTCCAGCCCTCCAACTCTTCTCCTTGCTGGTCATCCATATAGGCATCAATGATACTGCCAGCAGCAACACTGCACAAGTCAAGAGTCATTACAAAGCTCTGGGAGTAGGAGGGAAACAAAGGACAGTGAGTAGTATGGATAGCTGCTGCAACTGGAAGCCCAGATGAAGGTTTCAGTCCCTCCAGTAAGGGGGAAAGGTTGAGGTAGAAGTGGATGCATAAGCATACCAACACCTGGTCAGGTGGCTGGTGTCCTGGACAGGACTTTGGCTGCTATGACCACGGGACCTTCTTTGAGGAAAAAGGGTTGCCTACAAGGAACAGGGTCCATTTTACAAATGGGATGAAAGGCTAAAGTTGGTACATCAGGGAAGGGTTGTCATTGTCTGAAAAGAAGGAGAGATATGGAGGGGCAGTGAAGAAATGCCTGGGGCACTGCATGATGGCGGATGTTCTTGCACTTTCCCTGTGAAAGCAGCATGTCTGAAGTCCATCTCAAATACCTGAATAAAAACATGTGTAAGCATGGGAAACAGGAGAAGCTAAAAGTTTGTCCACAGCTGCAGAGCTGTGACCTCACTGGGATTACAGCAAGGTGGTGGAATAAGTTGCATAACTGGAGCCTTAGTGGCTCAGTGCAGATTTTTCAGGAAAGATAGAACAAAGTGAGGAGGAGGGGTTGCACTCAATACCATTGTATTGGGTAGAGTGCAGGCAGCTGTGGAAATGGGAATGAGGTGCTTGAGCAGTTCATCATGGATGAGAAGAAAGACCAGAATGACTGATAATGAGATGAGAATTTGTTCTAGAAAACCTGATGAAGAAGTTAGATGAAGCCTTCTTTAGACAACTAGAAAAAAACACTCACAATTGCAGATCACTTCTCTATATGCTCAAATGGTATCAGGGCTGGGTACAAGGAATACAAGAAATTTCTAGAGTGTTTTGCAGAAAATTTCTTGATGCTCTTGATCAATGAGTCAGGCATGAAACATTACGTTGCTCCAACTTTTAGTCACAAATCGTGAACGTGTGAAGGTCAAGAGCAGTCTGGACTGCAGTGACCATTAGACTGGGGAGTTTAAAATCCTAAGGGAATCAAGTAAAATAGATAGTATGTAGCAAAAGCAGAGGCCTGTGATACCTATAAATTATAATTACAATTATCAGGATAGAATGAATTTACTTTAAACCCAATATAATCTACTAAAATAGTGTAATCAAAACCAGTATGTAAATAACTTGTAACACTGTGATGTAGTCACAAATGAGAGTTCTATGGAAGTATGTGAGCATTGTAAACAGCAAAGGGTCAAATATTTATGTAGCTACGTGCAGAATAAATGGGAAACCATGTCAACAGTGACCCAAGTAACAGAATTCGCAAGATAAAAACAAAAAATAAGGTAAGTGCAAGGGGCTGAACATAAGCAGAATATATTCTGTTGAATACAGAAGATGACTGTCAAAAGAAGTAAGAAGATAACAACAATGGGAGTAAAGGAATATGCTGGACAGCATATCCTTAACCTTTGGGAATTTCTGGATATCATCACTATTAACTTTCAGCTTGCTGGGATGGGATTTCTGTACACATATGTAGACGTGTACATCCAATTTGTAAAAGGATAAAGTGAAAAGAAGACAGGTGAATCCCACCTTTGAAGGGCTTATTTCTCCTTGTTATGTATGAAGAAGATTAGATGTCAGCATCAGGTCATATAAATCACACTTTAAGGAATAATTTAATCTCAAAAGATACAAGTTCAAAGAGAAAAGGGGACAAAGGACACTACAGGGCTAATTATATGTATTGAATATGAGATAGGCATATTTTCCACTCCAGCCCCAAAATCCCAAACAAAGCAGAACAAACCAAACCAAAACAAACAAAAAATCCCATTGGACAGGATCTTCTTGCTATGGTTATTTTGCAAGAAAATGTCTGTTCTTGTACGTTGAAAGTGCAGATGAAATATACCAAATGGAGTATGGTTAACCTGTTGGTTAATCTGAAGATCTAAAACAACTAATGAAGTAAAGTTCCTGAAAAGAATACTTATCTTTGGAAGAAACTGTAAACAAACATTTCAAATCTCTTCAAAAGCTCATTTGGATTCATCACACATTGGGCAAAATAAAAACAAACTCAGTGATTTATCCTAGAGCAGGCCTTTCAGGTAACCAGAGAAGAGCAAGCAGACACATAAATAGAGGTGTTAAAGTGAATTTCCTGATGGAAAATAGACAGTTTTGACAGAGTTATTGATTTTTCTGGCAACTAATCACCTGATTATCAGTTTTAGAGAAATTAATAAATAATTAGTGACGAACAAATGCTTTCTGTGCTGTTCCTCACTTATTTAACTACCACTTTGATTTTGGGTGTGTATATATGCACATTAGACTGCCACTCTTAAATGACGCCAACTGGTGGCAGCATGCTAAGTAAATTGTTTCCTAATCTTTGCAGAGGTATTTTAAAGAAAACATTTTAGCACTACTATGAATTGAAAATTCTTTGTTAAATGCAGTCTATTTGATTTCATCGTGTTGAATGTGTTGAATGTTAGTCTTTCCAAAGCATGTGTTTGTGCCATTCATTCTACACAGCTGAGGGTGGGTCTGTGATCAAAGACAGACTAAGTCCTCTTTTCTTCAAGCAAGTCTGTTCCTGTAGCCTATGTGCTTGCTCAGAACCAAAGGTTCTAATGGACACTTGTGTGAAGGCCCCCAGTTACATCCATTACAGCAATTTCTAGAGTGTTGTAGCTTTAAAGGAGTTGATTTTAAAAGTATTTATGCTTGGAGACTTGATTTTCTTTGCTTTGTTTTTTTGTTTTCCTTTTACCAGAATAAAGAGAAGTAATTCAGAATAGAAGTTTATGGTTGTGCTTTGTGTCCAAAAATAGTACACTGTTCAAAGTGGATCATTAACGCAATCCTCTTATGAACTTTGCATCGTGCTCATAGACTAGACTGGTGAATTACTCTGTGACTGTAAGGAATCCATTTCCACAGTCTTGAGTGTTTCACATTGTTTTATAATAAGATTTACAGTAAATGTTATAGTCTTCAATGCAATAATTCTCAGAATTATTATGGTCTGCCAAATCACATATTCTCTATAGAAAATGTAGACTCAGAAACTGTATGATTATATAACTATAGTATGGTGTAGGTTGGAAGAGACCTCTGGAGATCAGCTAGGCCAAACCCCTTCTTGGAGCAAAGTCAGTTAAAGCAGATTTCTCAGGAGCATGTCCAGTCAAGTTCTGAGTATTTTCAAGGATGGAGACTCTACAATCTCTCTGGGCAACCTGTGCCAGTGCTCAGACATCTTTACCATTAAACAAAAGAAAAAAAAAAAGGTTTTTTTCCTATATAAAAGTGGACTTTGTCGTATTTCAATTTAGGCACAGTGACTGTCATCCTGTCATGGGCACCACTAAGAGTCTGTATCCCTATTGTTTACACACCCCCAACAGGCATTTATACACATTAATAAGATCTCCCTTAACCTTCCTGTCATCCAATTTCTCCACCTTGTCAAGGTCCCTCTGAATAGCAACACACCTCATCTGGTGTATCAATCACTCTAACCGGTCTTGTATCAGCTGCAAATGTGTCAAGAGTACATGCTGTCACATTACTCCGGTAATTGTTGAAGCAATTCAAGGGTACGGGTTCCAGTGTCAAATCCTAAGGTACACCAACAGTGACTGGCCTCCAGCTGGACTTTGTGCTGCTGACCACAACCATTTATCTTGTCTATACTTCTTAATTTTTTCTAGAAGGATATTACTGAAGGCAGTGTTGAAAGCCTCACTAAAACAAAGGTGAAAACATCCACTGCTCTTTCATTGTCCATGAAGCCAGTTATTTCTTTGTAGAAGGCCATCAGGTTAGTCAGGCATGATTTCACCTTCAAAAATCCATGGTGGCTATTCCCAGTCACATTTTGTCGCTCATTACATTATTCTTCAGATTTTTGAAAACTGTTTCCCATCGTTTTCCCTGGGATTGAGATCATAGAATCATAGAATCATAGAATGGTAGGGGTTGGAAGGGACCTCTAGAAATCATCTAGTCCAACAAACCTGCTAAAGCAGGTTAGCCTAGAGCAGGTTGCACAGGAATGCATCCAGGCGGGTTTTGAATCTCTCCAGAGAAGGAGACTCCACAACCTCTCTGGGCAGCCTGTTCCAGTGCTCTGTCACCCTCACAGTAAAGAAGTTCCTCCTCATGTTCAGGTGGAACTTACTGTGTTCCAGTTTGTGCCCAATCAGGTTGATTGGCTTGTAGTTCCCTGGATCTTCCTCCTTGCCCATTTTAAAGAAATAAGTGACATTTCCTTTCTCCCAGTCCTTGTGAACTTCCCCCAGTCTGAAGTTTTAAAGACTATGGAGAGAGGTGTTAAGGTTATTAAGAGTGTTGCTGTCTCCTCCAGCAGCTCTAGGGATGAGGACATTGCTCGCCCAACTGTTGGTCCCAGCCCAGCACCTGAGAACCTGAGGTCTGTGCCCAGGCTGAGGGATGTGCCTGCTGCTTTCTCCTTTGCAGATTCAACCAGAAGGGAGGCTAAGCACATATCCCAGAAACACACAGACAGACAGACAGACACACACAAAGGACACCAACACGGCTGGTCACACAGATTCTCACAGACAAGGTGCTGCCTTCAACAGCACCCACAGACAGGACACAAAGCCGGACCACCACATCTCTTCCTCCTCTTGGGCTCTTATTGGCAGAAGGTCACTAGTGCAGCACACATCATACTCTCCAAGTTCACAAGCATACACATATTTGCAGATCCTCCTGCAGAGCTCCTCTGCCCATCCAGAGCCCCTGCCTGGATCCTGGCCCCTTTTACCCACACCGATGGTCCCTCAACTTGCTGGCTGGTCCAGGGTGATGCTTACTGCAAACACACAGCAGTAACGCACTCGTCTCACAGGCATTTCACACTCATGGATCCCCATAAATACGAGCATGGACCCTCCACCCATCTGATAACCTAGCCTGGACCCAAAGACCCTCTGTGCACTGGCTGGTCCAGCTTGGCGTTTGCTAGTGAACACACATCCCACACACATCCCGTTTGGGGAAAGTACAGACACTTGCCCCCAGTAGCTGGCATCAGGCACATGACCTGTGAGCCGCAGTCCTGCTCCAGCCACCTGCGTGCTCAGACACTGTCTCCATAGTCTCCCTCAATCACCTGACTCTGCTTTCACCCCTTTCATGTATCCATTTAATCACTGAATTTTGTCAGGAGCTGCTTGTTCATACATGTAAATTTCTTGTCATGTCTGCTTAATATCCTGCTCATTGAGATGGTCCATTCTTGAGCTTGGAGATAGTAATCTTTGAAAATCAACCAGCTCTCCTGGACTTCTCTTCTCTCCCAGACCCTCTCCACTGGGATTCTTCCAAGTAGCTCTCTGAAGAGGGCAGAGTTTACTCTCTTAAAGGCCAGGTTTGTGATCCTACTAGTTGCTTTGCTTCTTCCTCCCAGGATCCTGAATTCCACCATTTTACAGTTAGAGTAGCAAAGGCTGACTTCAACCACTTCTTCTTTGTTTCTAAGTAGCAGGTTTAGGAGAGCATTACCTATCACTGGTTCCTCAATCACCTGTGTCAGGAAGTTGTCATCAACACACTTCAGAAATCTCCTGGTTTGCTTGTGCCCTGATATGTTGCCTTTCTAGTAGATATGGAGGTGGTTCAAGTCCCTTGTTAGCACCAGCCTGTGAAGATGAGGCTTCTTCAAGTTATTTGGTTCCAGCTACTTCTTCCTTATTATGTGGTCTGTAGCAGAGACTCACCACATTAACACCCATGCTCATCTTTACAGTAATTCTGACCCATAATATCTCACCTGGCTGCTCATACAACCCCAGACAGAGCTCTATGCATTCCTGCTGCTCTTTCACAGAAATGGCAACTCTCCTGCTTCAACATCCCAGGCTGTGCTTCCAAAAGAGCCTAACCACTGTAGCACTCTGGTTGTGTGAGCTATCACACCATATTTCCATTATCCAAGTGAGTCTGTAGCCCTGCAACTGCAGGCAGACCTCTAGTTCCTACTGTTTGTTCCCAGTGTGCATGCATTAATATACAGGTGCTCCAGTTATGCTCATTTGCCAGAGAAGGCACGAAAGCTTCCCCCGTTATGCTGTCCTATAGATCTTTCCTTGTTTCTGCACATACATTTGAGGTGGGACCCTTTCAGACCTGCTTTGTTGATTATAAGGTTCCTCCTTTTTATATCACCCTGTGGAATTTGCTTGACATTAAAAAATGCAGCAAAGTGAATATCATAGCAGAAGATAACACCAAAGTAATTCTGTGAGTAGTGAAGACTTTAGCTAGCTATAACATTAGCATCGTGGGAAAAAAATGAAGTTAAGATAGTGGGGAAGGCATCATCAATTAAAACCAGGTACAAGTGTTTGTAAGGGGTCAAGCGCAAAGGAAAATAACATATTTAAATATTTAAACATTCATTAAAAAACAGAGAATGTCCCTAGTGCTTCTCAAATCATTCCAGTCACCTAGAGCCTTTCCCTGGGCTATCTCACCACTCCAACAGGACAGAGTGAAGGACACAGAAAACAGTCAAATTGTTTCCCCGAAGTGAAATCATGTAGGTCTAGAGCAGGAGTTTCTTCATTCTGAGCCATACTTTATTACTTTGTTTTGATTAACAGTTCATGCTTCAGCAGTTGTAACATAATTCTTTTTTTTTATTTCCTTTTTTTTGTAACTGCCTGTAATCTCTATATCCTTTTGAACCAGATCAGTGTGTTCAGGTCACGAATGACTAGCTTCTCTGCTTCATCTTCCTGTTCTGTTCTGGCCTTAACGCTTCAATATAGTTTATGTTGTATGATAATTTCTTAGTACATAAGAAGACAGAAATAAACTATGGCTGTGACGAATGCTGTGTAGTGGAGTATTATCTTATTATTAGGAAGCTGATGTCACAAACTAGAATGAAAAGCTTCTTTCTTAGAGCAAACTGGCAACACTTATGGCTTCTTTATGGTTTTATTATAAACTATGAGAATGTGAAACTTGAGTTATTATTCTGGACTTCAGAAAAAATACCTGCAGCTGCAATATCATAGATTAGCCAAAAATTAAATGCATCATTTTAAATCATTCAGCTCTGACTGAACCTGTAAACAACTATGCTGGATGTGTAGCACAATTACTCTACAGCTATGTGTCCTGGTTTGAGCTGGGCCAGGACCAATTTTCTTTTTAGTAACTTTACTTTTTAGTTAAGTCTCTTCTGAGAAGCTGCACTCTATGAAATTAACTGCATGTTTTTCCAGACAGTAGCTGCTTCTAGCAGTGATAAGGCTCAGTGTTTATAGTTAGTGCTGGAACATCAGTACGGTATGCAGAAAGGCTCTTGCTTATAGTTATCCCTATGGAGACCAAGGTCGATGCTTGCTTCTGCTAACTTTCTTGTGTGCCGGAACTGAAAGAGCAGAGAAGTGGTCACACCTGTGACCCTGCGGTGGGGAGGAGCGGGTCGGACAGGTGACACAAAACTGACCAAAGGGAGTATTCCATCCCATACACGTCATACTAGGGTAAAGCTAAGGGATCACAAGGGTCTCACCCTCTTCTTCTATGGCTGTCATCTGAGGAGGACCCTGTCCAGTTCTTCTGCCTTTTATCCCGATCTGTACATTCCTGCATCCAGTTCCTGGACTGAATCCAGTCCAGGACTTTTCCAGGGCATGCCCTGCAGCGTCCAGGTGATGTGATCATTGTTGAGGGGAGCTCAGTATTGTTTTTGTATATAATTGTATATATTTATATTTATTTATATTTCTATTATTATTATTATACCTTACTATCATAGTTAGATTAAAGTTGTTTTAACATTTCCAACCTATAAATCTCTTTCTCTTTTCTCCCCACCTCCCTCTTTTGGGGAGGGAGAGGGTTAAGAAAGAACATCTGTCATCTGTGTAATAGCCAGCCCTGCTTTAAACCATGATGCTATGCTACATGTATCTTTTCATCACTGAGCTGTCTGACCCAAGCATGTAGATGTAAGAATTCTGAGAGTGAATTTGCTCTCAAACAACTGAAAAAAATAATTAAAAAAATAGAATTCTGAACTATATCAGTCTAGGCCCTTTTGTATGTATTGGAGAAAGAGGTGACTGTAGTGGGAAACTAAACGCATTTGAAGTCATAATGTTGGCCTGGCAATTCAACTTCACTGATTTTGAAGGGAATCCAGTAAAATAGCTGAGACTAGATGCTTCACCTTAAATTGATCAAAGCCT
Source organism: Steatornis caripensis (assembly GCA_013398225.1). Lineage (NCBI taxonomy): Eukaryota > Metazoa > Chordata > Aves > Caprimulgiformes > Steatornithidae > Steatornis > Steatornis caripensis. The sequence continues at coordinate 71,838 of VZSC01004602.1, forward strand.
GGGTAAGGTCAATCTTAGCCTCAGTGTCTGGATCTCATACTGTATTTCATATAACATACTGTTGTCAACCTCACAGTCTGTGTAGATTTGTGTTTTATGATGAATGGGAATTGTCTGTGTAGCTTAGGAGCTAAGTGTGTGGTTAATCATGTAGTATCTCAGAAATATTTTCTTATTATTTCTTGATAATGGTGTTGTGAATTCTATTAGAAAGTAGACACACAGTTAATTTTATCAAGGACAGTTTTGAAGAAGGGCAACTTGCATCCTATAGTTTCTTATAATTACAACTGGGTTTTAATCTAAAAAGCTATGTAGTAGTCTACTGCTAAAAACAATGAAGAACATATAACTGGCCCAGCTAATAGAATATAAAACTATATACTAACCCTCCTATCATCCTTATCATGAAATCAGAGAGAGATAGATTTGATGTATGGACTATTTGATGGATAAGGGACTGGCTTGATGGCTGGATCCAAAGACTGACAAACAGTTGAATGTTCATGTGGAAACCAGCAAGGAGTTGCATCCCTCAATGATCTGTATTGTGACCAGTATTGTTCAATATCTTTATTAATGACATAGTTCGTGAAGGACTGCACCCAGTGGAAAAGACTCATATTGGAACAGTTTGTAAAGAACTTCAGCCTGTGGGAATGATTCATATTGGAGAAGTTTGTGGAGGACTGTCTCCCATGGGTGAGTCCACACACTGGAGCAAGGGAGGAGACTGAGGAGGCAGCAGTGGCAGAGTCATGTGATGAAGTGACTGCAAACTGCATTCTCTGCTCCCCTGTGCCGCTCTGGGGTGGGAATAGGTACAGAAATTGGAAGTGAAGTTGAGCCCAGGAAGAAGGGAGAGATGGGAGGGAAAGTATTTTAAGATTTGTTTTTATTTATCATTACTGTAATTCGGTTTTAATTGGCAATAAATTAAATTCATTTGCCCAAATCAAGTCTGTTTTGCCTGTGACAGTAATTGCTGAGTGAGCTCCCTGTTCTTGTCTTGACCCATGAGGTTTTCACGATATTTTGTCTCCCTCTTCTATTTGAGGAGGGAAAGTGATAGAACAGCTTGGTGGGCATCTGCCAAGGTTAACTCATCACAGTATTTTACTTGAAGTTTTTATCGAAACAAACTAAAATAAATAGATAATTACTAGCAATAGAAGTATAATTAGTAAATTACATACCTGATTTATGGATATTGAGGAATCTAGAAGGGTCTAGAGGAAAAAAGAGCAAAAGAGTTCACAAAGTCATTCTTCCATTGCAGTTTTGTAGCCTACTTAGTAAATGCCCTAGGGAAGCCTCTTAAAAAAAAAATTCTAAGTGTAGGAAAATTGACACTACATTTGGAGAGATGTCTCATCTAGAACTGCCTTTTTTTTTTTTTTTTTGTATATACATAGCACAGAAAGCTCCGGAGTACTGAGGGAGACTCATGACTGAAATTTAAGGGTATCTTGGAAAAAGGGACAGTTATTATTGCACCTAGATGAAACAGAAAAATTATTTGAAATTAATGAGAAGAAATGACAGTAAAAAAAAGGAAGAGTGAGGAACTTCTACACATATTTTGGTTTGTCTAAAGTTTTTGTCATCTCCCACAATTTCTAGCAATGTGACAGTGATGAAACTCTCCCTTAAAACAGGTCAAAGTCGTCAGCAAACGTAACTTTCCTTTAAAAAGACCAGACACATAAAAATGAAAGCTTTTGTCTAAGAATGTAACTATCTTTATAATTTCTATATATTAGCTTTCACTTCCAGAATTATATCTGAGGAAACGTTGTCCTAAACCAATGTGGAGTGATGGTGAGGAGTAAATATCTCAGTTCAGTCATATAGAATAAGGATTGAAACATTCTGCTTGAATATCTATCCAGTCAAACCATTCTGTACTCAAAACTAGCAAAACTATTAAAAACTAATTTAAAAAATAAACAGAAAAATAAGGTGACATGGAGGACACTTGGTAAGGATATATAACGTTCATTGAAACTTCTGAGAGCAGAGAATATGCTAGCTTTTGAGGATGTCACAAACTACGACATTTACAAAATCAAAGTAGTCTTTTTCACACTCTTTTATTATGTAAGAGAAGTAATAAATGAGAGATCTTGTTATAACCTACAATCCAATATGTAATTCTTTTAGGACTTTAGGAACCACTGAAAAGAAGCAGAAAAAGAAACTGAATGGCAATAACTTTCATAAATATCTGAAAGAAATATTCGGAAGACAAAATATAGTACAATTAAACACTTAATTACAGAAGCACTTATTTGTCTGCATGTTGCTCCTAAGATTTAATATGCACGAGAACTGTTGTCTGGCATATAGACAGAATTACATGTAAAAGAGTTTATGATGTGAAATATGAAACAAACTTCCTCTTGGTACTCCAAACTGGCAGGTACAATCTTACAGCACTACATGGTGGAGGAAATAGGTGACATTTATGATTTACTGCTCAGTAACAAACATGGTAAGATGAAAAGCCCCCGAAGAAAGCTCTTACAGATTGAATTGATGTACTTCTTATAGGAAAGGATGATGTGTAACATTTCTCTCCAGACAGGTACGAGCAGTATGTGGTTTGACAGTGGCAATTTTTTATGCTTATCTGTATCAAGTAGCATTCACATACTACTCCAGAGACATAGTTGTCACAATAAAGTGTATAGAAAATATTCATTGATATTCATATATGGTCTTAATTTAACTCTAAGAATCAGGTCAGAGCAAATCTTGATGAAGGTCTTATAGTGTCTCTAGGGAGGAGTAAATCAAGTCAATCTCATTTTTTTCTGAGTAAGTGGTTCAGGGACTTCTTGAATCATATGATTTGTTAGAATGCCTGTTATCATCTATAAGATGATAAAAAACTCCTGACTGACCTTTCTTTCATGTATCTGTCTTACCCTTTTTCAAAGATTCACACTAGTCATACCTATGACACCTCTGGCAAAATGTTCCAGAATCAAATTATGCAGGTGTTATGCAGGAAAAATGATTCACATTTGTTTTAAGCTTCAGTCATGTAATATTCTCAAGCACTTTCACTATGTGACATAATATACATTGATTTCTGGTTCAATTTCTGCAAAAAGTTCCTGATTTTATAAATATGTATCATGTATGCTTCAGTTATATCTTATTTAAACTGAAGAATCCCCTTCAGTTGAAGAATGATCATCAAAATGTTGTTCATTGCTATATTTTTCTTTTTTTTTTAATATTATTTTCTCCTTTTATTAGTGAAGTGGCCAATATCATACACAGTCAAGACAGAGGTAATACATGAATTTATTTGGTTGTATAATAATGATTTTTGGTTTTTTTACTGTCCAGTCCATAACAATATAATACTCTGTATCTTTGGTTACCACTTCATAGATAGCTGATGTTATAAAAGAACTATGCACTCAACATCTTGTCTAAGTTGTCAACATTTTAAGATGGCAGTCATAAGCATACATCAGAAACACACGGATAAAAAGAGTTGCATTATTTCCTGAGAATTAATCTGTAACTTTCATAGGATTGCTTTTCTAAAAAATCTTAGTCTGATCCAGAACTTACAAATGGTAAGAATATGCTATAGAAGTTTTTTCCCATTTTTTGTAAATAACTGCTAAACTGAAAATATAAGTTTTCAAATTTCAATTTTCAGTACAACCAAGATTTTTATTTTAGCTAAATAGTGACTTAAATAACTTCTTATCTACAAAAAGTCATACCTGCAGTTCATAGCTGTGATAATACTAGTTTTCCCAGGATCTGGTTAGATAGTGTGAAAATATTTAAATATATTGTCATGTATAATCTAATGCAAAAAGAATAAAAATAAGTTTCTGAAATAGAAAAGAGAAGCGAGATCCAATCTAACTTAAACACCTAACCTGCACGAAAACTGTAGCTATCTTTTGAAATTATATTGCTTTCAAAATTTTCCTTGATCTTCACTATTTAATCAATTGAGACATTTTTAAAAATATCATGGGGAGGATCCTATTCAACTGACATACCTACCTAAATTAATCAGAGGTTTTTTCTTTTGGAGGCTTACAGAAGTATCTACCCCTTCCTGTTGGCTATATAGACAATTTTGAGTAGAACTTATTACTTAATTTTAGGTGTTCGCTAACAATGTAAGTCACAGATCAAGTCTTTTCTTTAGGCCTATTTAGCCCAGTGGAAATAGATAGTGTCCCAGAAAGTAAGCTTAATATGAGAATGGCCTTTGCCGTACTTAAATATAAACATTCATGTTAAAATGCTTATACATCCTACTTATCTTAGATACAATTATTATTTTTTCTTACAGGAAAAGAATAAAATAGGTGACTTTTTTTTTACCCTGAATGCCTTACCAAATACAGAGATCCAAGTAAACTACAGCTATGGATTTGTTTTTAGGCACTTATTGTTTGATGAGAGACCCTACTACTAAGCATATGTGAAAAATGAGTTCTCCTTCCCAAAGCTCCACCATTTAAAAATGGCAATTCTCAAATAGTTGCTTAGCTTTAGATTTTATTTTATTTTTCCAGATGCTAGGAAAAGAAAGCAACCTCTTTACATCAATTGTTGTCACTTAATGTAATTTGACTTCCTATGTAACATAGTTTTGATATGCAGTTACAGAGAAATTAAAACTGTGTGAAGAGCATTCTACTGTTACCTAGGATATCTGGTACAGTAGGCAAACAAAATTTAGGCACATGCTAGGCAGTTTAGAATGTTTATTTCTACTTTTTTAGAAGCTGATTGCAAAATTACACATTCAGTTACATTGCACGCAGTAAAAATTACACATTTAAGCATCATCTATCTAGCACTGGAAGTCTTTTTTTTCTAGAAAACACTGTTTCTTAAAGACTAAAATTTGTTGAGGAATTTTCATTAAGCATAACAAAATTGATAACAATAAAAGTGTCTTAAGGTTTGCATTTTGTACCTGTTTGTTAGGACAATTAACAAGCTTTGTGTTCATAATTCTGATTCAGTAAAAGATTACCTTGCTCAAACAGCACAGAGATTTCACATACGCAAGTGCTAGTTTGTTCAGTCACATGACACAGATTTTACGAGTGTATTTCTTTGAGCAGTTATACAAAATAATTATTATTGTCACACTAATTTTAGTGCAAAAATCTACCCTTTTCCCATCTGATTTGTACTTCATGACCTAGCATATGTGCTACTGACCTGTTCAGAAAACAGTGGAAGATTGTTTGTGAGGGTATTACATTCACAGATGTGTCCTGGGTTATAGTTCCTGCATGCAACAAAAATATAAACGAATTATAATCTCTCTTTACTTGTTTCTCTTTGACATTACAAGTGAATATGGGGCAAGATTGCATTCCTTTAAAAAAATTCCTTTCACTAAGTATCAATATTTTGGGATTTGCTTGTTTCATAGAAATAAATGTCACTAGTATAAACACTGATTTCTGCTTCCCTATCCTTGGATACTATATCACCCTTTACTGTATTTTACAGTATATGTAGTAAATACAGCAGTTTATTTAACAGAAGCTTACCAGGAAATTTACATGTAAATAGAAAGACAAATTTCCTGCCATGAATACTGGGAAAACTTCAAAAATACGTTATATTTAATGTTTAGAGACACTGTTGTTAAGTACTTCCAAATTTACTACCATAGTAATTGGCTTTCCCTTCCAGCTGATATTTTAGATGAGAACTGGATATTAGTAGTTTTCCTAGGTATAGTCCAGCTGACAGCAGAAGATGTTCATGGAAATACAGAGTATAAATTATAACGGTATGCATTCCTACAGAGATTTTGGGAAAGCACAAAGGATGTGATTAGTAGCGCACCAGTTGAGGGGGTGGGTGTGGTCAGGAAGGAGAAAGGGAGTAAAAAGATAACAAAAGCAAAAAAAAAGAGCATGAAGAACAAAAGCCTGAAGTCCATGAAAAAGGAAAGATGATTTTAGCTAAATTTTGCATGGATCAGTGTGAATAGCAGCGAAGACAGTCAAAATTTGGGGGGGGGGTTGTGGGGTGTGGGCGGCAGGTGTAGAAGGCTGTAGAAAATTATGAATGCAGCTTTGCCTGGTCTTCTGGCAATGGTGCTACAGAGAGAAAAATGGTTTGGAGAAAAGCATGCACTGCAAACATAAATAGTGTTGTTATTATTAGACAGAAATGAGGAGATAATCACTTTTTTTTCAGTGAAAAGAGGCAGTTGGTGGAATATTCAAGGCAAAAATAATTGACAATAAAAGCGTTGAGGAACCTAAAGCCCTTCTGAAAGCTGAGTGAATCTTTCTGCCAATGTTGTCCCAGACTCTGGCACCGAACATTCTTTAGTGCAAGCTGCATTGTGAAGGGATACCCTTCATGCAAGCTTAGCGTTTGTTTCTTTTTAAGAAAACTCTGAGGAAGTGAAACCCTTGCTATATTTGAGCCTTGACCATCAACAGCTACAACAGATCTAGACATTGTACTTAATGTGGCTTTAAATAGGCAAAGTAAAAGAAAATAAACATTATTTTTACTCACTTGTATCCAGATGAAACTAGATATAGATATGATAAGCAAGGTCATCATTGATATAACACAAACCTCGTTCACATATTCTGAAGTCAATGGAAGGGCTTATCATTGACCTTAACAGTTTTGTAAATTGCCCCCAGATTACTATTTTCTTATTGCTGTTTAATGTGGTATTCAAATGATATATGAAAGCTCTTAATGGTTTATCCACACATATTAGAATGATCTCATACAGGAAATTAAACTGAATTAATTAAAGCTGTGGCATTATTTTTATGGATTTGTATTATCTACAACAGCCACGATAATCTGACTGAGTTTGTCGTAAGTAGGCAACTAACGTTGGGCTATTGCTGGCAATTGTCAACAAACTAAAACATGTAAATATTGCTGTTAGTTAGATCCATTACATCTTGAGTATGTTAGTATAAATGTCATGATTTTCCAAGATTTTTTTTTCTCTATTTTCAGCAGTCAGCATAATAAAGACAGAGAGAGGATGTCAATTCGCTGGTTAGGAAGCTTACTCACAATGAAAAGGAATTATGCCAGAACAAACCCAGAAAACATAATTTTCTTCATTGCTGCTGCTTATAGATTCTAAACAATAAATAGTTAAGTACTTACATGTTTGCACAAGGCAAACTCCTGCAAATCTGCTTTGTCGTTTAAACTGTAACCTTCCAGGCTGTTGGCTCCATTTGGAGAAGAAACAGGAAACCTTACAATCAGAAAGGAGGATTTACTGTATTATTCTTTAGGGAGACTTCTGCAAACAACTTGTTCCCAAGGTTATCTGTCCACTGTAAGCCCTCTGTGCTTCCCACTGTTCCTGTGGGCGTGGGATGGCACTCAAGGCTGCACAGCTCCTCTGCAGGCCAGCAGCCCTCCCCTCAGGCTCAGAGTAACAGAGCAGTTACTGCCCTAATTGAGTAAAATTTGTTACTATAGCACTATATTTGCATTCTCAAACTTCCCCATGGCAATCTCAAACTTACTGTTTCTAGCTGAGATGGGAAGTCCTAGGTCAGCAGATACCCTGCCCCCTCCCAAATCTATTGCTGTGTCACTGTTTGTGCCACGCAGAAGGAAAAGGAGTTCCTCTGGGGGAGTTCTTGTGTGACTGAATGCAGCAGGTCAATGGGAAATGGCAAAACTTCAACACAGATTTTTTATGCTATTGATGTGATTAAACAGATAACATCCAGCTCTTTCAGAGATGAAATATACTCCAAAATTATCAATATTCTCCTCTTACATAGCACTGAGAACATACATGATTGAATTTATTTATTGGTGTTCATAGAATCATAGAATCATAGAATGGTAGGGGTTGGAAGGGACCTCTAGAGA
>VZSC01004602.1:91509-113494 GCA_013398225.1 Steatornis caripensis
ACAAACTGGAACACAGGCAGTTCCACCTGAACATGAGGAGGAACTTCTTTACTGTGAGGGTAACAGATCACTGGAACAGGCTGTCCAGGGAGGTTGTGGAGTCTCCTTCTCTGGAGATATTCAAAACCCACCTGGATGCATTCCTGTGCAACCTGCTCTAGGCTAACCTGCTTTAGCAGGGGGGTTGGGCTAGATGATTTCTAGAGGTCCCTTCCAACCCCTACCATTCTATGATTCTATGATTCTATGAAAATCCATGCTGTCCCTCTCTGAAGTGATTGCCACAGTTTCTTGATAGCTCATCAATTCTCATAACTTACAGGGCTTATTCATCTTTGTTGTTGGTTGTCGAGTTTGTGTCTCTGAGTGCTGTTTTTTTTTTACATGGTCCTCAATCAGATGATCTTGCTGACGTCATACACTCCACATACCCTTATGAATTGATATATCTGACCAAGTTTGTTCCTAGGTATTGTCTCTGTTATCAGGTTTTTGCATCTGTATGTTTTACTTCCCCTTTTTCCTTATTAACCCATTTTGACAAGGTCCTTGATCAGATAATATTAAGGGAGTACGTGCTCTTTTCTTACACATAGTCTTAGAAGAAATACCTTTAAAATTATTTTTATATTACTTTACACATAAGCCCCATCTCACTTTTTGTATGGTATAGCTTCACTGAGAGTGATGGGTTTATCTGACAAAGATGACATTTCACAGACTGCTTCAAAAATATATGTACTGTATAAACACAAGCAAAACTTTTTGTTAGTCAGCATCAACCAAATGTCACTGATACAGTTTCCAGTGGACTTCACACACTGAGAAAAATCTGTCTACAATTTGATTTTTACATATCATCATTCCCATGATATTTCATGTGCAGATGAAAATATAATTTCCAAGACTTCATCATTATTTTTCTTATAGTTATTTCAGATGACCAGAATAGTGCATAAACGTTACTGAACCTGACATGCAAGCTTAGAAGGTGAATGATGAAGCACATCCACAACCCCAAGGCAATGTTCACTGAAGTTTGATTTGGGCTAAAAGTCTGAGCAGATTAGGATTTAGAATTGGCTGCTCTCCTGTCCAGGCATCAGAGTCCTCAACTAACATTTATGCTATCCCAACATATTTATGAAGAGAAGGTCCATGACCCTAAGCATTATCTGTTTTTCTTTTAAACACCAATGCACAACAATACTATGAATTATTCAAGATATATTGAATTTAAAATGTGTGGCTTAGGTCAGACTCCAAGATCATCACGTTTAAAATTCAGACAGAAGCAGTGCTTGAGGGGATTGTAAGAGAAAGGGATAACCTCTGGATTAATGAATGTATTACTAAGGATTTTATAATCATCCTTATTTTCTACATTCTGATCACAGGAATATGGTAAGTACTGAAGACAAACAGGCTCAAGTCCAAACCCTCTCATACTTGAAGAAAAAATTAGAGATTACAGCTTCTGTGATCCATCTCTGTCCTATTAAGAAAGGTGATCAGTCCTCATGTCTTCCTTTGAATTTAATATAATTAACAGTCACATGTAGATCAATATGGTTTAAGGTCCCTCCTTCCACCACTGCTTTTAGTTAGAAAGATATTTAGAGATTTATAATTAGGAAACAAAATGGCTCATGAACTGTATTTGTTAAAATTAGGTATTTTAAACAGCCACCATCAAACTCATTAGTCTTAATATCATTTAAAGACTCTTGTAAATCTGGTAACTGGTTAAAATTATTTATAGTGTCTTAGTCCATACTTGATAATTTTTCTCTCTTTTTAAGAAATCTTTTTTTTTTAGTGTTAATTGTCTCGGATTTTCTATTAAAATAATCTTGAATAGTATCTTTCCTTTACACCAGAATTTAAAAATCTTAACTGTCATTCAACTATAAGCTTTCTTTCCATCACAAACTTGGAAAGCAAATAAACCAGAAATTATATAATCCATTCAGTGCTGATTTATATTTAAATAGCTGTCTAATAAATCATTGTGGCCTTCTCTGGAAAAATGTTTTCTCTTAACAAAATCTGGTGGATAGTTACACTGCTTAAGAAACTTAAACTCTGAAATTAGTCTCCCTATCAAAGGAGAGCAAAAAGTGTCTAAACACACCAAGAACTGCTTCTGCATCATACTGTGAACCACTAAGGGTGCACAACAGTAATTTCTTTCCTTATTATAAAGAAAGGACACAAAAACATGTTTCACTCCTATGGCCATATATTTCGAGGAGAAAAAGAAAACAAACCTAAATCTCCACTGCGAAGAATCAGGGACCCAAAACTTGAAATATGCCTCAGTAAGCATACTTGATATGGTCAAGATTGTATTGAGAGACTTCAGAAGGGCTCTCTACAGAACAAGATCCTTTGAAGAAAATTAGGGTGAGGTGGGGTTGTGAGTTATCCAGATTATGTTTTAATAATAAACTACAGGTCTTTTAAGTACAGATTTTTAAACACAGATTTTAGAGCACTCACTTCAGATAGGGAGATACTCTGTGAGGACCAAAAGACCAAAAATTACTTCTTACTAATATAGAGTAAGAATATTGTCAGAAAAGGTATTTCCTTTTCAGATCAATATGTTTAATTTTCCACAAGAAAAATTATTGTTTCATGCAAGGAAAAGATGCATTCTGCCCCTCAATATTTTGTCATGAAGCAGAATTCTTGCTTTCAGGGCTTCCAATATTTTCCCCTTAAATTGTGTTTCAACACCCAACAGAACTATCATTTTTAGTGTTCCTTTTTGACAGTAATAATCTCACTATGAGTGTTCTGTTAGATTCCTGTGTAACAAACTTCTCTGATTTTTCTCATAGTCCTAATAGATATATACTGTAATACTTTCTATATATTTCACCTTCTTTGTAATGAAATCTGTTGTTAAATGTTTTATTACATTCTTTTTTTTGACTCATTTTCTAAAAGACATAGTTAGGGTTGATAGCACTGTCTTTAAAATTGCCTTCTATTACTATTTAAAAAATGGTATATTAAAAATTTGTCCTTTTTCCTGCACTTTCACTTAAGCTAAAAAGTAGGCAAAGTTCTTTCTTGATAAACTGCACGAATTAGTCAATTGTGAATATATATGAATATATATATATATAGTGCAGATTTTTGTGGCTGATGTAATTAATTATAATGACTCTTATGTCCAAGAATGTCACCTGTATGATGCTGATGAATAATAGGTTCAGTAGTACATAAAATATACCTCAAATTAACAAGTCATGTTGAATTCCCTCCTACATTTTTGGAAACTCATCCGAAGCTTATGGGATCATTCCCTAATTACTAACAAAACACTGTTCATTAAAAGCTATTCAATTTATTTGTATAAGAATTTATTAATGGGACCCAATTTTTATAGATCTTGCATACACCAAGATCTGGGAAATGGCATTTGAATCTGTAAGAGTCCAAACGCAGAGTTCATCTTTTTTTAACTATAGTCAGACACTCAAATATCACAACAGAAATGATAAATGAGAAAATCTAGTTGTCTTTGAGCTTCCAGAATTTCATATAATGCTTTGTGGCTGCTGTTGTTTGTTATAAGTCTCTCTTGCAAACCGTTAGCATTTTCTGAACTTTATCACCTCACCCTCTACGGACAAAATCTTTCCCTTCTTGTAAACATTAACCATATGTTTATTTCTACTAAAATGTAAATTTTTACAAAAGTATAATAATTAGATTTAGAATAAATGAAGAAAAGCAAAAATAAGTAAATATACATGTAAATTTTTTAACTTTTATTTAGGTAGATCGGTAGAACACCTGACTAGTGAGCAGATGAAGATTCTGCTGTCCCAAGGCAGAAACAGCAGACAATGCTGACAGAAAAAGAGAGAAAAAAAGAGAAGTATTTGTCAGTACAATATTCCTTGTCTTCCTTGTTAAGGTTATTCATGGTCAACAAAAGGTAGTTACCTGGAAAGCATAGGTGAAGAAATACAGTTATTTATTAGTTACATTTCTGACCAGGAATGATGTCAGAAAAAAATCTGAACATGTCTTTTAAGGAAAAAAGTTGTCTGTAGGAAACTGAGAGGTTCTTTTAATTATGCTTGTAAATCTGAGAAATTAGATAAAAATATTATGTCATGATAGAAGAGGGGTTTGATGTCTCAGGAGGAGTCTCCCAAGATTTTGATATTTGATTCCAGCAATGCATGTTTTTCTTAAAAATTAACCTTTATGCCAGACACTAAAAAATTACTCTTATCTCCATTTATTCAAAGGTAAGCAGAGTTAAGAAAAACAGTTGAATGATGGATAGGAAAAACACCCCCAAATCCAACAGAAATCCCCATCAACCTGCTAAGCTCTAGGGTTTCATTATCATACTGTTAACTTGTTCTACTTTCTAATATAGAAATAATTTTGTTAAGATTATATAAGCATGTGATGCGATAAATGCCATATACATCGATACAGTGAGTAGTCCATTTTATGGCTATTGGCTAGTGACCAAAACCTCAAGAAGTTACTTGCTTCGTAACAGAAGTGAAAATAATAGCACACTCAGTTAAATTACAGGTGACAGGAGCAGAGATACTCTTTCCACCAGCATAACTGATTTTAATCATTAAAATCTTGGTAACAACATTTTTAGGCGGATTACGTTAATGTATATGTAAAACTAGCGAGATTCACATTAAACATACCCATGATACTTTGTACTTTCTGACAGCATATTAGATTTCCCAGTGGTTTTATATCCTCCTATGCTAACCATCCATGCAGAAAGTACAGCTGTTGGTGGTCAGTTCAGAAATTCAAATGTTATACTTGAAAAATCAGAGAGCATGACTTCAGGATTTGCTTTGCCCAGCTTTATTCATCTAAAAGTAATGTATGGCATTTAAGAAATATAACAATGGACAAGAATGAGTATTTTTAGAGGACCACTCATCTTATCCTAAAATTGATAAGGTAGAAATGGAGTCTCAAGGTTTCTGTGTTTCTACTTGACTATAAGTAGGAACTTAAGGCAAGTGATCAAATATTCACAAAAGGCTAATATTGTACTTAAGAATTTAAGTGTCACTCAAAATAATCCCTTTAGTCAATGAAGAGACATCAAGATGATTCATGGCAGGAAGGTACTTTTGCAGCCTTGAACTCTGAGTATTAGTTTGGAGCAGGTTATTTCTCTCCAGTAACTCTATGTGAACTCAGGTGAACTCTATATGAACTATTCTCTCCAGCATAATATTAGAGTCTACTCTCATGACCTCCTTCCTTAGATCATGAATGCTTTCCTGGAACACAATTTCAGGAACTTTGGTTACGTGTTTCAAGTCTGGTGAGCTGAACCCAGGATCTTTTTCCAGATATACAGTTGCAGATTTTGTAATATCTATCAGTTTGAAATCCTAATTCTGAAAGTAAAGTGATAATGCATCACGTAATTTAGTTCTTCAGATCCCTTGCTCACTCTTTAGTTATGACAAAAGTAGTAGACTTAGACTGAACATTTACGTATACTACAGCAATTTAACCATCTGCAAGATTCTAAGTATCGGTTTCTGGATATAATACTTTGCTTACATAAGAAAAAGATGTAAAAAAATCTGGCATGTATTGTAAACTACTAGGCAGAGTAAATTAAATGAGCATGGTAATGTGGTGAAATATTTATAGAATATCTGTTAATTAATATTCAGTGCTGTTTCCTAAGTAATTATGTACTTGTAATTAAGATCTGGGTTGTGTATGTCCAAATTAAAAATATTAGTTCCACTTTAAGAGAACCTAATCTTTATAGATCCACTGTTTACAACAGTTTAAAAAAACAAATAGATTTAGGAAACAAATAATGAGAACCTTTATTTGTTGAGGCTGCTGTGCAATTTTACAATAGCTGATAACTGATTCATAATTTTTGATCTACTTATAATTTTTGTAGTTAAAGGAATATCACATAGCAAGGAACAAGAGTGGTGCAACATATTTAAAAGTAAAACACAATCTAATACCCATTATTTGTTTAATTTCAAGGGCAATTAACAGATTCAGCCTTGAACTGCCAACATAATTCAGTGAGTGATGCCAAAGATTAATCACAGTACAGTATAAATTCCTTGAGTAATAACTGATTTACCAGTGCTCCTTTTCTTTTCCCGCAGCAAGTGCTATTCTAGAAGGAAAAAGAAAAAAGTAACTCCAAATGTTATTAATATGTGCGACATACATTAAATTCTATTCAATCACAGTAAAGCTAAAATAATAGTTATATTACAGATCTCATGTATTTATGGGATAAAATAACCCTACCATTTGTTAAGTGCCATGGGGTGACTTTGGCTTTAAATTGAGTCTTAAAGTCTTCCTTCCTTATTTTGGAAGTTTCAGTGAAAAGGTAGTACATCTTAGGGTAGGAATTGGACTGGGTCACCAAAATGCTCTTCCTGTTTTTATAGGTTGCTGTGGAGGTAAAGGAGATGTATTGAGACTGTTCTCCCAAAACTACGATGATACATCCTGACGGGAGAAACTCTTTTCTAATGCTAACAATGTGCCAGTTCTCTTCCATTTGAGAAACAGATAAGACTTGATTGAAAGTGGCATATATTTCCTTTCTAGTAACTGATGTCTTGAACCACAGACATGTCTAACAGTTTCTGATAACTACAGATTACTGCACATATATATAAAGGACTATTCTATTGTCTGCAAGAGATGCTTAAAGAAAACAAAGTTGCACAAAATTAACTGAGGCAAACTTTTGACAGTTTACCCTCTTTTGTAGCTGACATAGCTGAAGTAAACTATAAAAAAATCCTTTTATATAAAACTTAATTGAAAGTTGTCACAGATTAAAGCTGGGCTGGCTATTAAACTGACAAAAGATCCTTTTTATTAACCCCCTCCCTCCCCAAAAGGGGGGAAAGAGAAAAGGGAAAGAGAATTACAAGTTGGAAAAGTTAAAGCAGCTTTAATCCACCTACAATAATAATAGTAATAGAAAGAATAATACTGAAATAGATACAAAACCAATATTAAGCTCCCCCCTTGCTGACAATACTTCACACAGATGCTGTGGGGCACACCCCAGGAAAGTCCTGGAGTGTACTTAGTAGTAGGCAGGAGATTGATTCTGATTCAGGAATGCATGGATCGGGACTGAAGACAGAAGAATCAGAGTCCTCCTCAGACACTTGAGCAAGGAAGAGCAGTATCCAACAACATAACATGAACCAGCCCAGACCCAACCCAACCCCCAAAATTGTCCCATGCTGGGCTGAAATAGGCTCCTGGGCCATGGGTGTGGGTGGAAGCACCAGCTGAGGGTGGTTAAAGCCCATTAGTGCCCTCAGGCCCCTGGCCATAAAAGGAGAGAGAGTGAGCTTTGTGCTCCCTCAGCTTTATACTGAGTATGATGTATATGGGATGGAATACTGCATTGGGTTAAACCAGGACAAAATTGAAACAATATTTCATTCTAGATAATTCACTGTATTACTCAATTGCTGGATAATAAAACCAAGAAAATAGACTATAAATAAATCATTATTGAGCTTAAAGATGAAATGTACAAGTTTCTATTATTTTGTTAATCTGATGAGATTTCAGAACTAAATGAGATATATTACTTATAATTTTGTGTGCATAGAACTGTGAGCCTGAAGCATCACATTGGCGCATTGTGCTTCTAAAGTTCTTTTAAAATAAATCATGTATTGAAAATTACTTCTGTTAACTACCTGATTGCTATTGTTAAATTATTGCAAGATGATTTACCCGAGTATGGCAGAGAGAGACTCCTAGAGTTTGAGCAATTCTTAAATTTCTTTCACATTACACTGTAAGATTTTAATTATGGCATGGAAGAATAACAGTGCTCTGATTTTGGTTTTAATTCATTCACCAACAGGTAAATTATAAAAAAGAATTGAAGAATGATCATTTGATAATGAGTGTAAGTTGTCCAAAACGCACCAGGTGGTATGGATCTCCACGAACTGTTGTCTACAGTGTACTCACGGACATCTCAGTCATCTTACACTCCCTTAAAATGCTCTACTGGGTTCACATGGCAAGGTTTTGATAGCAGAGGCTGCAGAGAAGACACCAGAAGCTACCTTCACTTTGGGCAGAGCTAGTTTCAGCCAGTTTGTCATGGTTTAAAGCTGGGTTGGCTATTAAATGAATGACAGATGCTGTTTGTTAACCCCCTCCCTCCCCAAAATAGGGGGGAAAGAGACTTAAGAGTTGGAAAAGTTTAACCAGCTTTAATCTAACTACAATAATAATGTATAATAGTAATAATAAGCAAAATAATAATGAAAAATATACAAATATGTACAAAACCAATATCGAGCTCCCCCCTACCGATGACGAATATGTCACCCGGACGCTGCGGGGCACACCCCAGGAAACATTGAGCCTTGTTACTGCTAGAAGCAGCTACTGTCTGGAAAAAACCATGCAGTTAATTTCAGAGAGTGCAGCTTCTCAGAAGAGATTTAACTAAAAAGTAAAGTTACTAAAAGAAAATTGGTTCTGTCCTGGCCCAAACCAGGACACAGCTCCAAAACAGAACCACTGCTGCCCGAAGCTGAGCCTATCAGTGATGCTTGTGTCACCTCTGTGGTAACATATTTCAGAAAGCGTAAAAAATTCTGTGCACAAGCTATGAGAGAGGAGTGAGCAAATGTAAGAGAAAACATCCCTGCAGACACCAAGGTCATTGAGGAAGGAGAGGGAGAAGTGCTCCAGGTGCCGGGGCAGAGATTCCCCTGCAGTCACTGGAGAAGACCAAGGTGATGCAGGTTGTCCCCCTGCAGCCCATTGAGGACCCCATGCTAGAGCAGGTGGATGTGCTATGAAGGAAGCTGCAGCCTGTAGAGAGCCCACACAGCAGAGGGCTCCTGGTATGAACTGTGGCCCATGAAAGAAGCCCAGACAGGAGAAGTTTTTCTAGTAGGACCTGTGACCCTGTGGAAGAGCCACACTGGAGCATTCTGTTACTGAAGGTAAGGACCAATGCTGGCTAGTTCTTGAAGAACTGCAGCCTGTGGGAAAGACCCACATTGGAGAAGATTGTGAAGGACTGTCCCCCATGGGTGGGACACCACACTGGAGCAGGGGAAGAGCATGAGGAGGAAAGAGCAGCAGAGACAAAGTGTTACAAACTGACCGCAGCTCCCGTTCCCATCTCCTTGTGCCACTAGGGGTCCGGAGAAGGTAGAAGAGCTGGGAGTAAAATTGAGCCTGGGAAGAAGGGAGGGGTGGGAATAAGGTGCTTTTTGTTCTATTTTTATTTCTTAATATTTTACTTCATTATTAATTGGCAATAAATTAATTAATTCCCCAAGTAAAGTTTCTTTCACCTGTGATGGTAATCAGTGATTTCACCATTCTTAATTCAATCCATGAGCTTTTCCATCTTATTTTCTCCCTATAGCCTGTTGAGGAGAGGGAGTGGGCTTGGCGGACACCTGGCAGTCAGCCAATGTCAACCTATCACTGGCACTTAAGAGAATTTTTTTTCCAGGATACGATTCTTTGAACTCTAAACAGATAATTGAAGTGATCTCAATGCTTTGTTATATTTGGGAGTGATTTTTCTCTTTCTAAGTGATCAAGCATCTGTTGTCTATTTCAGATGTTCTAGTTACTTTCACTTGCACTTTATCTGATTTGATTGAAGACTTAAAAGATAATTTAATGCACTGGTGTTATACGTACCTGAAATGTAATAAACAAAACCAGGAAGACTCTCTCAAATGCAGGTAAAATTTAATAAGTAAGCTGAAAAGCTAATATTCTCCTGGGAGCTTTTCACAATTACCATTTTAAATAAAAAAAAAAAACCCTTAAAGCATAAAATAACAGATGTTTTTATTGGAAACAAGCCGAAGTCTACTTTTTTGGAAAAAAAGGGATATACTAGGGATAATTCTGTTTCTTTAAAATATCTTTTATAAAACATTTTATCTCATTTCCATATCACTATCCTTTATTTCTGTCTAAAAATTGTCATTATACACCTAGGAAATAGGTTCCTTATACCTCCTATTACATATGGCTACAGGGGTCATTTGAATTAGGTTTTTCTTATCCTGGATGGAATATTACACTGCTATAACTGTGCTAGTTTCTTTATCCAAATTGCCTCATTCAAAGCTAACTCAGGTGCCTTTGAAATGGACTACAATGAACTATTATTCCATGCCCATATAAGCTCTTGGCATCTAAGAATTGCAGAGGGAGAGGGTCTCTCTTAAGTACTCAAGGTTTTTCAACTTCTTTGCTGTCCTAAAATTGGTAATAGATATATTTAATTGCCTTTAAGGATAGAAGTTCAATGATTATAAGCACACATTTATTTTAAAAAGAATTTAAGCTGGTCCAGTATTTTTTCTATGGATGATCTGATTTCTGGTTTGCAATATTGTAAGTGCTTTCAAGGTAAGTTGGTGTTAAGGACAATATACTGGAAAATGAGATCAAGCTTTACTGCCATAGCGTAGTGCACAATCATTCCTTCAGCAGGTACACTATTTCTGCCTTATCTTGTATATAACTTCTGATACAGTTCTGTAGAATTTTGAAAAATTCTGATGCAGCCTGTGATTTTAGAGAAACTGCTTTATTCAGCAAAACTACCCTTGCTAAATTTTCATGTTATTTCTAGAATAATTTCATAGACACAGCTGTTGTCCAGAGGGTTAGTTTATTATTGTGTATAGTTGCAAATAGGAGCATAATTTAATTTACGTTTCTGTTTGTAGCCATCCAACCTATCTTCACATAAGTTGTTTGGGACATGGACTTTTTTCTACAGTCAATCCAGTTTGGAGATAATATAAATACAGCAAGTATATGTGCTGCATACAGTTGTATTTATAAATAGTGAGAAAGTTTAATTTCATTGTGCTTTAAGTATTTTATAATATGTTTCTAGTCTTGAATTATTTAGAATTCTTTTTAAAAAAAAAACATGAAGTGCTACTTGTATAATACAATATTTATGTTCTTAGATATTCACATAAATTGAGGAACTTGGAGCGGATCCTGAGAAATGAAAATAAAGAAAAGTAATACAATTATTTGAGCCATCGTACCAAGAATATGAATTTACTACTGACTCTCTTTAAAATGGCAAATAGTTTACTTTCCAAACTATTTTTTAAGATGTCAGCCAGAAGTGCAGGAGGTCCAGTTGAGTCCAATTATCTTGTCAATTTGGTAATATGTAAGGTGTTTAACATAGCCCTGTATTACTCTCTCTCTGAAATGTTGTCCCTTTCCATCATCTACTTTAGGTGCAAATTACGAAATTCAGCTCCAGATTAATGATGGGACGAATCCTATCCAAAAGTAGGCATGAAAAGGTGGAGATTAATTTCTTCTCTGGTGCTAGGGCAGAGTGCAGGCTAGTGGCTCCCTTGGGTTGGGAGCAGGACTGGTTATGTCCTCCCTCACAGGTGCTATCCCAGATAATTATACTCATGGAAGAACTCTTACAGGAAAATTAACACCTTTTGAATAAGTAAATACTTTATGAATAAGTACAACTGGTACTAACCCATGAATTTATATTGCCCTAACACATTTTGGAGAATACAGACATTTATAAAATATTTTTGTGACATTGTCTGAGACTGCTTGGCAACCTGTTGGATCTTTTTGTAGCAAACCCTTTAAATTCAGCAAAACCAAAACTTGCATGAAGCACCTTTCCTTTGTTGCAAGAGGTTGTGCTCAGGTTTTGATGACGCATAAACTGTTGAAAATTGCCATCACTCTGCTGTTTTTTGAATAATTTAGAAGAATTTTTGCAGCTTGATCTAGTAATAATAGTTTACAGTCTTTCTAGGTTTAGGAATGTGCTGAGGCAAGTAATATACAATCTTTCAAAGACTAGGCCTATGTCTAGCTGATCCAGCAGTTAACACATACTGAGTGGGAAGCAAACGGGCAAACAGCATGACCTGTGAGAGAACAAGATATCTGAGGAAGAAAGAACAATATCAACAGCCAGCTATTTCCACTCATTGATGTTCAGAAGACATCCCAGTGACAACCACACTTTCTAGGATATCTCTATTCCTTACATCCTCACTGTTGATGTAAGTAGTTCACTGAACATCAATTTATTGGAGTAAAATTGCTGAATATTAAGAAGAGAAGGAAGGAATTACTGCAACTGCAGATTCTTAAAAATGTTGAAAAGTACTTTACAAACAACAGAAATGAACCCAAAACAATATCTTTAAATGTTACATGAAAAAAAAGTATTAAAGTTTATTTCTGCTTTTTCAATGTCTGTCTTTGAAATGAAAATGTCAAATCTGTTTGTTCATACAATGTCAGTTTGTTCCCTATGTGCATGAGTGTTCTTACTGCTATACAGAAAACACAAATAAAAGAACAAATACAAAACAAAAATTTCAAAAGTATCTCCTATCCATTTTGCTCATAAAGTGTATTGGTGTTCTGTTTAATATTTCCTACCTCTAAAGTCAAAGCAAGGAATTTGTGTTCTAGCTTTTCTAAATATATATTCTTAACAGGTCAACATGAAGAAAAATATTGAGTGCTATGTTACCGTATACCATCTTTATCCTGTGATAAGTCCCAGACAATTACCTTAGTATGATAAGTTCATTCTTAATTCCTTTTTTATCTTTAATAATACAAATGATACAGTTGGGGAAAACAACAACAAAAGCCTCAACCTACCAATGAAAAAAACCTCTCGCACTGGAGCATCAAACATTTTCCGCTAAGTAATTGGAAGTTAAGATAAGCAAGACAACCCCTCTCTCATCAGTGGTACCAAAATCCTTCTGTACAGATATGAGATGTTTAGCTTTTAGCTTTTGTTGGAGGACATCCAATTTTCAGGTGCAGTCTAAGACCCATGATTTTTTTGCACTACTGCACTAAATTTGCAACTACAGCTAGTTCATTCTGGATCGAATACTACTTCAAAACAAAAGATGCCAGCATTTGGTGTCAGTGCTGCTAAGTGCCTGGTTACTCTAACACCATCATGTGCTGCCAGATCATTTGTCAGAGCTGGCTCTAAGAGAACAGTCAGAAGAAATTTAATATTCAGACCAGTGCTGAATGCAACAGGCATTTCAAATAATATTAATATTGCAGTTAACTTTGTTTCATTTTGTTTTGTTTTGCAATAGTTTGGTGATATATATGAATATATGAACACTGGATGAAAAAAAAATTAGAAAATGTGGTGGCCAGTTATACTCTCCATATGAACCACCTATGTGCTAACAAATCTGTCGTAAAGACGCCATTTTATTAGTGACTGAAGCCAGACAACTTACAAGGAAGGAAGGTGAAGTTCACAAAGGATAAAATGAAATGTGTTCATGTTCCTTGTTCCATGCATTAGTCAACATAAAAAATTACTATTTCTGATCTACCCTTTTAAAAAAAAAAAAATCCTATTCCTATAAATAATTGTGAATTTTCCAGTTAAGCGATCATATATTGGAAACTAGGTATTGTTTGAAATCCTAGTCTTGCAGAAAATTGCACATGGGCTTCTAAAGAGATGGATTTTTTGGGCAAAGACAAAATTTTCAATCTACACTCAGGTCAACCAATGACATTGAATACGAGTCACTCAATTTGTTTTCAAATTAGGAAGCCACTGTCTAGATATGTTCTAAGTGACTTTAAAAAAGTCGTTAAAGGTATTCACTGTGACATCTGTCCTGCCATGTAGAGTATTGGATTCTGAGGTCCCATTCTGTCTCTTGGAAGTGTTCTCAGTGACATATCTCTGTGATGAACTAAAAATTGTTGAGAAGAAATTTGAGCTATTATTTTAAAATTCTCTGAGGAATTCCTTAATGTCTGAGATAATCCATGATGGGTTTTTTTGTTTGGTTGTTTCTTTGCGTTTTTTTCACTTTTATTTTGTCTGGTAGATTTTTTTCATGTCTGTTAGTTAAATGATTATTTTATTAATTATTCAATCACAAATAAAACTCTCTGAGAGGTACATTCCAGTGTCTTCAGCATTATTCTGGTTTGAAGGGCCCATGTTCAAATTGATTCTTGGTCAGAATTTGCAAGAAAAGGAGCTCCAAAATAAACACCTGCATGTCAGATGAATGCTTCGATATACAAGAGCTAATCCTCTTGGTGCTAGCTGTAATACAGCTGCAGAATATAGTGGGTAGAACAGACGAAATAACAGCTTTTGGTAATGGCATCATGAAAACATGAATGGATGACTCAGTCCTCTGTAGGAAACTAAATAGCATTCATCTCACCTATCTTGAGACATCTGCAGATAGAACTAGTTGCCTTTAATAGTCAGTGGGAAAAACAGGCACTTTCATGTGACCTATTTTATAAGTTTACATTGAGTTGAGAGGATTCATGAAATAAACATAAATATAACTTTCAATTGATTTCAAAAGAAGTCTAGACAACTATCTCAAAATATTCCCTGTGTATATCTATATCTGCTTAGCTAAATACAATTTCCAGAAAATAAAGGATCATATGTTACAGTGAAGACATCTTAGTAACTTGGAAAAATTGTCCTATTTTCATGGAAAGTACATTGTTTTTCACTGCAAGGATTAGCCTGGATTTAAATATTATTCTTAAGGACAATTTAGTACAGAACATTTTACACTAGATATTCTGTGACACATTTCAAGGCCAGACAGCTGATGAAGTGGTTGGTCTAGGACTTGTAAGTGTACTCCTGAAACCTTAACTGCCAAAACTTTTTCATTCATCCTGTCTCAATCAGTTATATCTCATTGAATTTTAGCTTCTTGTTTATGTACTGTGATGTCTTTTGTTCTAATAGGATAAAATTCGCCCATGTCATAAATCGAATAAAGTTCTACTCATAACTCGTTGGTTTACCTAAAAATTCCATAGCATAAGCCATATGGTCAAGTAAAATTATTTCTTAAGACAAATCCAGTAACAAGTTTTCAGTTGGAAAAAATGAAAAGAAGGAGGGAGAACATTTCAGCAGCAGGTAAGGGATGCAAAGAGGACTTGATACACCAGAAAACATTCAGACTGATGAGAAACAAACTAGGGGCACTATGATGACTTTTGAATCTCACATGGCATAGTAGCTGGTAGATGGCAAACACTATTAAGAAGAGAAACAGCAGTGTACAGCCACATCAATGACTACCTTTGACATTTAGGATACTAATAGAATGTTAGTATCTCAACTAGAGTCTTTTCCTCTGACCCTGATGCAACATTTATAGCCATCATCCACACTTGCCCTTGAATTCTCTGTCCCTGTTATGCTTTGACCTTTCCGTCTGTGTCTGCACTCAGTCTGCCTGCTGCATCATGTTTTCTTGCTCCCTATGCATTGAATATTCCTTTTTGTCACTTGTAAATAAAGTTCCCTCAAAATATTTCTACATTCAGAATCCAACCATTATCACCATGGGTCTGTAAGATACATTAGCAGGAATCTTATGTGGCAGTAGTTCTTCTAAATTACTCAGTCGCTTTCAAGGAATTTAGCCTGACACTTACTTAGTAATACATTGCATTGAATTCAGCTCTAGGTTAGATCTGCCAAACTTAATCTCATTAAGGAACTGTTTAGTAAATAGTACTACTTTTCTTATTTTGCTTGAGTTCTAAGTATATTAGTATTCTTTTTTATTTTCCTTGTAGCTGAGCGTTACAAATAAAATTTTCAAAAACAGCTCCTCTATTCTTTAAAAATGGATGTGCAAGGAATTGTCTTAGATTGTAGAAGACTATGGCATTTCTCTTAGAATTCTTGCCCGTTGAAAGATTTTGCCATGCAACATGAGTGTTTCTTGAGGGAATTGGGAGCTATTTCATTTGTCTCTTTGTCTAAGGAATTCAAAAGTTCTACATGTGTTAATGAGCAACATCCAGGAAAGAAACAGTCAAATCAGCTATAGTTAGCACTGATTTATTGCTGAATGTTTTAAATTTCAGGAAAGTGTATGTGATGGCAACATCATCTATTTCTCCTAAGTTTGATTCTTGAATCTTTATGTCATTCTGACTGATACTGCTACTGATACATTGAGCAATTTTTGTGAAATGACATGAAAGATGTGTACAGAACTGTTATTTTGGTTTTTTTTTTCCTTCTGCTCTCATTCCTACACATACCAACTGCATTAAGCTGCAAGATGCAACATAAAGGAAAACTGCTGTTTGTTTTAGATAAGAAGTAAAAATTACCTCATCAATGTGAGTTAATTGCTATTTCCTCAACTTGCCATACCAAATAAAGAGATGCCATTCTTTTATGTTATTGATAGCAATCTTCTTATTTTATTCTGCAGGCCAACATTTGCCTGTCATGAACAAATTATTCTTTGTATCACTGCAACTTTACACATATTTATTAAAAGCTAAATTTTTCCAATATCGAATGCTATGATACTGTCACCGTTTTTCATCTTCATTTATTCCCCTTCTATGTTTCTAAAGAAGCTGCAACTAAGCTGTAAAAATAAAGGAAGAAGTAGGTTTTTAAAAATATATTTAGTGATAGTTCTACTTATTGTTTTATGGGTATTTTCCCCCCCTTTCACCAACCTAAAAAAACCGCATAAAACTGTTAAATAAATGTCAAATAAAAATTAAAGTAAAATTAAACAAAACAAAACAAAATAAAATAAACATTTTAGAGTGAAAGCAGTTTGATTAATTCTAATCTCTAACTTTGCTACAAGGTGACTCAGATCTTTACCTGCAGAAAAACTTTTAAAACATGGATTCTTTTGTACATTTCTTATTTAGATCTTGTGTGTTCAGAATCTTTTCTTTGATTTGGATACTCATTTCTTTGCTTTCCTTAGAACATGGTTTCTCAAGCCAAGTTCATACGACATATAATGAGATACAGAGACCACTTTGAAAATTCTGTTCAGGAGTCAGCAATGATAAAATGTGTACAATGGTTTGCAAGTTTCGTGTCAGAAAAGTAAATGCCAAATCAATGTAACTGCATAAAAATTTAAGGCAGAACTTGAGTGCATTCTCTATGTTTCTATTAGTTTTATTTAAAACTGTAACACTTATATTTCTTTGCAGGTCAATCCCTTGAAGATTTCAAATGAAGTTAGTGTTTCAGATGCAGTCATCAAGCAAAGAATTTTGAAAGAAATGAGATGAATTGTTGGGAAAGTATTGCTGCTAAGAAATAAAGTCTTAAGTTTTATAGAGTTCAGCCAATCCCTGCATCTGACTGTATTTTCTTTTCTTTTCATATTCTTACTTAGAAGAAAGCTGTCAGATATTTTCTTATTCTGAAGCCTTATTTGTTTACACTAGCTTTTATATCAGAACCATTTTCAGGAATGGTATTTAAATTATCATAAATGCTAATCTGCTTTTACAAAAAATAGATTTCAAGAGATTTTTTTGAATGTTACACTTTGTACTAAACACATATGTAGGAGCAAAGCCAGTCTGCGATTGGCTCAGAAAATTGGAAAACTTTCCCTACTTGACTTTCCAGTCAAATTGGCATTTGCAGATCTTGCCAGTTGACAGATCCCCTTGCAGACTGTGCACAGTTACTTTCATTTCTGTGTTATGGCACTTAGTGTTCATGTCTGGGATAAAAGCACTTCAGTTTGCCTTTTCTGCTGCATACTGTTGTCAGTATCAGCATTTGATGTTCTATGCTGGATGTGAAGATTTTTTCAGTTTTATGGCTGCTTGCTATGTAACTACTTCCGTTAAGCAAATGTTTACTACTTCAAAACATTATTTTGTATGGATTCATAATGTTTCCAAATGTTATTTTGAAATAATCACTATCTTTATTTTGAAACATTTCAGCTGGTGAAATCTTTTGTGATATTTTAAGACTTACACATCTATTTTTCTATTGCTACATTATTAACAAAATGCAAATAAACATTTGTAAATCTCTAGCATTGTAAGTATTTTTAATTCTGCCAATGTGTATTTTATACATGCATATGTGGTGAATTCCACTTAGTTCAACCTGGTTAAAGTAAAAGGTACTACCTTTAGGTGATTAATATCTTTTTTTTTTTTAATGATAAGTATTTAACACCTTTAAAATACAGAAACAATGTCTAAATCATGTCAGGATTTTAGGTATATATAAGAATACTTCCACATGGTTGCAATACTGGTATCTTTATATTTTTTAAAATATAGACTATTAACTTCTCTTTTATGCTGGCTTTGGCAGTATAGCTTGCAATGGTCTGCAACGCAGTTTGTTGTAGGAATGCAGTGTTTTCTTGAAATCTTAAATGGCTCCTTAGGCCATTTTTACTAGTTTTTTTATGGCTCTTACAGTCCTTGTTAATTTCTTCCTGTACAAGATAATATCTGTCACCTTGTTACCTACCCTACTAAAATTATATAAATTTCAAGTTTTTAACATAAACTTGTATTACTTTCAAATATTTTTTACTATTTAGAAAGTTTTTAAACAAGATTAGACTAAGAATGATTCTGAAGATGGAGTAAAGTTCGTATGGGCATTTTTTCTTTCAGTCAGAAAATACACCGTCACTGCTTTATGTTTTTGTTTATATATGTAGTTTCATAATGGTGTCATAGTAGTCACTTCACAGACCCTGCAAAAGAAAGAAGCGTGTAGTCAAAGTACAAGCATTAGACTATATGAGAGTTGAGGTCTGTCACCATTTCTATCACAGACTTCTGTGATTTGGGGCTGATCCATTACTTCATTGCAGTGGATTTTCATTTCAGAAGTAGTTTAGGTGACACAAGCTGTTTCTACCTCCTGCTATTTTTTCAGACTTACAAGTGTGTAATTTCCTGGCAAATGAAGTTATAAATGGCATTAGCATTTTCTTCCGTTTTTCAGCAGACATTTCTGTACAGCCTAATTTCTTTCCTCTCCTGAGAAAATAGAGGACAGCTGCCTAAGCAGCAAGTGTCAAAGAGTCCCTACAACATCCAGGAGGTAGCTGTTACTGCCAATGAAAACTGATGGAAAACTGGGAAGCAGCACCTGCTGCCATCATTCTACTTCTTTGTTTTCCCTCTTCCTTTAATCCTCCAGTTCTTCTGTTAGTGATAGCAGCAGTAGTAGCAACCTTTCATGTGGTATAATAGCACAGGAGTATGTGTTCGGCATTTGCTATAGCATCAAGCTGGAGATTCAAAACCTCTCTATAGACCCAAAGCTGGTGAGTTTGTAACTCTAAAAAGTATTTGTTCTCCAAAGCCTCTGAATATTTGCATGATCTATGTTATAGGTTATTTTCACAAGGCAAAGACAGGAAGTAGGTTTATGAAAAAGTAGTAGACTTAAAATAAGCAGGATGTATATCCGCTACTGACAACAAATTCAAATTTTCACAGATAAAGGATCACTGACACTTTGATAGTGTTTGATGGAAGAGAGATATGAGAGATTATCCAGTTGCCCAAAAAAAGATAGAGACAAAAAAATATTCATCACAGATATTGGTCAGATATATAGCAGAAGGAAATAATCAACAAAGTAGCAAGTATATAAAGTGCAGTTAGGAGACCAGAAGGTTTAATGGGTTGCCACATCCTTGTTTTATTTTGTTTTGTTTTTCTGGAGTAAAAATTCAAGGAAAACCTAAAAATTGAGGATAGATATAGATCTCAGAAGATTTTTCCATTAATATCTTGCACTACTAATCTGTAGGTGGATGAAAGCATTTAGAACTTAAGAAAGTGTGTGTTCTTGCTAAAGTAAATTAAGGCTTCAGTTTTAATGTGGCTACCAAACTAGATTTTAAAGATAGATATATCTCCTTGTAACAATGGAGAGAGTTCTTTAGAATTCATTTGTATATTCTTGAACTATCTTCATTTCAGAACTCATTCGATTTCAGTGTTTGAATTTCTAAAGTGAATATAGTTCTTGAGTTGCTAAAATACTTTAATACAATAAATTAAATGCTTTTTTTTTTTTTAATCTTCATTAAGTCTTAATTTTGTGGAGAACAACGTAAGTATGTGAAATGTAAAAGCAGACAAGATTCAGTGAAAGAAAAAAAAGTTTTACTTTTCCCAAATCTAAGATAGTATTACAGAATAGTTGTTTATTCACATAGAACACTATGTTTCCTTTGATACTCTTGTGTACATTCACAACATAATCCTTTCAAAAGAGAATGGAAAAATCACAAATACGATAGAGGAAAGCAGAGGAAAGACACTAAAGGTAGTTTAGAAAAGTGGTGGTTGAACAGAAATCTAGCATTTTTAAAAGCTGGAAGCAGATAGCCAAATGCAACTAGAGAAACAGAACAACTAGAAAACTTTTCAAATTAATTCTCTAACAAGCATGTAATTAACATCCACAAATTTTTGAAAAGTTTAACATGAAAAGTCCTTATTCATCTTAATTTCAAAGGCACTTTCTTTAATCCCTCACTAAAGAATCTCAAACTCAGTTTGTGATAGCAATATTGCTTTACAGATTAAAGTAACTTGATGAAATCTAGAATAACTTTTACCTTTCAAACAATTTCCTTTAAAAACCTGTGTAATTCTAAATTACTTTGTACATTTCCCTGTGAAAACACATTTCTGAAAAAGTTCTCACCTGCCTTTTCAGAAACTTCTAAGGAAAAAAGAGTCACTAAAGTGTATAAAGTGTTTGGAAAAAGAAGTAAATATAAAGGAAAGGGACAGACAGATGAAGGAAGTATTTTTGTATATATTTGTGGAACTTTGTGAACTGTTGTATCCAAAATTTCTGCAGCCTCGCAATACCATTAAAAAAAAAAAAAAGTGAGGGGTGACAATGGAGAGAAAAAGATAATCTGTTAAATTTGGTGTCCATGGATCAATGAATGAAAACTATTTCATATTTAGCTTGTATAAATACATACACAAAATTATAACCTTAAATGCTCATAAATATATCAGTTAGCTACTGAAAACAAGAGGATTGTTGTAGTCATGGCCAAGCAAAGAACACCTTTCTGTATAAACCTGTAAATTCTCACACCTTAAAGTCACATTCATATTTAAATGATTCTGTCAAAAAAGAAGAAAAGGCAAAAAATGTTACCAGAACAATTTACTAAGTTTACATTGAGATTGGTAGTCATCAAAAAATTAAGAATTATGTGTAGTTTTTGTTTATCTTTTCATGTTTCATACCTTGTAGATGTTTGGAAATCTACTGAATATTTTGAATGGGATAATGTTAAAAGCAATCTCTACTTTACAGTTCTTTTTTTACTTATATAATCAGAGTTAAGTGTGTTGCAAGGTGACAAAGTAGACTTGCAGAGAAAAAATACTGAATGTTAAAAAACCCAAGATGCTTAATTGTCTTTATAAGTACTGGGAGGACATTGTTCCTTGTAGTTAATCCCCTCCTTGTCTAGAACTTCACCTGTTTATGACAAGAAAGGAAAAGCCCTCACTCTGAGAGTTTTAGAAATATAACTGCTAGTAGGATAGCTGTAAGGGGCATGGTGATCAAAACTGTTCAGCATGAGACAATACTAGAAGAGATTATGTTGAAAATACTTTGTATGAGAATTCTACCACAGCTAAAGTAAACAGGTATAAATATCTGAATGTGATAAAAAAAAAAAAAATCCTCACACCTTATTAGATCATGATTATAACTCTTTATAATTTCTAGTCAGCCTGACAGTTAACAATAATGTATAGATTGTAATCACACTCTTGAACTGTTTGATCATTTGCTAAAGATGTAACTGGTGTACTGTATAGCTCAGGAACAGGGGGCTGGATGAGCGTACAGTGAGGTGGGTCAAGAACTGGCTGAATGGCAGAGCGCAGAGGGTAGTGATCGGTGGTGCGGAGTCTGGTTGGAGGCCTGTGACCAGCGGTGTTCCCCAGGGGTCAGTGCTGGGTCCAGTCCTGTTCAATGTATTCAGCAACGACTTGGATGAACGGACAGAGTGTACCCTCAGCAAGTTTGCTGATGATACAAAGCTGGGGGGAG
>VZSC01004602.1:121443-132211 GCA_013398225.1 Steatornis caripensis
TTTTTTTTTTTTTTTTTGCTATGAAGATCTGTTATTAAAAGCTACATGGTTAGTTCTAACCATATGATATTGGGAACTGCAATCATACATAGTTAGAATGACAAAAATTACAATTTATTTTCACTACTCACTTCTTTTAATGCTATGGTTGCTTCCAATAACAAGATAGAATCATAGAATCATAGAATGGTAGGGGTTGGAAGGGACCTCTAGAGATCATCTAGTCCAACCACCCTGCTAAAGCAGCTTAGCCTACAGCAGGTTGCACAGGAATGCATCCAGGCGGGTTTTGAATCTCTCCAGAGAAGGAGACTCCACAACCTCTCTGGGCAGCCTGTTCCAGTGCTCTGTCACCCTCACAGTAAAGAAGTTCCTCCTCGTGTTCAGGTGGAACTTCCTGTGTTCCAGTTTGTGCCCATTGCCCCTTGTCCTGTCGCTGGGCANNGAACTGGACACAGTACTCCAGATGCGGCCTCACCAGGGCAGAGTACAGGGGGAGGATCACCTCCCTCGACCTGCTGGCCACACTCTTCTTAATGCACCCCAGGATGCCATTGGCCTTCCTGGCTGCAAGGGCACACTGCTGGCTCATGGTGAGCCTGTTGTCCACCAGCACTCCCAGGTCCTTCTCCGCAGAGCTGCTCTCCAGCAAGTCAATGCCCAGCCTGTACTGGCACATGGGGTTGTTCCTCCCCAGGTGCAAGACCCTACACTTGCCCTTGTTGAACTTCATCAGGTTCCTCTCCGCCCAACTCTCCAGATAAACTTCAGGAGTTTGTTTTCTCTAGGAATCCCAGTTCCAAAGTTCTTTAGAGCGTCTCAAGTGATATCTTTGGAATTTCAGGCACTGGAAATGAATAATCAGTCTCTGAATAAGTCTGCTTATAAATAAAATAAGAAAAAAAAACCCAAATCCTAAATCCAAACAACAAACGCCAAAATCTAAAAAAAAAAAAAAAAGTTGGGCAGTCCTAACTATCCTCCAAACCAACATCAAATAATATTCAGGCAGTGAATATTATATTACCAAGAGAGTTATACTAGCTGACAAAGTGGCTGATGTAGAGCATTTGGAGCATCTTTCAAATGAGAGAGGCTGAGAGAGCTGGGATTCTTTAGCCCAGAGAAGAGAAGGCTCAGAGAGATCTTACTATGTAATACTTCATGAGAGGGAATGAAATCAAGGAAGACAGATTCCTCTCTGTAGTGCTCAGTGACAGGACAAGAGTCAATGGACACAAATTAAAACTTGTGAAATTCCATCTAATCATCTTACTGTGAGGATGGTCAAACACTGGAACAGGACACCCACAGAGGTTGTGGAGTTCCCATCTTTGAAGATACACAGTACCCAACCAGACCAGTTCCTGGGCAATCTGCTTTAGCAGACAGTGCTTGAGTGACTTGGGGAGGATAGGTGGGAAGGGGGTAGGAGTCGACAAGATGTCCTGCAGAAATCCTTTCTGTTTTCAACTATTCTGTGATTCTGTGACATGCAGGCTTAATCATAGACACA
Organism: Steatornis caripensis; assembly: GCA_013398225.1. Classification (NCBI taxonomy): domain Eukaryota; kingdom Metazoa; phylum Chordata; class Aves; order Caprimulgiformes; family Steatornithidae; genus Steatornis; species Steatornis caripensis. Next base: position 122,960 of record VZSC01004602.1, read on the forward strand.
ACATGCCTTCCAACAATATTCGCTCTCACAGAAGCACAGTTTGTACGTTGTAACACACCCAGGGGATTACCCTGTGGCCAGAAACAGGCTATAAGAGTAACAGTTTTGTGGTCAAATTGTAGGCTGGAAAACAACAACATTATGCTTGTGTCCAGTCCAAACATTGTCCTTGCAGAAAAATATTCAACGTGATTTTTCAGAGTTTGTTTTGCAGCCAATAATAGAGCCAGAGTGGGAGGGAACTAAAAGAATTTTTAGTCTTTTTACTGCTTGAAAGACAAAATTCCCTTTTCTTTTGTTCTAGCAGCCTTTCATTCCCTCTCCTGAGCCATCTGTCTTCCTTTTTCTGGTTTTATTGTTTGTTTTGGTTTTTTTTCTTTTTCTGTTAATTTCCCCTTTTATTTAGTACCTGTCTTTCTTCTATAAATACAATTTTTTCATGATGTTTCCATCTTCCTTTCTTTCATTCAATTTTTTCTTCTACTAAAATCTTTGTAAACCCTGTAGTATCTTGGCTTCTTCATGTCACTATACCTCTGTTATTAAGAGATAGGATTCGTCATAAGCCACCTTTGACCTTCACTGACAGGTACTGTGCAGGTGAGAGTTTCAGCAGTGCAGACAATAAGAAAAGAGGGAAAACTTCAGTGTCTTTTCAAAATTCTTCGATGCTAGGGGGAGGAATTAAAAAGAAATCCAACTGTCTGCCTGCAGTGTCTTGTGAATGACGTTGGAGCTGACATGAATGAGAATAACAGAAGAAACAAATAAGTGGCTATTAGTAGTGTGTGACTTTAACTAGATGACTGACAGTAGGTATGAAAAAAATCTTTTTTTTTCTTTTTACTGCTTCTTCCACTTATCTTGTAGTTACTTTTCATACTATCATCTAACCCATCATTTCATATTCTTACTACATAAAGTACCATATATTTATGCAGCTCTGACTTTAATTTCTTTAACAAAACTAGTTTGGGATTTCAGAGTTAGTTTTATCATCTTGGTTTTATTTTGATTTTTTTGAAATTTCCATCAGCTAGTGGTTAGAAAAATCTCAGAAATAATAATGGAATTATATTGGTACTTCTTGGAGTTAAATTTTTGAAGGTGTTTAAGGTATATTATACACAAATTTTGATAAATGCTGGGTAAGGAAAGAAACAATTCAGTACATGTAAGAAAGCTTAACCCAAATTATATTACCAAGAGAGTTATACTAGCTGACAAAGGCTGGTAAAATGGGCATGGATAATGGCAAAATGAAAAAAAACCCACCAAAACAACCTGTTCATGAAAGTTCTAAAAACTGATTTTGATCAGTTCATACATCATTATTTGGTGTTTGTTGTATGGAATACATCTATTTAGTGAGCTATGTATATAAATAAAAAGTAAAACTTACTTGAAGGTTGAATATAGTAAGTTTCAGGGCTTAGGTTCGTTTTCAAGACATGTCATGATACGGAGGAATTCTTACATGCAGTAGTAATCAAATTAACATTTTTTGTTATAAAGATAGCACTAAAGTAGTTCAGAAGCTAAAGTATTTCATCTTTAAAATTATCATCTGAATTTAAAACTTGCACGCATAAATTAAACATCAGAATTTATTTCATAATCCTGTCCAACTTTTTATGTTTAATGATAAAATTGTAACAGAAACTTGGTACAAAGGAACTTCAATGAAGTAAATAACACTTATCACTTTGTGTATTTACCTTTTGATATTGTTAAAGGAGAGGAATTTGGAATGGAAGAACTGCAAAGTCAATTTGATCCAATAGACTTAAGGACCAGTATTAACTCTAAGCTTTCTCATAGACTATATTTCTGGTCATCAATTCATTCGAATATCCTAAAAATGAGCTATTTTAGAAAAATTTTTAACATTTTTTTTTAGTAGGAGTCATTTGAGCTGGTAAGTATATGAAACTTCTGTAAGTTACTGTATTTGTTCATAATATTAAACAACACTATAGTAGTCTAATTTCAGGTTCCACCTCATTGAAATCTATGGCCAGAACTAGCCAAGAGGAAAGTCTGTTGAACTCAATGCTACAGTTTTTTACCTGTTATCTTTAGGTGGGTTTGTTTCAGTTTATGTTGAATTTAGTTACATACGTGTACAGTAAATCTCCACATTCTGCAATTACTATAAAGGTCAAGTTTGTTCCCACTATAAAGATCCCTCAGTAATGTTATTAATGGTAGTAACCCAGTTATCTTCTTCTAAAATGTATTTCTGTAAGCAACATTAGGGCACCATAAAAAGGAAAACAGTGCCAGACGGATGAGTGCAGTACTGGAAATGACAGTATGACTCAGAATAAATCCTCAGTCTATTGTAATCAATGTTTGTGAATGAAGTATTTATGTCTACAGTAAAACATTTTTTAAGTCTTTGCAAATGCTAAGATTTTACTACTGATACTGTAGTTCTGTTATTTTCAAACTCCACTACCTATTTCTATGGTATGCATATATTTATAATTTTTCCTGCAGAATACCATTAGATAAACCCAAAATAGTACTGGGGTTTTTTTTCCCCCAAAAATAACAATTTCATATCACTTGAGGATGCTAGTGTTACTGATTGTCATTGATTTGTTATTGATTTGAGTTGATTTTGGGGGTTTATGATAAAAATGATCGTAACTAAAATAATCAAATAGAATTTTATAAGAATGTTAGTTTTATAAGAACTTAGAGAATAATTGTATAAGTAACTATGGAACACTGTGTAACCATGTAATCAGCTATACTTCTATGATCTCATCTGCAAAGTCTCGGATGACTTGAAACAATACGACTTGAAACAATACTGTATTGGTTTTGCATGTCAAAAGGTAAGACTAATGGAAATCAGAGAAAGAACTGTAATAACCTGCCTATATCTGCCAAGTTATGAAGAAACTAGGTGAAAAGTAATTCCAGAAGGGCGAGATCGCGACCACTGACCCATGGACCACCTACTCCTATTGCACCCCAGACTCATTTTAGGACTCTAGTGCTCATGATCGGATAGAGGCGTGGATATTAAAATGATTTACTGGAATTAACATGTTTATGTATGAACCCTTGATTAATATGTATTATCGTATTCTATATAACCAGCATGTGATATGAACTAGGTGTGTATTGTGGGTGAAACAATTCCCCTACACACCCAGCGCTGCTAATAAAGAAGTGTCTGCTTATCTACATCACGTTGGTGTTGATAAGTTCTTTATACCGTTTTCGGTAACACTGGGATTTTCAGTACTAGATGTACGCTCTTCATTAGCTATCATTAAGCAGATTTTAACACTTTCTGTAAATATAATAATTTAGGCAGAATTTTATGCATTGCATACAATGCAAAAGAGAGAGTAGCTGTTGTTACAATTCTATATTAGCTAAATAAAGGGATAAAAGTATATTAGAGAAAGCTGTAACATTATAGAGGTATTAATTCAGACCTCTATGTTGTAAACAGCCAAAATCTGTACCAAGTTAGGCGCAAGATTTGTCTGAATAAAGATCAGAGTCAACCCTAAAGGAGATCTTTATTTCCCCCATGAGATCTAAATATTACAAGAGTTCCTATCAAAAGTTTTCTGATCTTTGTTTTCATTACATCTGATGTGTTGTTTCTCTCTTGTCATTGATGATTTTCTTGCATGTCTTCTAATATTAGATGCAAACCTGTCTGTAAGATTCACTCACCACTGAGTGAGTACAAGTTTCTCCAGTGATACTCATTCTGTCCTCTTGAGGTCTTTTGGATCTATGTGAAATTTCTATTCCGAAGACCTAATTTTCTTTTGAAGACTCATTGAATCTTTTGAGATGTTGTGAAAATAATTTTATTTACTATAGCTATTTCAAGTCATACTTACTGGAAATGATTATTAAATCAGAAATCTTACAGAAAGAATGAAATTATCTGTTATGGTTTAACCCCAGCTGTCAACTAAGCACCACAGAGCCACTTGCTCACTCTCCCACAGAGAGGTGATGGAGAGAATTGGAAAGGTAAAAGAGAAAACTCATGAGTTGAGATAAAGACAGTTAATAGGTAAAGCAAAAGCCACACATGGAAACAAAGTAAAACAAGGCATTCAGTCCCTACTTTCCATCGGCAGGCAGGTGTTCAGCCATCTCCAGGAAAGCAGGAAGCCGCTCCATCATGAGTAACGGTTACTTAGGAAGACAAATGCCATCATTCTGAGTGTCACCTCCTTCCTTCTTCTTCCCCCAGCTTTATATGCTGACCATGATGTCATACGGTGTGGAATATCCCTTTGGTCAGTTAGGGTCAGCTGTCCCAGCTGTGTCCCCTCCCAACTCCTTGTGCACCCCCAGCCTACTCGTTGGTGGGATGGGGTGAGAAGCAGAAAAGATCTTGGCTCTGTGTAAGCACTGCTGAGCAATAATGAAAACATCCATGTGGTATCAACAGTTTTCAGCACAAGTCCAAAACATAGCCCCATATGAGCTACTATGAAGAAAATTAACTCTATCCCAGCCAAAACAAGCACATTCTCATAATAGGCACTGAGAAAAGATAATCAAACAAAATCTAAGTTTTTTTAAAAGATCCACTGCACTAGAGAAAAATTGTTGTCAGCTAATGAAACCCTAAATTCATTATGAGTTTATTTCCATCTTTATAAGAAGAAAATGGAATTATAGATATTCATGGGATAATCACTGCTCAAATGTTATAATTTCTACTAGTTGTGAGAAGATATATTAGTTGCATTAAAATATCAGTCAAATAAAGATTACATAATGTATTTTGGGCTTTATTTTGTAGATATTAATGTTATTAAAATAGAGTTTATTTCATCACCCTGGTTGCCTGGTGACCTAAACAAACAAGTGATAGAACTGTGATTGAAATCCATGACTTCTGAAGCTCAATTAAATATTTTATTACTGTAAAATACAACCTTGAAAAAGATTTCTGTATGTTGATTCTACATGTCAAACACATGACCTGTTCCAATTATAACTTCTGTAATGTTGTTCTAACAACAATAGATAATCACAGCTTTCATCTTCTCAGTCAACATAAGCAATTCCCATTCTACTTTGAAATTCAATTCAATATTTTTCACATGGAGTAGAACAATGACAAAGCAAACAGATTTAGAAAAACTTTACATTCCTGAGAAAATGTAGCGTAATGAGATGAAATATTGGACAGGTTGGTAATGCTCAGAAGTACTTTGCATTTGTAATGCTAACACAGGAGTAGTGTGTGATTCTGAGTTCAATAACTGCCCATTAGGAGCACCATTCAGTTTTCTGTCCTTTGAAAAAAATGCTGCAAAGGCTGCAGAAGAGAGATAGAACCAATAAAGGAAGCAGCATAGATTTTTTGAAACATTTAGGATATAAATGAAACATGGTCTTACCGACAATTAAATCTGTGGAGGATATGATAAATTCTTTTTAATCAATAAACTATAGGTTTGCTCTACTTTTAACACTTAGAAATGATTTCTCTATTCTGATAAGCATATTGAAAGCATGTATAATTTTATGGCTAGTATTATTATATTAATACCTTCATTTTCTTTAGCACTCAAAGTATCACAACAGAGAAGATTTTTCCAGAATATAATTTTTAAGGGAAATCTGGCAGCTTCTGAAGTGTCTCTCTCAGTTCCTGGACAAAATCTCCAGGATAGTAATGGTAATAACTTACCTTGTTCTCTATTTTTACAAGTTAAAAGTTTAGATATATTTTCATTTCCCCACACTTCTGGATATTAATTCTTTAGAGCAAAGATGCCTATGATACTGAATTTTCACGTGGTTCCCCACGCTCCAACCCGTACCCATAGGGTTCTTGATTTCCTCTATGTATGTTGTTAAAAAGTGAAATTTTTAAAGGTTTGTATCTTATAATTTACTTTTACTGACATAAGTTTGAGATCTCATCACTCCTAACCCATAAGGTTTTATAGAAAGAAAGTTTACAGAGAGTTATTATTCAGTAATGAATAACAAACGATGTGCATGTATAGGAGAAGCAGCAGCAGGTGAATGAACTACTAAAGCAGACACAACTGATAAATATGAATCGACTGAAACAATATATGAAATATAAAATTGTGTAGGTAGTGAGACATATAGCTGTCAAGGCCTTTGATAATTGTTTAGAAACTTGTATCGATGTCCTGAAACAGAGTTTTCTGGGGGGAGGGGCTGGGGAAGAATGTAAGAGGGTGGCACTGAAAGAGTTTTTTACTGCAGGTGGGACAGACAGAAGATTTGGGTAAAAGTCAAGAAGTTTTGGTAGTTGCAAGTATGTTGAGTACTGATAGACAGCTTAATCCATTTAAGTGTTTTAAGATTTTTTATCCCAGTACTTTTCAGCTGTGGTAAAATAATTTGAGTTTGGATCTTAGATAAAAAGACTTTAGTTCTCCAGACTATGCTTAAATTAAGTGGAGAAATACTTCTCCACAAACCAAGATATTGGCAGATTCCAGAGCAAATTATGCCTGAACAGCTCATATTTCATTCCTGGCACAACTCCTTCTTTCATTGATTTTTTGCATGATCTCATCATGGAAGTAGAGAGGTGTGGACAGTTGTCGTGACCCAAAAGCGGTAATTTAGGATGATCTCCCTCCCCTTGGGACCAACAACCAAGTTCGTGACACCTTTGAACTGATTAAGGTGAAACGACACCAGCCAACCAATTTTATGATTTATTAACACAAAATACAAAGCACGGAGTTAAATATGATAATTCAATGGCGATAACATAACTAGATAAACAACTGCATAAACACGTTCTGTGCCACACATTGTTACTTATATCTAGTCAATAAAAATAAAGGGGGGGGGCAGAGAGAGAGGCAAGGGGCAGGGGGAGATTTCACCACCCGTGGATCCAGTGGTGTCCCGTCAGTCCTTGTCACTCTGGGTGTCTTGCTGGTGGGGGTCCCCATCCATCCTTCTGGTGGTACCATTCTTATACAGTTCAAGTCCCAAAGTCTCCACCCAGTTCCGAGAAACTTAATGAATACATATGGTGGATGAAATGAGGCATGATCTGGTTCTGCGCAGGCTTGGTGTATCTCAGGTGGTCGCAGAGGGTCTGCTTCAGGGGTCATATCAGATGAGACTCTCCCCAAGGCTGGTGACCTGACACCCTGCACATTCACAGTCAGCAAAACCACGGTGGAAAAATGTTGTTTCAATCCTGTCTGCACAGAGCCGAAAACCAATGCCTTGTTCCATGAAGTCTTGCAACACTTGCAGCAAAACTTGCATCTTTTGCACCAAGAAATGTTTAAGGCAAATGTCCATTCATCTGTCCACCACAACAGCTGGCATTTAAATGCCAGATTCAAACAGCAGAGATTTCTCCTAGACCACAGAGTCTTTTATAGTGATGTTTTCTAGCTTAGTTTGATAAATAACTGTCCCATAGTGGACAAGCGTAAACACTCTTTTGTCACTTACCTGTTTTCAACTTGTCTGGCTGTTTAGTGAAGCAAATATTTTTTTTTTCCAGTTAGTTTCAATGAGCATCTTGCCTGCATAGGAAAATATGCTATAAAGCTTTGCCGTGTTCTTTATTTCTGACCCATACACTTACTCATTTTCCTTCCCTGCCTTGTCCTTTCCAGACTTGATTATTGCTTTACTAAAACTTTGTCGTTAGTCATTTCTATAGACAAAATATTTTTTCTATTCCACAATCCATTTTCAAATATAATCTGAGATCATATGTGTTTGTCTCTAAGCAGTAACCGGAAAGAAATACAATGCCAAAATTTTACCTAGAGTCTTATTATTTCTATGTTTTCTATAACTGTTGTCTATTCTTTACCCCTTTCATTGCAAAAGAGTTTCGAGAGTGTGTGTAAAAGCTAATATCATCAAGCAAGATACAAATCTGAAAAATATTTTTACTCATTTCTATCTTTTCCTGGGTATCAGTTGCTTTCTTTTGTTTTGTGTTTTGGCTTCTGTTTTCAAAATTTTTGAGGTAAAGAAAAACAAAAGATAGACCAATAATGAATGTATTTAAATATTCTAAAAAAATAATTGGAAATATCTAATTGGACCTTTTGAATAACTTCCACACAATCTTTAAGGTTATGAACTAAAATTCAATGACAAGTTTCCTGAAGCTGTCACAGGATGAGTCTACTAGATTGTGCTAATTGGATCACATTAGGCATACTGTTATTGCTATTAATAAGTATGTGGAGCAATTCCTTTTGACAGGTGGCACCCAAGGCAAAGAAATGCCAGTGGAAACTAAAGGAGATCAAGAAGAGAAAATGTTTTTTCTGTTAGAACACCAACGAAACATCATTCTGCATCACTTAGTGTCACAATGAAGAAACTGTGATACAACACTGAGAATGTGTACACTGTGAATGTAAATAATATTTTTAATGTATATATAATAGCATTATAATATCCTATATCATATAAAAGTGTTTAAAAATAATAATTTGGAGTCTAGGAGATAGTTCATTAGATTTAGGTCTTTAATACTTGTATTATTCTTCTTGTAGAAAACTAGCTCCAAAAAATTTTCGGCGAGGCACACCACGGTGCTAGCACGAAGTTCGGCGGCTCCACGCTAGACCGAGGCGGCAGGCGGGTTCCCGGCATCAGGGAAACCCGAGACAGAGGAGAGAGGCCCGCCAGGAGCCGGCAGCTTGAGCGAGCGAGGCTGACCGGGTGCTGACGAGGCTTTGGCATTGCCAGAGCAACCGCAGGAGATTTAAAGGGCCCTAGGGAGCACTAGCGACCAGGAGCGCGGCGACCAGGGCGGGCCAACAGCGCATGGCACGGCAGTTTGCACGGGAGTTCACGCAGGGAGGGCGCACGGGGAGGCCTCTGCAGCTCGTTGGCGGGTCGGCAGCTCAGGGAAGTGCCCCTACTCTCTGACAAAATGGTGGGCAGTCGTCTCAGAGCCAAGGCCGCTGCTTCTGCAGAGAAAGCTCCTGTGATGGCTGACACCTCCACCCAGACTGAGNGGCGGCAGGCGGGTTCCCGGCATCAGGGAAACCCGAGACAGAGGAGAGAGGCCCGCCAGGAGCCGGCAGCTTGAGCGAGCGAGGCTGACCGGGTGCTGACGAGGCTTTGGCATTGCCAGAGCAACCGCAGGAGATTTAAAGGGCCCTAGGGAGCACTAGCGACCAGGAGCGCGGCGACCAGGGCGGGCCAACAGCGCATGGCACGGCAGTTTGCACGGGAGTTCACGCAGGGAGGGCGCACGGGGAGGCC
>VZSC01004603.1:0-85362 GCA_013398225.1 Steatornis caripensis
GGGCCCCGCCCATCCCCGCCCCGGGCCCCGCCCCGCCCGCCGGGCGTCCCGCAGCACCCGGGATCCTGCCCCGACCCTGCCGCCTGCGGAGCGGGGCGCAGCTCCGCCAGCGAGACACGGGCTGCTCCGCTCCCGCCAGCGCAAGGGACGGTGCCGCGTGGTGATTAATCCCAGGAACGTTACCCTGCGGCCAGACAGCGTTATGCTGACAGTAACGGCAGCGTTGTACTGTCCTGCAGGGAACAGGCCAAGGCGTTCTGGAAGCGCGATTTTACATTTCCTCCAGCCCATCGAGATCTTTCTAAGATTTTCTCGCTAACGGCAGCGAGCCACAGCCCACCAGGCCTTACGTAAGACCCGCTAGAGGACACGAGCGGCACCGGATCACTAACCTCGCAGAGCTGGAAGCAAAGGCTCAGTTAAGGCTCAGATCAAAAGTTTTCTCTGCTGCTACGCAGCAGAACAGTGAGCGCTACGTGCAAAAGCTGCGGTCTTGAACACGACCCAGCCTGTGGAACGCGTTGGCCCCTGCCTAACGACTTACAGGGGCAACCTCACAGAGACTTGACAAATGGGAAGATTGACGTTTACTGTCTACCTCTTGCTCCCCTTCACTTTCCTCTGACCCAGATTTGCTGCGGCGTTCCCCGCTGCTCTCTCCCCGTTTGTGGATTTGGATCTGCTGTGATGCCCAGTGCTTCACGGGGGCCACCACAGGTTTGGCTGCACCTGCGGGGTTCCCAGCCTGCCACAGGCTGGTGTGCGCGAGACCGGAGACGTTGCTGTGCCCCAGGCTCTGCTTTAGAGACAACATCCCACGCACAGCTTCACGAGCCATCATGCAGCACAGGAAGACACCAGTTAACGTTAGCAGCCATCTAGGAAGTCTGTCAAAGCACATCTTGCTAGAAAACTTAAATCAAATACACCTGTCTCCTGCGGAAAGCCTAAAAACACTCGTTAACCTAGGATTTACACAATACAGCGTAGTACTCCTGTTTAGATCATATTCTTAGATGTTTAAGAACCTTTTAACCATATTTTCTTTTATTGATGAATAGTCCCAAAATTTGTTTTCTCTGGAACACAACAAAAGCTTCCCCTGCCCTCCTTTTTTCCTGAAGCAACCAGTACTCACATCTCAGCGGAGACAAATTCAAGCACAAACAGGGACCATTTGTAGCTCCACACAGTAACACTCAATTGCATTTTAAACCTTAAAACCAGAAGGAACTGTTTTACCAGCCCTCCCGCACTCTCCTGGTTATTCAACCCTCCTCCAAACACACACGGAACATCACGGTGCAGCTACAGAAACAGTGGTTCCTTCCGAGAAGGCACCAGGTAACAACCACACCACCCAGATCAGGCTGCAATCGGGCTGACTGAGGCAAGACCTAGGAGGGCTGGACAAAACACGTCATGGTTTCATCATCTCTCAGAGCTCAGCCTGTTCTTGCCTGGCTCAGGGCCCCTCCGCACGGCCCAACCCTGGCTTCCCAGCAAGGTTTCTGGGGCAGACAAGGCCCCTGCCCACCCAGACCCCGCTCTTTCAGAGCTCACATTCGGGGAGGAGAACCCCCCTGCACAGCTATAGTATCGTACATCCCTTTCAATTAAAAATAAAAAGCCTTTCACCTACCTGAACTCTGCCTTCCCTCTCCCAGAGCTCACCAGCCTTGCATCTCCCCGCCATGCTGCCGTCCTCCCCCAGGGCCCTGCCCTGGGTGCTCAGCTGTCCCTCATCACCCTCCCGCAGCAGTGGATCACTCACACCTGCCTGGCCCTCTTCCCTTCCCCTCCCAGCACACATTTCTGCTGCACCCAGCACCTGTGAAGCCCCAGCGGGCTGGGCAGCCGGCAGCTGGAGACACTCAGGTTTTCCTGGCATTTACCCTCATGCGAGGCTTGAGCTTGTTACGTCTCAGCTGTGCAATAATGTACTCACATACCCTACCCACATATTCCTTTCCTTTCCCTCAAGCAAAGAGCTCAAGTTAAAAGATGTTACTTGAAAGCAGGTTAGAGGTCTACACAGACTATTACTGCCATCAACATGAGATTGCTCAACAAATTTCAGAGCCACATCCGTATGGCCAAGCCCTGCGTGTTTACGGGATATAGGGCAGCAATCAGTGTATCCGTAGAGCAAGCCCCATGACATCCCCAGCTAGCGTGGGGACCGATAACCCTCCATGGCAACCTGCATCTTAGCTGGACCAATTTACCCGGAGTATCTGAGAGCACAAGGGAGTTCCACCAACGACCAAAGCGGCTAGAGAACCAGGCGAAGGAAGAGGTCTGCGTTTCCGTGCCTTGGCACACAGCCTGCTTTGGATGCTTCATCCATTACAGCCATGTAAGTTGGGCTTACGTGTTGATGAAACAAGCCACTAATTGCTTCAGAAAGCGTTAATCTGTAATCCTGAGTCAGGTCCCAAATCAGCGAGTTGCATAATCGTCTCAGCAACTTTTAGCCCAGAATAGTTCCTCTGCCCCGGCAGCACTACACAAGTGCTCAAACGAGTGCGCATGCTTAAACCCTGTACCTATGGCTGTAACAAACACTCCAGTAACCGCAGAACAGGCTATGTGATCACCGTCAGGATTTTAAAAGGTGTATTTTGTATCTGGTTTCTTAAATGAAGTTTCCATTTTTATCTTGGAATAGAATAATTAACCATGGACCTTAACATCCGCACTTTATCTTCCCCGTTTATTTCTGTAGAAAAAGCAATTACACGCAGCTTCAGGCCAGCGCCGCAATTGAAGCTAACTTACGGTTGGGACCAGTTTAAATAAATTCACAAAGAATTAAAACAGATCTCTGCTTTTCTTAATCGTTGCCTTTAACTGCTTCTCACCTCTCTGCTAGGCGGAAATTTTTGCAATGGCGGAACAAAGATGAAAATGTCCCCCACTAAAACTTGCCTCATCAACTTAGAATATGTAAATGCAACTTCCAGTTCTGACCCTCCCAACAAAAGTGAACTATGGTCCTTTAGTACACAAGGAAGCATTTGTAAAGGATTATGGTAATGCTTTAAAGTAAGTGATTACTTCAAAAAGACACCTGAGATAGATACAAAGAAAGCCTCCTGGCAAGGAAATCCCCCCGTTCAGTCACGTGCGTGGAAAACGGGCTGTGCAGTGATGCAGCTCCCAAAAGGGCACGGAGCATATCAGCACCCTGAAGCATGGAACTTACTACTACTGCTTCTGACTTTTGTTGGACTCACTTGACGTCTAGGACTGAGCGAGCCCTGGGCTCATGGAGAACATTCTTAATGGAAACTGCAATTACCTTGTTCCGCTTCCATCCCACCCCAAAAATCTAAAATCAGAAGACATCAATTAAGGTATGAAATAACACTGACAGAGTATATATACTGGGTGCCCATCAGGACCCCATACCTGCTGGGAACCTCCTCTGTCCTTTACTCTCCCTGTAGCTGTTGTCTGATCCATCCTGGCCTCTGCCATCACTGTCCACATTCTTTCATCTATGCTGTATTTCTGACCATAATCATCTCTAAGGCAAGCACATGTGAAACACACTGTACATACATGGCACTGTTGACTTTTGAGGCTCAACTCCGCCTTCATTAGACTCCTGATCCTGTAGACAAGGGATGACAGGAATATCTCACCTTAAGCTTTTTTAACACAACTGTATAGCCCTGGTAATTTTAAGAGTAAGAACTAAAAGCTGGGACATAAGTGCAAGGCATAGAAAGAGCCAAAGTCAAAAAGTGACTAGGGCANAGGCTCAACTCTGCCTTCATTAGACTCCTGATCCTGTAGACAAGGGATGACAGGAATATCTCACCTTAAGCTTTTTTAACACAACTGTATAGCCCTGGTAATTTTAAGAGTAAGAACTAAAAGCTGGGACATAAGTGCAAGGCATAGAAAGAGCCAAAGTCAAAAAGTGACTAGGGCAAAATATATTGCTCTCGTTGCTATTTTATATTCTTGCGGTTTGCAAGCCAATCTCACCATCTACGGCGCAAATTCATGCTTCCCTGGCAGTAACAAAAATGTGTAACTAACCTTAGGCAGACCGCGTAACTCCAGGAGACAGGCTCTTGCTTCCGGAAGGAGTGCTGGTTGGAGCCCAAACCCCCTTCAACAGAACCTGAGAACGTACTTACCTCCCCCTACATTTTTAGGCTGAAGCCAATAGCAAAAAGAGGTACATTTCATCCATACCAACTTGTTTGTCTCAATATAAAAGCATCTTTTATTACAAACCAATCAAGTAAACTGGAGCATAGAAGTACAAAGTGCTTTTGAATTTTCTGGACCTTACTGCCATAGGTTCTGTAACGACAACAATTCAGATTCAAGTACCTGACACACACAAAGCAGAATTCAAAACTACTACCTCCTCGTGTATATACGTTTGAAGTGTATGCAGTGGGTATTATATTATTATCTCACTTGTAAATATTGCTTCAGATTCAACAAGGTGTGTGACTATACATTTCCAAGGGACATGACCATCCGTTTACTTGCTTTAAAGTGAAGATAATATGCACAGTAAAACAATCTGATATAAATAAATTCACAAAGATAAACAGTACATTTCAAAAAAAGATTTCAGTTCTAGTTTACACAGTAAAAACCTCTAAATTTTCCTTGTATTTACAATAGCAGATGTATACCAGCATAGACAGTAATAAAAAAATAATTTGCATCTTCACTATTAAGATAATCTATTACAAGAAGTCTCGGAATAAATAGCAACAAAAGTTAAGCTTAATATTTTTCTTCATTAAGGCTGAGGTTTAAAAGTCAAATCCTACAATCCTATACATGTGTATGATTTAACATGTATAAGAAAGAGGATTAGACCCCTTGTTTTTTGAAAATAACAAAAAATGTGCAAGTATTGTCTAAAAAGTAAGTTGATTTGTTCTTGGACTGGTGTGTTGCAAAGCTCTTACACCCCTTTTGACTTCACGTGGGAATGCAGCCCCAAATATATCTTCATGGTATCGCTTCTGGCTCTGCAAGACAAGGAAGGAAAGCCAAGAGATTAATTCAATACTGCTGGCTCCTCCTTATGTAACAGTTAAGTAACTGAAAGGTCTTCTGCATTCATCTGACTGGTTCTGTGACAGTGGGCTTTTGTTACTGTCCATAAAGGGACCCCCCCAACTGAGTCCCAGCCACACGTGCTCCGGCACACATTCTGACAACAAAAGGCTCCTAAAAAGCCAGCAGACCCAGGCACTGTGCTTTCAGTGATGGGCCCACTGATTTCTTGAACTCCCTTTCCTCTGTTGGTACAATAAAGTCTCAAACTCTTGATGTTCCAGACACGCTGCAAAGCTAATGCCCAGGACCCAGAGGGAGACGGCCGGGGAAAACGGTAGAATATCACGTGTCACTCTCACACCCCGACCAAACAGAAACTACATTTGAAATCACAGTGGGTGGACTAAGCTGAGCACCGAAAGCTTTTTCCCTTGTACATTCTGCTGAAAAGAAGCTCATGGCAGCCCGCAAGATCTTGAATGTGACTTTGAAGACTTCTGGAACGCTGTCTGACTGGGCAGAACGCCTTGCAGAGCACAGCATACCTTTAGCTGGAAGAAATACTCCTCTGCCTGCTGCTTGTTGAGGTTCAGATGTTTTGCAAGCAGCCCTTTCAAAGTCTGAGCAACATCCTTGGCCATGCATACATCTCCACAGACATACAGATGCCCTTCCTCCTTATGCAAGAGGTTGCACACTTTAGTCTCCAACTTGCTTTTAAGAATGTCTTGAACGTAGACCTTAGAAACAGAAAAAGGATCATTAGACAAGGTTTCCTAAATGCTCCTTTGCTTACTGGCTTTTCTAAATTCAGTGTGGGTCTATGAAGTAAGGTTCTAAATGCCCTGCCTGTTCCAGCTGTGTGTTGCACCACAGCAAAGGAGAAGACAAAAGCCTTCGCGCTGTCTGTACAAGCCCCAGGGTTGGAGGCTAGACCTGTTTCCTGATTAAACACGAGCACATGGAGACTTTTCTGTTTTAGAACCGGTCACAACTGTCAAAGTCTCCTAACTTGCTGGGAGAGCGGGATAGCTAAAAAGAGGATAGCTTAAGCACTGTTGGTTTCTCCAGTCAAGATTTAATCTAAGCAAAATTAATTTCCAGGGTCACAGTGTCACTGAACTGGTGACAAATGGCCAGAGCCAACTCATTTCTACCTCATGGGCTAATCAAATCCTGCAAAATTTAAGGCTTCTGAAAACATCCAGCTTCAAGTTTCAAAGAGTTAAAGTTCTGATTACATGTCTATTATGACTCTCTGTATGGCAGTGAGGGTTTTATATTTATATAGAGTGCTTATACTGAAGCGCACAGTGAAATTCGCCTTTATTTTGAAGGAGTGGGGCCTTTTGTCACTTGTTCACAGCACACTGAAGCAAAACGCTAACATTTTTGTAAAGAACATTGTTAAACAGAGCCCACATCTTAACTCAAGCGACCATTCTGAAAGCAGCCAACCCCTGAAGAACAAAGGAGCCAGCCTTACTTTAGCTTGGCCAGGTTGTCTGGAGTAAGCTGTATAGACTTCTTTCAGGACTCCCTTCCTCTTCATTTCCTCAGTTTCTTCTTTGTAGATGTGATCCATGTCTGGCTGCCGGCAGCCAAACAACAACGTCATGTCACCACCTTTTATCCCTGAAACCAACATCGGAAGGTTTGTTTGTTATTCCTGGTAAGGCCTAGCATCTCCTGTGGCTATTCCCACAGGGTCCCCTTGTCACAGTAACTAGCTGTGCACAGCTGCCTCCCAATTAGCCTCTCTCACTAAACATCTGAGAAGGGCAGCCTGTGTGCCTACGTGTGACAGCTTCTGGTTTTAGGGTCCTGCAGTAGGACTGAACCTGCCCGAGTCCGTGGAGAACGATGCGGCATCGCCTGTTGGAGCAGGTTCCCCAAGTGGGTGACAGAGGCAGGCCAAAGCATTCCCTCGCCATGTTGTGCCGCTGTGTGAGCGCCTGGGGCCGTCACTGAACATACAGTATTTACAGTACTACCAGAGACTGCTCCCTCCAAGCGACCAAATACCTCAAGACCAGAAGGGTCTCAAGGGGGGTGGAATTACTGGCTGTTTCAGTTCAGTGTTCAGTCAGGCTTGGGATGACAAATCTCTACGGGGTGTACTTGGCTAATGTTTCTGGGCATCTCCATCTGTAAAGATTTTGTTTGGAGCACTAGGGATGTCTTCATCCACTGGACAAGTTACGCCTCCTCCTTGTGGCAATCCCCACGAGTACCTTTCCTTTCCAAGCCATAGAGACGCTGCTGCCAGAAACTTCTGAAGGGAGCAATTCCTGTTCCTGGGCCGATCAGAATGCATGGCTTGGTTGGCTCCTCTGGGAGTTGGAATCCATTAGCACTACAATGCAAAAATATGTTAATTAGGTAATTAAGTTTATGACTGACTTCTCAGTGTCAGTTTCCTGAATGATTTTGAGCAGCACAGCCGAAGTTACCAATCTGAAAACAGTAATGGGGCTTAACTTGGTGACAGTTGGTTCTTGTCTCCTTAGCTTTACTTGCTCTATAGTGGATATGCTGACAGAGGGCATGGTGTCATATGAATAGAATTCTTTCAGAATTTGCTAATGATTTATGATTTTACTCAACATAAGATGAAGACAGGGAGTTCCCTCTCTTCTCAAACACTCCAACTGGCACTCACCAGTCACTTGAAAATCATATGCAAACTGTGAAAAAAAAAACACTGAAAAAGCTGAACAAAGCATCGCTGTTTTTTGGTTTGTTTTTCTTTTTTCTCTGTCATACACTCACCTGTGTATAAAGCATGGAACTACTTCATTGAGAGCTATCGTATTCAGCCATGTGCTGCAAACTCCATGGTGCAAAGGCCCTTGTCCATCTAATCAGAGCAAAGGAACACACCTCTGTCAGTATTCAACAGCTCTCCGTTTTTAAAAAATAGCGCAGTTTATACTTAAAATGATGGTCTTTAAGTAAGTGTATGTCTAGTAATGGTTTATAAAACAAGGATACACTGGTGATGACGTAGGATTTTAGCAAATCCTGACACAGTAGGAACATCTGCACTGCAGTATACTGTTCTGCATGTATATAAACTTTTTGTTACAGATATGCTTCATGCTATATGGCAGACACAGGTTTTTTTCTGAACCACAGTGCAGTCCAGATATCATTTAATTAAGGGGGAAAAGAAAACAGCGATTAGTTACCTCTTGTCCTGTAGTTTACAACTGCAACCGTCAGATGAATCTCTCTGGGTGTCATGTCACAGGAGGAACTGACGGAATAGTACCTGGGTTTCAGAAACGGCAGCTGTGTCAGTAAGAAAGCTGTTGAGACTTCAGCAGAAGGAAACTCCTCCAGGACCTCCAGGATGTTGGGGCTGTTGTAAAACTTCCATTTATTGTATTCTTCTGTGCTCTGAAAGCAAAAGGCCACTGTCACAACGTTACCAGGTCATGCTGAGTTCAGGAGAGCGAGGTTATTTTAAGTGTCACTTATAAAGAAGACTCCTGCTTCACATTCAGTTGAACATGCAGGCAAATCGACTGAGAAGCCTCAAAACTTTGCCTAGATCTATACTGCAGTTTCCTACGAAATTGTTCCATTTTTGAAAACGCAAGTACAGAATACCCACTATAATTTTCTCAGGTACCAGCTCTGTCAGTGAGGATGTAGAAGCTGAAGTAGAATCTGTTTCACAGCCCGCTGCTATGGGATATCCACAAAACTGTTTGGGCCTAGGTCCTGATACCTACTGAGCCTTGCTGAACCCAGCAGAAGCAAGCAGTTACAACACCTATGAGTCATTGGCTACTTAAAGCGACATCCCTTTCACGGTACCAAATTCTCTGACAAAAATATCAACCAGCTCCCCTCCACCTGCAAACTGTAAGGTCGTTTAATGGTGTATCATCAGAAACCACCACGAGGCAGGCAAGAGAAACAGGCAGGCGAAATGACCCACCCAGAACCACACAGGAAATACCAGATCTGAAGAAATGTCGATTCCCACGCCCAAGTTGAGCCACAAGCCCACCCTTTCTCTCACTGTGGTTGGTTTCACAAGCACACGGAACATGCAATAGAGGGATAAAAATCAAGCACTACCACTACAAAAATTTCTTAAGCTTCTGCAACACAGTAGAAGGGCATCAGATGGTCCAGTACACAGTGCTCCGAATATAAATATAGCCCTAAGGCTTACCTGACATAAAACTTCCAGTCTCTGTTTGTCTTCCTCCGCTGTTACCAGCTGGCAGAGTTTTTTTAGCAGTTGTTGGGAGGGTGGAGTAGTGATATCAAGCAAGTATGTCAAAGCCTCTGGGAGTGTGCAGGCTGGAATCTTTTTGTCACTTGTCCAGCAGCCACCTGGAAATGAGGGAAATGAAAGAACACTTGGCAATTCCCACGGCATTTGACAGCTGTGGAGCTTTGCAAAACTCAGTGTCCTTCAAAATACGACTTCAGACTAGGTTGCAGCAGGTCTAGACCACAGGGCCCTTCTGAAAAGAGGTTAATGTGAGGTTTCAAAGTTTTTGTAACACTACTTTAAAATGAGAAGTCTTTCATTTGAGGAAATCATCTTTCTGTGTGTCAGAACCCTATGATGTAGCAGATTGTTCCTATTAAGATGGAAAAGACGGTCATGACATGTAAATCTATTTTAGGACTCTGATATGTAGCAACAATAAGCAAACCCTGTCGATTAATTTAATTGCAGTCAATGGCCAATTCAGCAACTGAATTGCAAACAGTGTCAACCTAGGGTAACTCTGTGAACACTGGTGAAGTTACTGTGGACTGCCAGAGTACGCAAAACCAGAATCCAGAATTATAAGAATAGCTAAAAGCATCAACAAAACTCTACTGAAACTTAAGAAAAAGAAAATAGAATCAAATTCAGTCTATAAAAATTCTCAGAAATGTTAGAGAAATCTAGATAAAATAACAGAGGATGTTTCACAAAGAGAACCAACTTACCATCAGTGCAGGTTTCAAGTCTGATAGTCTGATCAGCTGGAGGGGCATCCTTGACATGTGCAATGAGGCCACGGACTAATTCTGGTTTGTTGCCTGGGAAAATCCCAATATGTTCTCCGGGCAGGTAGTGCACTTCCTGATTAGTCTCACAGGAAAGCTTAACTAGAATGGTAACACGACTAGATAAAGAAAAAAAGAGATCAGACAGGTCTTGGTTACGTCGACAGGATTTCCTTTGAATTGCGCAGAAAAGGAATAAATGTGAAGTGACAGCTGGCAAGGGCTTACTTGTGTTCGCTACCAAATTATCAGACCGGCTTAGTACTTCACGGAGACTTACACAAATAATAGTCCAGATATGTGAAGTACTTGTATCAAGACAAATAAGATGCCTGATCTGTCCAGTATAGAATAAACGGGCTGTAATCAGCCAATGAAATGAAGTGCAGCTCTGCTGAAGGCTGAACAGCTCACATCTTAAACCAGCTCAGAGGATTTCCCATAAGACTGTATTTAGAACAGGGATGAGAGAGACCTACCGGAGGATGCTGAAGAGCCATTCATAGGTGCTATTTCTAAGACAGACGTTAGCACTGATTACCCTTTTGTATTTCTTTGTGTATTGTCTTGTCACAGCTCGCTTTGGGGGTAAGGGGGAATTTTTCCCCTAAGCAAAGTAAATATTTTCCTGGCACGTAACATACCAAGCAAGGGAGAGGGACCATACACCGGACCTCCCACACTTAGTAGGTATCAAAGGACCATATCACAAAGTTATTTATTTCCCTACACTCTTAGAGACCCTACTGGGAAGTCAGCTCCTATCTAAACCAGAGCTAAGACTGAACGTATTCTTGTGGTCTTGTGGTAACGATTTACTTCTACTAACGATGGGACAAAATTAATATATATTTCTTAAGAACTGCAGGAAGATGTTTATAACCAGGCATTTCAGATGTTTAAGATTTTAGAAAAATGTAGTATTGCAATATTCAAAAGAATACCTGGATTTTAAACTTTGAAGATTCTTTCTGAATTTCAGCTTCATGGGAATTATATCCTTGGCGTGAATGTTTGCGAGTGCTGTTGAGAAAAAGAGGACATGACTCAGGGCAATTTTGTGATTAGGTTGTTTAAAATGTCTTCAAATAATATGCAAAAAAGAACTGAACCGTACTCGCCCTAGAACGCAATACATTTCAGTCAGTTACGTGTCCTATATGCATGCCTTCCCTGACTAAAGTAGTTCATCTCAGCTTTTGTTCTTTTGTGGCTGTTAAAATGTATGCTAGCTCTGGTGTTCTGATGTTATTGTGCTGGAAAATACTATGATTTATGCAGTGTAAACCAATGTCTTTTTTTCTCTGACCACTGTACTTTATTATATGCATTCTATCACCTAGCAGGACCAATATCACTTCTAGAAAACCTTTACAGTTCAGACCTATCTGAAGCAAAATCGACAGAGGAAGTGGAAGGTGAGAGCCAATACCTTTAGCCAAGTCCATGGTTTGAGAGTCATGCACTATCCTGTAATTCTTAGGATCCCAGCTTTCGTCAGAAGTATATATCTTAGGCAACTGAATACTGTTTTTCCCATGGATGTTAAAAATGTCACAGGCAGTCTGGAAAAAAGAAAAAAATAAGGCTATTCATAGTAAAAAAACCCCAGTATTCTTAGCGTTGTCATAATCCTAATGAGGAGATACCAGTTTCACAGACTGTTATTTTTCATTGATTCTGTTGAGTTCAGTGATGTTATAGGGCTTCAGTGAGTTCAGTAAGGTTCCACTTCTATACCAGTATAGGTAAAAAACTGATCTACTTCAGAAAATTATGATGTTTGATGCCACCACCCTTACCCATACTGAGCATTCCGTTACCCAAAAGGTTTCATGGAACTTATGTGAATACTAAAAAAGAAATAGAAAAGGGGCCCAAGTTCCCTCTTCAACTTAGGCAAGCAGTAGAATAGAGGGGAGTTCGAAATTCAGATATAAATCCAGGCGTTTGTTTTCCTTCATTTCCCCCCATTTTTATGGAATGCTAATGAATACTGAAATAAAACGAAAGAATGAACAAACTAAAATACGAGCTCTCTATGTAAGTCACCTTGAATGCACTGACTGCCCACGTGCGAAAGGCTTCTTCTTGCCCATTGAGTTCATCTCCTTCACCTACTGGAGTGAGCTGAGAAGCCCCTAGTTGGGCCAGTTTTTGGTCAATGGCATGAGCAAAGGCACAGAACTCTGGATACATGCTGGACCCCAAACCAAACACAGCATATCTGCAGAAGGAGATAAAAGTAAGATCACTGTTATGTGAAATGAAATGCAAAAGGACTCAATCACATGCAAACCAAACAACAAAGTATTTTTACCTGATTTTTTTTCTCAGCAATTTCAGGGTGAGCAAGGAGTTCTTCAAGGTCTGTGTAAAAATTCAGAAATACTTAAGATTAGAAAAATACTCTGATTTAAAACAGGAGCGAGACCCTGATCCTTGTCTTTCTTTCTTAAGCACATAGGAGAAATGAAAGGGTTGTCTTTGGTCTCAGTCTTTGAGCTGAGCCTCATATATACTTCTGAGGTGAATATTACCTTTCCGTTATTTGGAGAATCTCCATTTCCAAAAGTGCTAGTAACCACTAAAAGAAGTGTTTCTTTTTCCAGGTCACAAATGTCGTACTCATCCATGCACAGAATCTAGAAGGTACAAAGCTCATGAGAAATTGCTAGCAGACGTAAGAACTAGCATTAGATATCTCTGTGACTGTCAGATGGCCGTTGACCCAATTTACAAAGCATTATGCTAAATGAATACAAAATCAAAGTTCTAGTCCAAGTTTTATTTACTGAACATTCAAAACATAGGTTTAGAGAACGAAAAAGCTTGCAGAAGACGATAAAACCAGCCAAACTTCTTTCTCCATTTAGTGCGGGTGATTTATACTTTCCTACCTTAGTGTTAAAGGCACAGTTGAACAAGCTGCACAGGTCGTTGGCTAGTGTTTCAGATTTCCCAGTCTCTGTTGCGTAGATTACAGTGACCTTGGACCTGGTCGCCATCGTTTGTCGCATGAGTGAAGATGCAAAGAGTACAGCCCTGGGGAAAAAAATAGTCACATATAATTTTTAATGTAGCCACACTAATTCAGATTGATTCACAAACAAGCTAGGAGAGACTGATCTTGAGGATGGTTTTTCCTTGGAAGATTGTTCAGAAGCAATACACTACAGATAGCCCTGAATAAGAATCTTAGATATGAATATTACCTAACTGTGGACAGGTAAGTCTATGAGTCAAACAATTCAAGTGGTCCCTACTGTAATAATTATTAAAAAAAAGTGGAACAGAAACATCACAAGAACAGAATAGTTGGACAAAAGCATGAAGACTCTTATTTGAAGAACTTACTTTGCCAAGATGCTAAACTTCATTTCTTTTTTCTTTGGCCTCCGGGTCTCATCATGCCAGACATGTGTTTTCCATGCATCCACCTTTTTTTTAAAAAAAGTTAAGCTTCAGGTAAGAAACATAAAATAATAAATACGCAATCTGTCGATCTTGAAAGGTCCAGATTAAATAGAATCTGCATATACAATCCACCGTGCACAAATACGGGATGAGTGTCTGTAGCATTACATTGCATTTCACTTACAGCTTGAGAATTCAATGGAACTACCACAACCTTCCACAGTACAACAGATATTGCCTGCTATTTATGAATCTCTCTAGTGAATTTTCACTAAACCAGGGCTATTCATTCAGACTTCTTCAGGTCCCATATTATCATCTGCACTGCCAAAGTTGTCTATTAGAATGATATTTTTTCAGATAAAGCGTACCTGGTAGTAATAGAAGGGAGTGAGGACATAGTTCAACATCTCCTGGTGGAACACAGGAGTTATGCTCCCTGACATAGGAGGTACAATCCACACCCAGTCAGCCGGGCAGCCTCCTCGCACACGGTACTCATTTTGCATGTATTTCATGAAGGACTCAGCAGCAGAGTGGTGATCCATAATAGTCACATTTTGTTTCTAGAATAATTGCAAAATGAAAGACATACATTAAAAAGCCCATCCCGCTCTTCTTCCTGATGTAGCTAAAGCAATCCTTTTGCTTTGGTTAATATTTCAAGGACTTTATTCAGTTCTGGGAAATAATTACTATCAGCAACTGTTATATAGATACAGATCAAGGTGGACCTTTGATTAAGGACTCTTAATTCCTTTTCTTTTTTTTTTTTTTAATATCAGCATTTTACCTCTCCAGCACTGGGAATGCATGCTGAAAAGTCTCTGATTATTTTTACCCATCTTTCATATTGTTATGATATGTTAAATAAACTGTAATTGTAAATAAAATGTATTAATCCAATGGCTTTACATAGATTTTGACACTTAGATATATGTGTTAAAAGGAGGAACAATATTTCCCTTAACTTCCTTTTCTTTTTCTCTCCCTTCTGCCTTCACCTGAGATTTTTTTTCTGGCAACAACAGGAAATATAGATTCCTCTGCTTTCCCAGGTGTAAATCAAGAATTACTCTATTGGAATCACACTGATAACCTCCGTTGAGCATTGGCCCCTCGGCACTGTATTTGTATAAAGCTGTTATAAGCGAAAGGAAAAAGGGACACCCGGTATTCAGCGCCTCTTCAGACACCACACTTGTTCACTTACTTGGAAGCTATAAAGCACAGCCACATTTATCTCTACAACAGCTCGGTCTTTCCATAATGAAGAAAGTTTGTTTGTTTCCAGTCCCATTCTTCTCCCTACCTCCTACATGTGAAAAAGAGAGAAAACAGAAAAGCAAATTTACTGTGTGGGACTTAGACCTCACAATTTCACCACATCAATATGCAGGAAGAAGTATTGTGGAGGGGGGGGAAGAGTCAGCCTTATCATGGGGAAAGCGACAGCAGCAGAAACACTTGAGATCAGAGGTAAACTTGAATTATGGAGTTCTGGTTCTCAAGGCTATTCAGTTTGGTAAAGCAGGGAGTGGCTCTCCCCTGGACTAAATGGTTTAAGAAGTGGCAGTATCTGGTTATAAGTAATTGTTATTAATTTGTACTGAAGAGGTGCCCAAGACCTGCAGCTAACCACCAGGACTCCACCGCCTTGTCAACAGCAGACTGGAACTGACAGAAATATACCTCCGAGAAATGTACAGCCAGAGGCCAAAAGCTCTGTATCAGCAGGACTCGGTAAAATTGTGAAGAACCCCCTTTCAAAGCCATTTTCTGTATTTTTTTTACAGTTGCAGTTTCACCATTCTATCCAGCTATTTGGAACAGATACTGTCTGTACGCTGTAAAAACAGTCATACAATCTGGCAGTCTTAATCTTGGCAGAAATTCAAGATGCCCCACAATAGGCGGGATATTGTGTCAGATTAGCACTGAAGTGTTGCTGTGATGTTAAGTACAACGCCCATCCCAGCAAAGACTGACAGCATCTCTTTCTTGAAAACGCTTCACCCACCAAGTTCATTTCCTTCACACATCAGCACACTTCTACTTCAGAAGATTACCTTTAGAATATTGTATCGCTGCACGTCACAGAAGTCTCGCACTCCTATCTCTGTCCCCATGTACCAGCCATTGAAAGGACACCCGGTAAACTCCAGGCCTCCCACCTCAAGAAGCATGTTGGCAACAGCAGGCAGCGCGTACCACTTCAGATCTAACTCCTTAAACCATTCATACCTGTTAAACAAGCATTTTGATTTATTACTTTATGTGTCTTTTCCTCCTTTAGGCGATAGCCAGAAAAGTCCAGGAAGATAGAGCACTAACTCTCGGAGAAACGACCCATGCAGCATGGTCTGCAAAAGCTCATAGCAGCTGACAATGTGGCAACTGGAAATTGCCTGCTAAAGAAATTCCAGAGCGGTATGAGAGTTCTGCAATCAGCAGGCCGCTCTCAAGGCAAACATGAAGGAAAAAAACTCATAGAGAAAGGCAATAAACATTTTGCTATGACTGCAGCCATATTTTACATGTGTATCACGCTGGCATAAGAAATGATGATTTTTAAAATTCTGAATATGATTGAAATGTAGATTTGGAAAAAAACATTTCCAACAAAATTGCTATTGGCTTCCTCAATTTAAATCTAGTTTCATTGTTCCAACAGGCATTTTATCTTTCAGGACAATTTACCATAATTTCATCCTAACAAAGAACTCATAAAATGACTGCCACAGGCGCCGGCTAATAACCCGCCAAGGTGAGGCAGAGGCAAAAATGCAATTATCTAAATCTTGCGTGCTTACTTTGGATGCTCCATTGGCACTTCAAGGACAATTTCTGGCGGGAGTTCAAATATTTCTGGGTCTTGGCCGTTCGCTTGAAGAACAAGTGGAACTACATCAAAGCGGCCATATTTCGGCTTCCACCCAAGCTCAATGCACAACTGTAAATAACAAAAGCACATTTTGGGGTTTTTTAGGTTTCCCCCCAGGATGTGAAGACAAAAGAATGTTAACCCTCTAAAACCTACTGAGGTAAATCCTAAGTGATAAAGGTTATCTTTCCCATTCAAACAATGTTGACACATGCTGTTCAAGTACTGATTGTGTCCCTGAATTAAGGGGAGCATTAGCTCACCCTGTTTTGAGAAGGAGGGGAGTATTTTTAGATCAGGATTCCAAGAAATTACTGCTCCAGCCTGCACCTAGAAGCTGTGGGGCAGAACATCCCATTCACTCCTTACTGCCACACTTCCCTCCCACTCTGCATAAACATGCAAGAAAAAAAAAAAGACAGATGGGCTAAGCAGTTGTGATTCTGTATTTAGAACTGTACCTGTGTGAACTCCACGCTGGCAGGGTCTCCTACAACAGACCCGTCTGGCATTTGATATCCAGCATACCGGATGAGCTGGCTGTTCCAAACACGAAAATCGTGTTTCCCATCAGTCCTCTGGGGGAAGATAGTGATGGCTGATCTGCCCAGACAGACAATCAAATCCTGTTACACCACCGCAGCACATCAAACACATTCTAATTATTAAGACATAAGCTGTTATCAACAGCAATTATTTTATATTTCTAAAATAAACATCAGTAGAAATAAAATAATTCATCCTCTGTACCCACCTCCCTGAATCTTCAAACCATCTCTTTTCCCCAGGAGTTATAAAAGATTTTGCAATGTCAGCCACAAAAGTTACAAAATTTGAAAATGGCTGATGGTACACATAAGAGGAACATGTAAATACCAGCAGAATTAAGAGCGGAGACAAGTTGTCAAAATATTTAGATAGACCATTTCAGGTCTTACACAGAGTTTTGAATCCAGATCTGGACGTGATTTTTGTTGTTTAAAATTAAAATTAGAGACCTACCTTATATTTCCATTGTTTGTGGCATACTGAATATGACGACAGATATGCTCGAACATTTCCTTTGCTGTTTTACAATCACGTGCATCAAATACCTACAAGTTTCCAAAGAAACGCAAAGAAAAAAACTGATTTTGAAACAGTACTGTAAGCTCATTATTTTTCTTATGCATTTAAGGAAAGGAAAGATTAAGGAAAAAAGTGAAATGAAAAATCAGTATTTCTCAATTTAATTGTAGCTCCACTAGGAAAGATTCGTTTTTATTCTTCTTATACGCATCATTTTCACACGTAACAGTCCTCCAAGGACCAAGACAAGCACCTGGTTCCATGACATAGTTGGTTCCTACGCCAGCACTCCTACACGCCAGTTGCATTCAACTATGAAGCAGAGAACTACAACAAAAATGTCGATCTTATGATACGTACGGGGGGAGCAGTCTTCAGTTGAAGCAACTGGCTATTTTACCGAAGTAAAGGACATTTTTCTGATTTACAGCAGATGCCTATTTGGCCCATAATACCTAGACTCGTAGGTTACCTGTAGATTGGACCACTGGATTCTCCCAATGCACCTAGGCGCATTCCTCCAGGCCTGTTTGGCAGCAAAGATCAGCTCATCCTTTGTCAGATGGTAGGTTCCTGTTGTTTCTATCTCCTTGGTCACTGTTTCCAGTCGGAGCAGGTGTTCTTCTATTTTTGGCCTTTTGAACGGGAAACAGTCATGAAAAGGAACAATGAGAATTAGAACAGATTTAAATTGCAGGCATTGTCCTGATGTTCTGGGTCAAGAAGAGCACAGGCATTGCTGAAGACATAAAGCTTTTGAGCATCCTTTTGCACAAGAAGAATTCTTCTGTCATCACTGATCTTATCTGCGAGGATGCAGCCAGGTTTCCAGGGAGGGGATTAGCATCTGTGTGGGCCGAGATATGGCAGGTTTGGGTAAACACTGAGAAACTTGTCCCTGTCATAAATCTACACTCTCTGGATGTGAAACAGGTCAACATAAAATACTCTATCCTTTACGAAAACATCCATTGCTTCATGAAGTCAGCCATTTCACTGTGTTTCAGCTGTGAGAAGTCACCCTCATCTGCTCCCCACCTCCCCTCTACTGCACCACAGTTTTCTCCCCAAAACACAGCTGTTAGCTGTTGCAGCAGTCTGGGGTCCAAGATTTTTGTCAAAAAGCAGGGGGTATGCTACGTAAAGGGATGAGTTAAGTACATAGGACTCTGAGGACTACTGAGGAGAATTTTTCCTGGCTTCGGAATTTAGGAACTCTCCTTACTGAGTGCAAATCTTACTAGTCTAATGAAGAAACTAGTATACTAGAAATTTAAGTAGATTCACCATCTCTTCACCACCCAAGACATAGATAGATGGATCACAAACTTTTCTGTGTAAGATTTCAATTTAAATTTGGATTTTCTAGATTAGTTTGGAAAAAAATGTGAAATCACAAGTAAATGAAAAGTAGAGAGCATGCTACCTTCAGTCCAGAAGTAGGATTATAGAGACTGTCCTCTCAAAGCCCTATTATTTTTCACAGGGATACAGCTCTTCTGAGCAAAGTAAGGAGGATTTTCAATCCCAAAAGCAAGTGCTGAGCAATTCCTTTGTCAGGGAAAGCAACTCTAAAATTCTTTAGCTTGATAACAGAGAATGTAGTCAAAACATTAGGAAATATTTATCACAGCACAGACAAAAATTGTTTTGTTGGCTTACAGATAGAAAGAAAATAGCCTGCACTGTCTGAGAGTTTTCACATTTTCAACAAGATGAAAGATCAAGGGCAAGCATGTAAGATAGTGTGAATCAATGTGATCAAATAGCCATGAGCAGAAACACAGAGATGTGCAAAAGTAATACGCTGGCAAGTGGGTAAGACAGGGACTTTCAGAAAGATTCAGATGGAAGAAAGCTTTGTAGAAGAGTTCAAAGTGTCTAAAGAAGTAGCCATTATGTGGATGAGTCCCTTTGAAAGTTCGACAGTGTTTTATAATGGGACGAGCAAACATTGAATTGTCACTTGTCATGTGAAAACTCTGTCACTGCAAACTCTTGGACCTCAGCCACATGTTCCAGCTTTTCCTGCAACAAGATGTCTCTGCACCATGTCCATTTTTGCAAAAACACAAACCTCTTTTCTGAAGCTAGAACACCCGTCTCAGCATGCTCAGTAAGCTTATGTTGATGATAGCACAGAGCAAGGTTGAGAAGCAAGAGCCTGGCCTCCCAATCTTTGGCTAAAGCCTTAAGAGTGAAAACAGAGAACAAAATACAGAGAAAAGATATTTGGAACAGCACCAACAAAAAGTATTATCCAACATTATTCACGTCTAAGACTGATCTGAGTAGGAGCTAATTTCAATAACATCCAATGTTAAGAAACAGCAGGTAACATTCTGTAAGACAGTCCTAACCAAGCTGCTTGTTAGAAATGTACAATAATGCAGCACACTCAGAAGGGATGGGGCTGAGGAATGCCCTGTACAGAGTCCATTTCTCTATTCCCCACACCTGGATTGGCGGATATAGCACATGAAGTGCAGTAGTAGTTTTATTTATCTTTTCTAATAGTCCTTATCTATTTTTTGAATGCATGCTATGTAACAGGATAGTTATCAACAGCTGTGAAGAAACCAAACACTCCTACAGTCTCGCAGACAGGTACGTAGGTAGGTAGAGGACTTTTAGACCAAAAATGAAGGTAAAGTTGGCTTACTCTTTAAATGAATTGTAGTACTGCTTGATAAAGTCTATTGCCTGAGGTAAAAGCTCTGCCTGGGAAACTGGCCCATTCCTAGTACCTTTTACCAGGCCCTTTGGGGTCATGAGTGCCCCTTGGCAGGCTTTGGTCCGGCAGTTGATAACCTGAAAAACAATAAAATGTCAAAACCCAATGTTGCACTCCGTATCTTTTCAAGGTTATGAAAAAATCACTGTTCAGGTTTCCATATCTTACCTCCTTTGCTGTCAGGTGTAGTGTGTCGAGAAAGCTGGATCCATTTTCCAAGTTTCTTACTTTTACATGTATTGGACATCTTGATATTTGGTTTGAAGCTTTGATACCATTTTGGAGAGGGTTCTGCACAGAGAAAAGATAAAAATATACCCTGTCCTCAGACCTACTATATATTTTAAAGTGTCATTTTGTATTTTATGTGACTATTAAATGCTCCAAATTAAAGAAAGTAGGTATAAATATGACCTGCTCCAATGTGAATATTTATTCATTTGACTACAAAACTATCGACCTAATCCACAGTTTGATATGAAATGGGAAAAAAGTATTTTTGTACTAATGAAACAATATCTGCCATTGCAAACACCTTTTAAATTTCAGTAAGGCCTCTTAACATAATAGTCACAGTCTCAGGAAAACAGCGAACCAGACAGTTTTAGAGAAAGGACATGTTTGTTACTAAAGGCTGGGTTTTCATAGGTGAATAAAGGAATCGGGCAGTTCAGTCCCACCGGGTCACCGCTTTCCCATAAGTTTTACCAAAGCCCCTTTTTGTTCAGAAAAGATCTTTCATCCAAAGATCTCACAGCAGTCCCAACCTCACGTAACCACAGTCAGTCCTCACGTGAGAACTTTGAGAGATTTTGAGCACAACCCATGTCAACTGTTAGTATCAAACAACGACACTAGAAACCGACCTCTCTCCCATCACTGGCCTTTGCTGAAGTTATGATCAGCGGCATCTCGATCTGCTTCTTGCTCAGATCATACAATTTGGCATCATTTTCTAAGCTTTAATAGAGAGAAAGACAATTCAGTATAATGCAAGACAATGCAGTTTTTGTTAGTTTTACCTGCAGCATCAGTAGGGAGATGCTCAGAGCTGTCTCTGAAAGATGTACTGAGTCAATAAGCCAACGATTCGCAGCAGCGTGAGGGGTGGAGTGGACTAGAAGTCAATAGTAAAGCTACAATAACCCCTTCCAGATCACTATGTGGGAAGGAAAACAACAGATACGGCCTGGAATGGTACAGGTTGAGTATCGCTGCTGTAAGCTAAACAAAGGACACCCGCACAATTAGGATCTGGCGAGAAAATACTCAGAGGAATTAAACAAAGAGGTTGAAATCTCCAGGAAAATATGTCAAAATTTCAGCTAGGTCCAGTCTCCAGCTTAGTAAGCAAATGACATACTTTTATATTAATTTGTTCTCTGTATTAAGTTTTACTTTCTGAACTTCTACTTTTTAATTTGGATATCAGGTTTTAGAAGATGTTCAAAAACACTTGAGAGGCATCCAGACCACAAACTCCAAACAGAACCCTTAGCTTGGAGAGGGCAATGACGTGTTTTAGGTAGCAGAGCATACGTGATAGCCCACTTCCACTACTCAGCTTCACGTATCTTCACATCTGAATACAAACCACCTTGAGCAATGACATGGAAGAGTAGGGAACGGGCAGAAATGGTATGCAATAGAAAACTAAAACACGTAATAGCCCGAAAACTGAGAAGTTTAGTATGCACGTGCAAATTATTTTACACAGTGTCTTCTACAAACTGTAGCACAGAAATACTGTACCAACTTAATTACAGCATTAATAATTGCTTTGCTCATTTTTATAGCATGCACATGCCTCCTAAGTCCTAGCATACACGAAACCATTATAGCACACCAAATAAATTCAGAGCTATGAAAGACAACGAAAGATGATTTCTTTCCTGAAGGACTGTATGACTTGCACACAAAAGCTTAAATGTACCTCACCAAGTCAACACCACCCAGTGACCCATAGGGACGACTGTTCTTTGGTTAATATTATTGCTCTGGAAACACACCACATGTTTCTCCAGAACCCATGTACTTAATGTCTTTAGTTTTCAAATGAAAGAGAAACTATGAAGCCATTAAAAGACAAAGATCTTACCCATGGATCTTCTTATTTTTCTCCACATTGTTATTCACATCCTTCCCTTCCGAGGAATGGTTCTTAGCAGCACGAGGTTTGAATGCAAACTGCCACGGGCACAACATTTTGTATGCCTTATGATTTTAGTTGCAGTTCTGAAGTCTTGTTTTGTGTGATGTGGGAACACTTCTGAGGGGGGAGAAAAACCAACAAGGTCAGTTTTTGACTAAGAAGGTAACTCCCTTTAAAGGGGCTCAGAAACTCACCAGACTAATGGATCTGATTAATCAACTTCCTGTTTTAAAAAAGGAAAACTACGTGACTCAGAGTATTGACACTAAAACTAACAGTTATCTTTGTCAGAGTTGTGCTGCAGCCATGCCTGATTTTAAAATACTGGCAAGAGAATTTCAAATGTACTCCAGTTGCATAAACTGGCAAATACCAGTATCTAAGAAAAACACATGCACACTTCACTACTATGAGAAGCATGCCTTGACACTCAGGTATTTTAAATTCTGCGTTTTTCAGAAGTTTGTTAAGTGTTATTAAATGTTCTGCTAATTCACATCACTGTACGTTAGCTAGGAAAAGGGATGTAAAATGTTGCTGTCTTATTCACATAATAATGAAAAAAAAATCGGTCTGTAAATTAACCAAAATGTTTTGCAATGTATTCATCTGCCAGAGACAAATGGAATTCTGAGATTCTGTATTTTGTAAGATACATATACACAGCATAAATTTGGAAGCAACATATATACATATATGTAAAAAAGAATGTACAATGTTTCATGCTATTCATTTGAACATATATTTTCTGCTAATTTCTGATCCTAAAATGGATTTTTGCACCAGGGAAGGTGTGACAGGAGAAAAAAAGCAAACTAGTAAACTGCTAGGTAAAGCAGAATTAGCCTCAGAGTTTGAATCTGGTTCATAACAGAAAGTGAAAACAGATGTTTCAAAAAACCTAAAGATAAAGAAAGAAAATACAGATTGCCACATATTCCTGATGTAAATAACGTATTATTTTGTTATTTATATTGCTTCTTCAGTAAAAAAATTTATATTGCTGGGCTCCCAAGATGCTGTCTGCTGTAAAATCACACAAGAAAAGAAATGCATGCAACTGTCTGTGCAGAAACTGTAAGGTGTTAGGACTTTTCTGTGACTCCAAGTAAAAGAAATAGTGTTTGATAAACATTTCCCTACAGTTACAGAATAGGAACAAATCTTAATTACTATTCTGCAATCAAAAAATGCTGTAGTGTGCTTATACATTTTTGTAAAACACAGGGGAAAAAGAAAGAAGGCTGCGGGTGGGGGGGAGAAAGAGACACAGAGAAAGAGAGAAGGGAAGAAATTTAGAGAGAGAGAGGAAAAAAGAAATAGAAAGAAAAGAAGGAAAAAATAAAAACAAAACCAAACCAGAAAAACAATACAGAAAAAGAAGAAAATGAAGAAAACATAAAAAAGAAAAAATAGTAAGAGGAAAAATAAAAAGAATAAAAACCTAAAAATAAGAATAAAAAAGAAGACAAAAAAAGAAAAATAAAAAAACAGGAGAAAGAAGAGACATCTTCCATTCGCTGGCATTCAGAATAAGAAATTGCTTGCTTTTTGTGTTCTCCACAACAGGGTTCTTTAAATAACATTTACAATATTACGTGCTACATGCACAAACTTTTAAAAGAGCAGAAGGCGGAATTGAGTTTTCAGAACAGCTGGAAATAAAGCAGGAGACTCATTCCAACAGTGTAGTCCTAATACAGAAAGAAATAGTTTGCCATATAATTACTTCACTCGCGGTAAATGAATGGCAAAGGAAACACTTGGGCGCAGTGCTGTCTTACCGTGATTTCCTGAGAGATTTTTCCAAATCTGCTAGGATATGCCTCTGTCAAAGTTTCTTTCTCAGTCTCTCCCGCTCTGTATCCCTCCTGTCAGGCAAAAGCATTTTATACTCTAGGACCATGTATGCAAAACAGCAGAGTAAGGCTACATGCAGACAGTGGACAAAAGGGGAATCCCAAAATGTCCCATACTTCTTTCAGCACCGGAGGGCGTGTAGCTGATACGCTGCTGCAGTATCACATAACGTGTATGATGGGAGGGAGATGGGTGACTAGTTCCTGATATTACGAGCATCCCCTCCTCCCTGCACAGGGTGCTGTAACCTTGATTTCTACACTTTCCCAGCGATAAGGACAGTGTACCACACTGAATGGTTTTTGCAACCTTGCAGGCAATGTTGAAATAAAATAAAAATTTCTGAAAGAACTCATAGATTTTACCACTGGGGGGCCAGTCTCCTTTACAGTAAACTAGCAGCTGTAGAAAGATATTAAGTCTATGACTTTCATACACAACTTTTAGGAGAAATTTTACAGAACCATAGAGCTTTAGGGTGTGGGCCAGCAAAGCATTTAAACAGGTGATTAGAACTAAGGATGGGTATTTTACATTTAACATAAACTTTCCTTATTTTTTATCAAGTTTTAAAGGATCTTTCTGAATAGAGTATCTGTAGTATTTCTCTCTCTCTCCAGAGCTCCCTGTTCTATCTGTTGCTGCCTGTGAGGTTTGTCCCTTTGTGCTTTTCCAACACACCAGAAAAACTGAAAGAAAACTGCAGCTCCCTGAGGTATAAACCATTCACGCAACGCTGTATGTGTGAATGCCACAAGGATGGCCAGATGATGAAGAGGGGATTACTGAGCAGATTTTCAATTTCAGACAACATGTGGACATTTACATATTACAAAATCAGGTTTCTACCTGCGGTCTGGAAGCCACAAGCAATCCCGGAGCCAACGGTGGTGCCAGGCAACTGCAGACTCGGAAATGCTGTGGTATGCCAGCACACTCTTAAGGATTTTGGCCCGAGTTAGTCGTTCGTTGATATTACGTATGAATGTTTTAAGGAAACGGCTCAGAACTGTTTTCAAATTAAGGACAATTCTTAAAGGTGCTGACTAATACAAGGTCAAAATCGTTACAATAATAACTAGAGAAAGATTTACAGGTGCTGATAAAAGATCTACATAAACAAGGCATAAGGCTGCAAGACAAACAAGGAAACGCACATTCTCTTTTCACGTCACATTTTTACTGGACAAGCTTGGGCAAGGCATTTTCTTCTTTCTGTGCCTAGTTTCTCTATTTAAAAGTGAACATTAAGTGCTTGTGTAAAGCACTCCTAGAGGTAAACAGAGTTACATGTACATGTGTTCATGCATGAATACACCTGTATATACCCCATCCAGGGTTGCTAGAGATTAATCTCTTGAAAAATATACCTGAGTGTTATGTAGTTTGGGCATTCATCTGCTTGACTGCATCAAGCCCATGCTTCCTTGCATTCCATGCTCATGAATGTTCACACTCAGATTTATTATTTTTATTATTTTTTAATCTATATTTTACATGATGCGCTTCCTCTCACCAGAATTATCACTTGACATCTCTTTATTTAAAATATTCCAGACATCCAATGAGCAGGCAGAAATGATGCGAGCTGTGTGACCCAATGCCACGCCACAGATTTCTACCTTGCTTCTGACCCATGGCAGCTCTTCCCAAACCCTATAGACAGTTGTAATTGCTTGAGTGTGAATACAACTCTACGCATCCCAAGGGTCAAAATGAAGGTGCTTGAACTGAAAGGAAACTTCAGAGTTCCGAGAATGAGGTTACACTCTTCTTTGCATTTGCTGTTTTGTCAGGGTTTAAAAATTCTATTTGCATCCTTCCCTCATGGAATCTGACCTCTGACTTCTACAGAACATGGGGAATCTTAATGTCTCGTACAGTAAAAAAGAATATATCTTAGTAGAAATTTAAGTGAATTCAATTATGTTCAATGGTTTCTAAGCTTTTCTTATTCAGCCACCTTATTCCCCTGTGCTTGGAGACTGCTGAAATTAATGAAAGGGGGAGAGAGGAGAAACATCTTCTTTCTTCATGAGAACTGTTTAAAGGATTGGCTGAGGTACAGCCATTCAGGGAACAGCTTGATCACTCCAGTTTTTCAAACAGGACCTGCTCTTTTACTCACCAAAGTCGATAATAAAACTCCATCTTTATAGTAAGAACAAGAGAGCACCATTTACTTCTTAGGTGGAGTCAGAGACTAACC
The DNA here is from genome assembly GCA_013398225.1 of Steatornis caripensis. Taxonomy (NCBI): domain Eukaryota; kingdom Metazoa; phylum Chordata; class Aves; order Caprimulgiformes; family Steatornithidae; genus Steatornis; species Steatornis caripensis. Next base: position 26,393 of record VZSC01004603.1, read on the forward strand.
AAAGAAGCTCACTGTGCACTCCTTCTACAAATATTTTAGACTGCTTGAAAGTTCCTCCATCACAAAACCAATTCCACACATATTTCCTATTTTTGCACAGCACTTCTGCCTCTGCCACATAAAAACACAAGAACTAGTTGCTTTTCCTGCACTAACTTTGATGAAAGAGGTGCCCTTTCAGAGCAGAAGGTTTGACCTATTCAATGGCATTCTGACCATGCCATCATTTTCAGTTAAATTTTGGCTTGTTTCTGAAAATGTGACGGCCTGTAGCCTCAACAATATGCTTTCTGCAATTTCATCCAAATCATGTTCTTTGTCTGACTGCAATTTTCGGCATCAGCTCAAGAAGTTACATTCTGAAAAACATTTAAAAAACAAGCTCTGTTTGTAAGGTTGCTCCCCTGAGATCAGGACACCTTGAGTCTTCAAAGAACTATTACACTGAGGCAAAGCTGATGACAGCAACGGCTGATTTCCCTAACGTCACGTAACTCTAAAGAGATGATGTTCAATTGTCCCAACAGTTCACAAATTACTATTGATTTTTTTCTAATTCCCTTTTCCTAACTCACCTAACTATTTGAGGTGTCTCCATTATGATCTTTCAGAAATGTTGCATACGACATCACAAATTCAAAATATAACTTGGCACCTTAGAAGATTTGTCGAGACCTCACATGCTACTCCTGTGACAAGAATGCAGTACTCCATCTGCATTTACAAACTGATGGCTCTGTTGTTTATCCATTTCCTTTTCCTGAGGAAACATACTCTGCTTCCTGCTTCACCCCCTTTGATTAACTTCACTGGCTGAACAGGAAATTTGGTCCTTCAAGTATCAGTAACATATAGTCATTAAAAAAAGCACTGGAAAGGAACCCCATGTGGCTCCTGGTCCATCTCCCTGCCCCATCATCAAGACCAGCTGTAACCAAGATGTTTTTGAACCACCAGAAAACAACTACAAGTCAGTATGAGGGGCAGGACTCACAGCAAAAAAGCTGCCTAGTAACCTGAGAGGAGACACCAAAGAGTAAGATAATCAGTCAAAATGGAGTCAGATCGCAAAATGGAAATGGACTCCTGCTTTTCAGTAACATGTTCACTACATCCTTGACACACGACCACCTTATGCTACTAATAACAACCCATTTGGTCCATTAAGAACATTCATTCACTTTCTGTTCCTTTTCTGGGCTGAGGTGCTGTTTTCTCTACCAGCTATGAGGCTTCATTCACATTTTCCAGTTTGCTATCACTTAACTGTAGAAGAGACATCATTTCCTTGGCAACACTTTAGTGTGTACTACATACTTCAAAAGTTATTTTAAGACAAGTATTGTCTGTGTTGTATCCAGCGCCTGGTACAAGGGCACTGAGCCACAGGAAAGCCTCTCGGTACTTTTTCAACTCAGAGGTAAATAAATAAATAAGGACAACGTTGAGGATTTGTGTCACAGACTGGGTGCCAGACCACCCTGGGATAGTATCTGCAAGTCTCAGTTTGTTAGCAGCTTTGCACTTCTCATTCAAAAGTGTTATCTGCAAAAAATATATTTTTAGTTCACAAAATTCTAAATACCAAGCCTACTAGAAATGGAAGAGAAAGCCTGTGATACATGGGTTTGTGAGGAATCCCGGAGCTGTGTGATAAGAATATTTTAAAGGTTATAGGTGACTCACTTCTGTTGGTCTTGTTTTTCAGTGCTTGCTAATCTCACGTGGGTATGTTTCAGTCATTGTCCTTGAAGCTCTTCTGAGCGGAGCATGGTGAAAATGTTCTGTACCGAAGGATGGAGATGGAAGCAGTGACAACTGCATATGCATGGCACACTCTGAGAACTACACAATAATATAGGAATTTCCACTTTCTCACCCTCTATTTCTTTAAATGTCTAACGGAGACATGAAAAATGAAACTGGTGACTTCTATAAAAAGGCAAGACTTCAACTTTATCAGTTTGCTACATTTAATTTAGAAAGTGAAACAATGTAAGAATAATTCTAAGGACACTTCCTTTCCTTAAGACATTCCACCTTTAAACACCAAAAAAAGCTGGTCCGCTGTATGTCTTAAAATGAAGATTTACGCAATTAAACAACAGAGCTTCTCGCCAGTTCCTCCTGCCTTTACGCTCTGGAACCTCCATAGATTCACTGTTTGCACTGGAAGCTTCTAGTAGTTTCTGACAAAGGTACAATTAATAACACTAATAACTACTGTGAAAAAAGGTGTTCCCAAATATCTCCTCATATTGACTACTGTTATTCATCTTCTTTCACACTGGTTTGTTTTTTCATTTCCCAAAGAAAACTTGTTTGGTTTGAACATTCCCTCAAGCTTTGCAAGATAGCAAAACTGTTCCTTTGGTTTAGTGTTTTGATCGCTTACTGTAGCTTTAAGGATTTTAATGTATTTACCATTAACTGTAGCATCTTCTTCACCAGCTGCTTCACTATTTTGAAATGTTCCTTATAAAGCGCGGATAACAACTTTCTGTCAAAAGCAAAAATCAAAGACTCAGTTCTAGGCACTTTAAAATACGCAAATACAAGTAAGATACCAAAACTACCGTCCGGACTCCCTTTCAGTGTCTGCAGATTTAAGGTATATTGAAAGCAGCAGTTTAGGGTGAAACGTGTAATGTTTCATTTGCCATCTCCTGGTTCAGGCAGCGTAAGATTGCATGTCGAATGATGACAGGGCAGAGTGGAAAATTTAATGATGTGAACATCTGACGGCGAAAATGAAAGTGAAGGAGAGTGTTAAATTTACAGCGCTGTGCCAGTAAACCCATCCCCCTTCCCGTCTGCGAGTTGTAAGAGTCAGACCAAATTCAGAAATGCAGTAACAATAAAATCCCCTCAGCCACCCTTTTCAAAATTCCTGCGTGTGTGTATTACAAACACCAACACGGAAGTGAGAGAGGGACAAAGCAATCAGACGACCAACAACCAGCCTTCTTGGTGCCTGGATGCACGTTGTCCCAAGCAGATGTGACTTCTGAAACGTACTGACTCACTCGCGGGATCCTCACCACAGCCATAAAGGCTAGCTAATAGCAGACTAAAGCAAAACAGTAAACCAGAGATTGGCAATTGACTGGGCATAAAAACTGGTGTCCCGCACGTGGCTGGCTGCTGCGTGCCCTGCACTCCTTGACATAGTTTCATTACATTTAGCCTACTGGGCATCTGGAGCGTAAGGGAAAGCTGGCAAGTGGATAAGGAGAAGGTATAGAACAGTGTTTGTCATCTCTGGTCCTGCAATTCACACTTGCCCCAGCTGAATGTAAAGACAGGCGACATTAAGATTACCATGTGCAAAAAGATTTTTTTGCTTGAGAAGTAACAGTGAACTACAGAATTGCAAATGTATTCTCATTTAGTAAAAGCAAGGTCTGAGGGACAATCGAGGCAACAGAGCACTGGCTGATGTCAGTAGGACTCAGAATTTCTAATCGAGGCCAGATAATACACGAGATTTAAACATTGGTTTTCAAAAAACAATCCATAAATTTCTGGGCTGAAACGAAGAACAGAATACTGAAGTATAAAAGTAACCGAAGTTCTGAAAGTTAAAAAACACCTTAAACAATAGGGAACAAATGCTAAAATTAGCCTAAGAAATCACGAGGACTATTTTTATATGGTATAACAGCATTCTGCATTTCTGTGCTGTTTTTCATCCAGAGATATTAAAATTTTGCTAAAACATATATAAAAATCTGATCTTACAGCACAGCCCCCAACCACGATGCAAAGGAACATACAGCCACTTGTATTATTTCTCATGGAAATGTGCAAGAAATATCATTAAAACAATGCACTTCCATAGAAACTGCTCCAAAAACTGTGACGTTGAATAGAGAATGCCATAGTTCTGGAGGTTGGTTTAGCCACTTTATAAAATGCTGGAGTAGGGTTATAAGTCTCTGCTACCATAGAGGGTGGATCATGTTCTTCAGCTTCACAGGACTTGAAAACGTACCTGCAATTCACATGAAATAAATGTTTAAAGTCAGTCTGGGCAACGATGAGGGCTCTTAATCCAGTGTTCCATCACTGATTTCTGAAATGTGTGTGTGTGGGTTTTGTTTCTTACCTTTTACATAACTTTCTCCTAAATGACTGATTTCACATGTTTATATCAGACTTAGTGTAATTACAAAATACAGTTCTTGCTTTGCATGAAATATGAACAGAGACTCTTTCTTCAGAGTTTAATGAGCTCTGGAAAAGGTTATTAAGCCTCTTGGGAAGTCCACCAAAATCCCCAGAGCCTGAAGTCTGCATGTAATGCAGTCTATTTCTGCCATATTCTGTTTTGGAAGCACATAGGCAGAATATTGAAATAATGAAAATCACGTTTTTGCTTAATACTAAAACAGGTAATATGCACTCAGAATAACAGAATGCAAATAGAAGCAAAAGTGCTCCATCCTGGATTAAGGAAGCAGGAACTTCAATATTTAGAAAATTATTTATTATCTTACCTGTATCAGGAAATAATCAGAAAACATGCTTTCAAGTCGCATTTTTTTTTCCTTACAGCATAATCTTTTCATTATCATTCTTTTGGTTACTGTAGACTCACTGTGAACGTAGGCAATGACAAAGTTCATAGCGATTTTTTTTTCTCTTTCCTTTGGCAACTGTGCTGAGGTCTGTACCTCCGGAGCTCCGACCAGCTGGAAAGCATGTTTTCTCTGCTAAAGCATCACTAATCCTCCCGTCAGCCTTTCTCACAAAACCTCTGAGGTGTACAACTGTAAAATTTTCCTTGTCCTCCTGTCCTGCACCCAGAGACTATGTTTCTCATTATTCTCAATTTCTGTCACCCTACTTATCTCCATATCTGAGCGCCTTCATGACTAGCATGTTAATACCGTGTGCTGCTGTGCACATTTTGAAAAGATACCGACCATCATTTCTTTGACTTGAGTCAACAGCAATCGGTCTTAGGCACCAGTTCAGACATCGGTTGAATTTCATTCCCAAAGCAAGTGTTTGCATTCACTGTGGTGCTGCATCCCAGTCTGAAAATTCTGGCTTTGAAGAACACATGCCAATTGCGACATGCAGAGAAGGACGGTTCATCACCCCGTTCTGTATTTCCTCACTGAGGGACAATCATGAAGCTGAATTTGAAGGGGACAAAACCAGGAGAAATTAAGAGCATATTCATAAATCATTTTGTCTTCTGAAAGCGTGCTGCTTCCTTGTTTATGGCACTAAACCACACGCTTTCTTTATGAAGCGACTGTGAGACATTTTCCTTCCATAAAAAGTCTGTGATGTTCGTTGTCTGTGAATGCTTACACGAAGTCACAAGACATTACTAACTCATAAAAACGGAGGGCAGCCTCCTGCTGAACTCTTCACAACACTTGCAGCAGTTGCAACTGCTGGAGCAGCTGATCTGCTTAACACTGAGAAAGAATCATTGGGCATCTCGGTAACTTGCTCCAAAAATCTTAAAAACGGCTCCACTAAACAGTCTGCATCAAATAAAAAGAATCTATTTCAACCTACCCGATCTGCGTATTTACCCTGTCGGTCTTTCTATCAAGTCATACTCCTACCCAAATATCTGGAATTTTTCTCTTCCTAGCTGTTTGCTTCTAAATGACCAGCAGGGAACTGCTCTCAAAAGCTGCCGAATATTTCTGTGTCAATACTGTCCCAGCCTGCTTACCTGTTTGATAAGAAAAGGGATTAAATGCATGGGTAGATCAAGAAGGAAACAGCCACAGGAACTTTTCCCACATCTAGAAATGCTAAATCTCATTCTGTTGACCACATTACCGATCAACCTTTTGCACCCATGCTGCCTGTGCTTTTGCACTACTGCTAAGCCCAGAAATAAGCCTTCTCTATTGAAGCAATATTCTGGAAAACGTCAGATCTGGAAACGGACGTCTGAGAACAGCTCTGCTCAGCCTCATTTTTTAGTAGTCAACAATTCATCCTCACAGATTGCCTGTGCAATATAAAGCATTCCTTTTTGTAACCACGCATGTTTCTTTGGGTCAACCTGGTTTGACAGACTTAAATCAGAAGTGTTTTAAAAACGTCTTAGTTTTTGTGACAGTCTACCACGAGCCTTGATATAACCTCCATATAATTCCTGGCAGAGAGAGGCCTTCATTAAACAAGTATCTCAAATATCTCAGTTGTATGACATAAAAAAAAAAAAAAAAAGAAAGAAAAACCCAGTCTGTTCTACCACTTTCTGGAATGGGAGATATTCTTTGATTCTCTGGACCCAGATATACTTACCAACATTTACAACTACCAAGATCCAGCGTGAAAAATTTGATAGAAGTTGGTATGCTTGCTTTTGGAAAAGGAGATGGGGGCATTTTATACGGCTTCTAAATTTGAATTTTTTAGTCCATGTGGTATCTGTCCTTTTTTTTTCCTGCTCAGAATTAGTAGTGAAGCCTTCCTGCCTCAGTCCCTCAGTAAATGAAGTGTTCCCTCCCACTACTACCTGCAACAGAAGTAGACCCAGTTAATGAGTTCATTTCCCCTCACATCAGTGTCTCATCTGCTAAATACAGGACATATGTCTCTGCCAGAAAGGAAAAATAACGTGCAATCCCTAACTATAAGATTTCTCTGTCCATTCCTTTGTTTTTTATTGAAACAGATAGGACTGTTGAAACTATTTCAATAAAACACATGTGCTTATCTTTATTGCTGACCTATAAGTCTCCAACTTTCCCTTTACACCCGCCTTTACCTACCCAGTTTCCTTTTCTGCACGCTCAAGCATCAACCTCTGGCCAGCATAGCTCAGCCTACACAAAAATCACAGTATGTTCAGCTGCTTTCCATTGTTTCCTGGGCAGAGACAAGGGTTTTCTCAGGCAATTTTATGGCTCTGCTTTATCTTTATGAGCCTTTTTACTACTTAAGTTGTTTTTATTGACTACTTGCAAAGCACTGCAATTAGGCCAGTCTTGCCAAAGCCTGCACAACTTTCAATGCCTGTGAGAACTGTATAACGTTTTCAAAACTTTCAGCGAGAGTGAAATTACCTCCCCTCTGCTAGTGTTAGGAAAAAAACCTAGTGCTAGAGGGTTTGTGGCAATGAGCTTACAATTCCTTTACTAGCAGCTACTTTCTGTCCCCTACCAAAAAAGACAATTTCTATGGCACATTCTTCAGCATCTTCACAGTATTTTTAGTCAGTTATCATTGATGTTGAGCTGCAAGCCCAGCTAAATACTTCCAACATTGAAATACAGACAATTTACCCTGCTAGTCTCTGCTGAGTATACCCGAAAGCAAGCTTCTGCCCATCTGCTGCCAGTTCCAATTCATGGAATAAATCTAATTTACAAAATTTTGTCTCTGATCGCAAATCTAAATAAAGAGTTTAGTCTGAACGTACCTTCTCACTACATCTTCTATGTTTTTTTCATTTGTTTGTTGATCATCCAATGATTATATGAATCAGAGAAACACTCATCTTAAATTCTCAGTCAGGAGGCGGCAAGCAGTCTTTAACTTGCAAACTCCTATTCAGGCAGTGCTGTTAACATGTGATGCTTACTCGGGTGCTTGATGCTTTGTCTCTTCGTTACATGCAAAAGGTATGTTTTAGCAATATGTTTACGCATATTCTGACTAATTCTCCACCACTGAATAAAACAACTGTTTCCTCACTTGAAGCTGCCTAGCAAGCAAAGCCAACATGTACGTGAACTCTATAGGCAGTTGCTGAAATATGGTACACTGAATAGTGCTGGGATTTATGGAATATTCCTCAAACGTAACTCCAATAACTGAAATGAAGTCAATAAAGAAACTTGTATCATGCACAGGATTATAGGAAAACGCAGTTGGAAGGGATCGCAGCATTTCACCTAGTCCAACCTCTTGCTCAAAGCAGGGTCAGGCACGAGGTCAGACCAGGTTGCTCAGGGCTTGACCCAGGCTGGTCTCGAAGACTTCCAAGGAAGGAGACTGCACAACCTATCTGGGCAACCTGCTCTACAGCTTGACTGTCCTCATGGGGAAAATGTTTCTGCCTATAGCCGGACTCAACTTCTCATTTCAACTTCTGCCCATTGCTTCTCATCTTCCCACCGTGCACCACTGTGAAGAGCCTGGCTCCATCTGCTTAATGCCCTCCTTTAAGTCATTGAAAGGCTGCGATTAGGTCCCCTGGGTCTTCTCCAGGCTGAACAAGCCCAGTTCCTTCAGTCTCTTCTCAGGAGGCATGTGCCCCAGCCCCAATCATCTCGGCGGCCCTTCACTGTACTCACTCTTCTTGTACTGGAGGCCCAAGGCGGACACAACATTCTAGCAGTAAGATGCAGATACCCTACCTAATTGCACTGCTTTTCTTACCTCCCTCTCTTTCTGTAGGAATTCCAGCTAAATTGTATTTAGCTTGTTTTTCATTCAGTGAGCAAACATTTATTTACATGCTTATTTACACAACTGACAGAGGAGAGCCTTTGAAGCTGCATTTGGAAGCGGGAACATCACTTGGGAGTGTGAAAAGTCTCTTATTAAAAATAAAAAATAATAGGGATGTGGAAGAACGTGTAAGGTCAGATTCTAGAAAGCGATGGACGGCTTTAAGAAGTGGATTAAGTCTTAGGGTTTAATCTATAATAAGCAGTCCTAGTACAAACATCAAAGGATTGTTACAGATTAATTAGCAGGTGCTATTATTATCCATGGCATTTTTTTAATCCAGTCCCAAAAGGATAAGATGAAAAATAATCACTTCACGCAGTCTAAATGCTTCATCTAACTATTGCTGTAAGGTGGATCACAGCCACCAAAGCAAAAGGAGCTGATGTAGACTGTGTACTTCACTGTTAAGTCACAGAAATAGTAAGATTTTTGGTCAAAAGCATGTTCTTGCCTCATCTTGTTTTTATGATGATGAGTTTTGGCTTAGTCATCTGAGACTTGGCAGAAGGGAATGTAAAGGGGAATTTCTTGTGGCTTTATAACACTGTCCGTAAGATTAAAGCAGCTTAAGATAGCTGTCTGACTAGCACAAGGTGAAAATCACTGTGTTGTTTCCTCCTCTCTTCTCATGTACCAGCTTCTAAGACTTAATTACAATCTGAGAATTCTCCAAAAGAACACATTGTTCCTCTTCCTAGCAGAGCTTTCGAGGATCAGTATTTCCTGTATTTCCATGAAGTGTCAAAACCCTCATCCAGCACAACACCTCTGATCCTGATTTCCTCCCATGGTTTTGCTTTTGAAATCCCATTTCTTTTCAACAGACGAGCAAATACGCATGAATGACAGAGACGATTGGCATCCTGAAATAACTTCCCAGTGACAAGAGATAAATCTTCACAGTTAACAATGTCTTAATTTGGTAGAATGGCCACATCAGGAAAGATGACTTCTCAAGTACGTACTGATATACCCACAGTTTCTGCCCACACAAAGTCCGATAGCTCTGGATAAGGAAATAGGGTAGCTCATGCATGCTTTTGGTAGGTTTCTGTATTAAGTTCCTCATCTCGGATCACTTCCTATCCAGTTAAATGGTCCTTTTGCAAAAGAACACACCACCCTACCTCTAATTAATCAGCAGAAGTGAATGCACCACGAAGAATGAGTGATCATTTTAATCAGACAGGTATTCCAGGTCAGTGTTGATAAACACAAATAAGCACTGTATAAACTAATGCTCAGCAATTCATCAACTAATTTTTAAATAGACCACAGGTTTTAATACTGATAAAGTTGAAAATGAGAAAAAGGGAATGTAGTTCTTCAGCACAGAAGGTAGCAGCATGACTTTTAATGCTTACTTTTCCAAAAGAGCATATGAGCATGGGAAATGAAGGCAACTAATTAGCAGTCAAAGAAACTTCAGAATCCTCTTTATGCCTTCCCCTTACTTAGCAGGGGTCACTAGGAGTAATGCCTTTGCTTCCAGTCTCCAAGCTGACTTGCTGAAGGCCAATACATCCTCAATATCAGACTCACCTCTTGAACTTAGCCCATCTGGACTACTGCAGAGACTGTTTTGTAAAACTGGATAAACAAAACTTTAGATTCTGGTAAACATGATTAAGCATTCTGTGTTTCTTTAAGTATTCCAGGTAGTGAAAAATGGTGTAAGATGGTGAATGCTCACTGAAACACACAGGAGCCTTTCCCTTTGATTCCAGTAGCTTTGGCTCAGAACCCACGAACAGCCCGAAAAGTAAACATCCTGATAAGCAGTTATCTAAAATGCTTTTGTTCTCATAGACCAAGACAGAATTTGATAGAGCATAAAGGCAAGATTTGTGTCTCCCAGCTTTTCTTTTAACAGACAGTCCCGATGAATTCCAGAGGTTCTTAGAGTGTTACAGACTTCTACAGAGAATAGTTACATAATTATGATCTGTGATTTCTTTCAGATACTTATAAAATTGAAAACACTTCCTAAATAGGAAATAAAAAAATCCCCCCCACATATAGTACAATAAAGTCAGCTGATTTCAGGTTCAGCACGATACCCAATCTGTTCCTTTCAAAGTGTCTTTGTAGATGAAAATTTACGGATCTGTTCTTCTCTCAACCAGACATGGATTTCACTCAAGTTACTTTTTATGCTAAATACCACTTATTGTGTACATGCTTTGCATTATTATACCAGCTACAAAACCTGCACTTTTGCTTATGAATTAACTTTGAGGATGATGAACAAGTTATAGAGAGCAGGGATTGGCTCTTCATCTCTTAAGTTTCATAATACACACTGGATGCCTTTTCACTGCACTTAATTAGAAAGTTACCAGACTTGGTATAGTGTACCTGTGAAATCCTATAGGCTGCATTATGTCAGCTGGGAGTAGAATCTGGAGATATCTATATTTTTAATTTGTGCTTCTGAAATAATTGAAAATGCTCATTACCGTTTTATACCTTCCTAATTCAGCGTCATGCTTGTAGGGGAATAACCATTTTACTGCTGCTTGTCAACAGAGTCCCAGCCAGTCACAGAGGTGCTCTGTGCACTAAAATCACCAGGCTAAAGGAGGATGGAAAACACAGCACCGCGAGTGGGAGCGAATGAGTACGTGAGATAATCAGGTAGGTTAAGAGCTCTCATCAGTTCTTAAACCCCTGTACTGAGATATGCTATAAATTGTTGTTTACTCTTGTCTTGCCCATGACAACTCAATTGTTACTTGCACTTACAAAAACGCATCATTATGTAATAGTGAACCAGAGACCCTTCCATGTAGTCCAAATGGACAAGACAGAACATGAAACAGCAGTCCAGACGAGTGATCTTATTTTCCTGAGGTTACACAGCACCACAGTGAAATACGTAAGACTACCATCAAGTATAATTTTCAAGGTCCCCCAAGTTAAGCACCTAAAAAGCAATCTGAGAAATACTTCTGAAAATCTTGGCCATAAAGCTGCAATCTACCCTGTGAGGTATTTCCTGCTAAGAGAGGACAAAGTCTACAGAGCTATTCGGGGAAAGAAGTCTCCCAAGACTCAACAGGAGTCTGCATTCTGTACTGTAAACTGCCGTTAAACACACCATTTTGTGACCTCTAAACAGAGAGGGAAAAAACAGAAAATAAAAGAGAAAGCTGCCCTTACAGTTACACAATTGTGGAAACTAAATATCTATTTTTAAGCATTAAAAATCAGTCCTCAGATTGGTGAGTATCAGGAGGTGTGTCCAGCAAATACAACCTTTGCCTGTGTCCACCATCATGACATAATATTTTCCAGTCTACTAACTTCTGTTTGACATTTATTTTGAGACACTGTTTCCCTTGTTCCTCATTTCACATCATCTGAGAAACAGCTGACACACTGTGGATTAAACAGTTACTGAGAAAATGAAAGTAAGACTGAGAAAATCCCAGATTGTGTGATGGTACCTAATACAGAACATGAGTCAACCTAATCAGTTGCAAGTACATGTTGATTTTCTATCTTTGAAATCTGTTCTGTAGAATGGCAGGAAATATTAATCAAAACACCACCGTTTTAAAAGTTATTTCAAGAAGGATACCAAAGACTGTGCAAAAAATAAGCTGTAATAATAAAAGGACATAGAGTGCAGTAGTTTTTAAACACATGAAGCTGAACCCCAGCAGACAGAACCCAGGTAATGAGGCAGTTCAATCTAATGTTCTGGATTCGCAGCTGAAAGAATATTTTGTATGAGGTAGTGAAGAACCCAAACAAAGCTGTCTCAGAAGTTAGTGATTAAAAAAAACCAAAACACATTAATCCTTTTCAGAACGGATTAATGCAGAGTACGAAGGCAGATTTTTCTGGGGGAAAAGGCACCCGGGTTGATAGTTACAACAAACAGCAGTTCCAGAATTGTCCTCTTCACAATCTACGAGTTTACTTAAGCGTGCGGGATTACTCCCTTAAGTGTGCAATGCCAGGGATCTCTCCGACCAATGATAAACACAGACATTGTTAAGCTCTTAGCGGCAAATAACAGATGCCTCCATCTGTTTCTAAACTTTTAAAAACTATTTTAAATATCAAATGCAATTATGAGGAAAACAGAAAATATTCTTCAAAGAACAGGTTTTTTAAAAGTTAATGTGTCTGCCCTGACTAATCACAAGCTGAAAGGAGTACTTGATGACTACTGTATACTTCAGTTAGCACTATTTCATAAAACCTGGCTTGACAGAAGTATAAGATAAATTAATCAAATAATACAAAAGTTGAAAGATGCACCAGCTGGCTCGTGCTCAAGAAGGAAAGGCTGCAGTAAAGCAACCAACCAAGTGGGCAGCGCAATACCCTTTCAAGCCATTTTCACATGTTACTGACTTACTTTGGAACACAGTTCTTGACAAAAAGCTACTCACACATTTCAAAGAAACATACGCTATTTTGGATGACACTGAGGGACACTACATTGTGGAGCATAAAGCTCTAAAGACCCATTCTTACAGTTTAAGGTCAAGGACTCTCATAGTGAATGAATATTATGACACTGAATGTCTAAGACTCACAGCCACCGTGCGCTGCCTGTTCAGTTTGCACCTTATCAGCCCCTTTGTATGAAGACACAATTTGTAATGCCAAGTTAAACACTATTCACAAATGAGAAATTGTTTGCATTTAAAAAGATCACAGTGAATATTATTTGTTTCTCTCAGAAACAGTGTGCATACTTGTTCTTTATAGTAACACAATAAAGATCACTTCCTTATGACATTTGAAAATGAGCCAAACACCACAGAGGAGATGGTTTTGTTTAGCAACAAATTCTTAAGAATAGCTCATGTCTCTAAACAGAAAGCAATGCCCGTGACATAATGAACTAAGTGAAAAAAGAGTTTACAAAGTGCTAAAGCTAAAGAATGATTTCAAGAACATTCAATTATGGACAAATGGTGCTGAGCAAAACCTGGCTTGGGATGGAAGTATTCTATTCAGTACCCACAGGGCTCAAATGACTTTCAGTGGCAAGAGCAAACTGAAATCAGTAACACCTCTGACATAAGAACGTGATCAGAAATATGTACATCTCTAACCATGTGAAGTGCAAAATGTTATCCTATATTTTAGATAAATCACAAATTTACAGTCTTTTCCATACCAAAGCTGATATCAACAAATTAAAAAAAGGAAAGATTTTCACTACACAGAAAGCTTCTACACAAGGCTCCAAGGCTGCTAATTACAAAAAGGAGACCCTTTAATACTTGTCTGCGGGCTTAAGAGCAAGAACATATGCACCAAACAAAACACACCAACTAACCCACCAGTAATAAATTGCCATTATTCCAGTCCTTCCAGACATGTCCCTTCCATATTTGTAATGTACAGATTACTTCCACACAATTTCAGCTTTAGGTTCCTAATGTTATGTATATGTGTGCATACAAATATACATAAAAAGTATAGCACCAAATTTGGTTCTATCCTTGGACTGAATGTTAAGTCTATAACGAGGAGCTAATGACCAAGAACTTTTTTCCTCATTTTCCTTAGCTAAAATGTGATCCAAACAATCTGTTTCTCCATACTTCAGGAATTAAAAGCATGATCCCAACCTATTAAACAGAAGTCTCCCAACTGTCTTTTCCTTGTTCTAGTGTTTGTCTGGCATAACAAGCCTCCTGTGAAACCCTCTCACTAGTTTAACTGACAGAGTAGTCTGTACACAACCTTTGACCAGTTAATTCCACTCAACTCCTCTAATTGTAGAGGAGTACTTAGGAGAAGTTATTGACCTAAGGTCTTACGGTAACCAGCTGCAAAACTGTTGTTTCCAGAATGTAGTTATTACACTTGGGTAAACACAATGAAAATCCTCAGGGTAATGAACGGCCAGGTGATACTGCTCCACATTGCAAATGATGTTAGTAACTGAATGCTTACTACAGTAGTGCTTATCAGTGGGGGAAACAAAAACTGGGGCTTTGACACGACCGTCTGACAGGCCTTTAATCATTGAATTATTGCATATAGTTATCAACAGTCCATTACTTACCAGAACTGGCACGATTTACAAGTACAGAAATTGGTTCCTCATTTCAGTAAAAAGAAACTAAACCCTATGAATAGAATAGGCTTGTCCTTTTTTGTGTCAACAGTTCAGTGAGCACTGTAAACTTTTTCTTTCAAACTTTGCAACAGTAATTATAGTATACAACACAGTCTCTTATTCCCTATTACTTAATTTGCACCCAGCATCTTTATTTGCAGAGATTCTGGATGACTGAGTATGGAAACACAGATGCACCCATCTATTTGGTGTTGATATTTTCTTTGCAACTGCCAGAGAACCATGGAGCAGACTGATGGATGAAGTGTTCCCCTGTGAGCAGCAGGAATAAAGTTACGCCTGCAACTGTGTACGTCTTTCCCATAGTGGACCCTGTTAGAGCCACTGGCAGCTACTCATTAGCACAGTGGCATTAACACCAAATGAAGACACTGGTGGGACAGAGAACAGCTCTCCAGTCTCAGCAAGGCTGGGTAGCAGAGTTGCTCAAACAAAGGTGATCCTGGATACTACTAACGAAGAGAACTCAATTTACCATATAAACTCTCAGGTCAAACAGGTTAGTGAGTGGTAAATTAGAGCAACTCCATGATTAAATAACTTCTGAGTAGAAGTTTTCTGGATAATAATTTTGGTTGGAAATACTAAAGCTCTGCCCAAAACTCTTTTCAGAGTTCAGGTTCCCATCTACATCCAGGCTAATATAACATCTCTAGTCTCAAATTATGCTGCTGGAGAACAGAATCTGTATTATGTCTTGAAAATGTAAAAAGCCTCAGCTATGCAGCTGAATGACTCTTCAGCCCAGTCTTTAGAGAAACTATCTGTCTGAGACATTGGAATTACTTTCACTATTACAAGGAAGTAAGTAGTTGTTTGTATCATGTCTCCCCACCACCAAAATTGTTTGTTCCATAACAAAGTTACCTTCACATTATATTTCCATTTTATTAAAAGGTTTGCTATTTTGAAAAGCAGATTATGTTTGTATATTAAAAAAAGACTCAGACATCTCATCACACCCTGCAACTGAGTCACCACTGTCAAAATATTTAGTCATTACATGTCCTGTCTCAGCAACCATGTTCCCCCTCTGCACCCTACTAAGAACTGCATGCTCTACCAATTTCCAAAATCTAAAATTCACAGATCCTGGTCCTACCATATAAGCTACATCTATCATACCTTTGGTCTGATGTTCCCATATCTCAGCTGTCACCTCAGAACTTTGGAGCTGCAGACATGCCACGGTTGCACCTTCCAGCTCCTTGGTGCTTTCTCTCTTGAACTATCCATAAATTAAATAACAGACATGTAAGAATGATTTAGACACATGCAATTATCCTATTTACTAATTGAACAAAATATTATGTCTCACACTACAAAAAGCCAGACAATCAAAGCAATAGAGGGTTGTTGAGCACACTACATTAAAGTTCAGTAAACTAGTATGTTTCCACCCACTGTTAATCCTACTGAGTCTTACAGTTTTCATTATTGCACTGCTATAAAGTTCAGTGCTACTCCGCACTACAGACCAAATATATATAATAGAACTGGAATACAGCATGGGTCGTCTGTTTGCTGTTCTTGATTAAAAGTAGCACATTCAGGTATCTACTATCAAATCTGCTTGAGCTTTTCTATTAGCGTTCAGTTTCACGCTGGACATTCCTTATCAACTGCCAAGCTTCAAGTTTCCTATGTTCTACCTTGCATTAAATTATTTTGAAAGTTTAAACCAGAACGGTTGCACTTTCAAAAAAGTGTATTTAAGTAGAAAGACAAGTGGCTTTCCTCACATGACAAAGAAAAACTTACACCTACTTTGCTGAGAAACTATTACCTTCATGCTTTATCTGAAACTAAGCAGGAGGATGGCCCCAGCATAATATCTGGGTATCTTCTGATGCACCTGTCAGAAAAGGATTTGAGGAAGAAGTGGGGTAGAGAGACAAGATGAGAGAGGACAGAATTAAGGAATACGTAGAACAAGAAGAACAGAAGTCAAGGGTGTATAAGGTGATGTGAAAGATGTAGGAGAGTAGGGACAGGAACAAAAGTGGTGATAGCAGAGAAAAGAATAATAGAGGGATGGAATTCTTGAAGAGGAGCGTTTAGGGTTAGAGACAAAGGAAATTTTTTGATATGATATTTTATGGTATAAAGTTCACTTACAGCCCCTGTTTCTTTTATAGTGCCTGTCAAATTCTTCTCAACCACTTTGAGCTAGGATTTTCTTTTTGCCTCTTTCATGACTGAAAGAAAAAAAGAAAATCCGGAGCCTAAGAGAGATCTGCCTTTGCACATGAGTTCTGTTTTGGCGGGTGAGGAAGCTCAACAGTTTTGAAACAGTAAAACCAGACCCAACCCCCGCAATACCGAGGGCCTCGGACTGGCATCGCAGCAAGCACTGCCACCTGGAGGACAAAGATCCAAGTACAGCTAAAAGAAAAGGTCATGTTTCAAAAGGAAGCTCTTCTACCCCTAAATTAGTTTTATTTAAGATAACTAGTATTTCTATTGAGTTTTCCCTGACGAAAATCTATTGGGGCAGTAAAAAGACGGACTTTTTAAAAAGGACATGGACTCCCATTTTTAAAGGACATTTATTATATGTTGCAGAAAGTTGCGAAGGCCTTTATATGCGTACAACACCGCACATTTCAGTGATTATACCATTCAGTGCACACACCCCTTCGAATGGAGTACATTTTCATGAGAGTTTAGTGATTAGGGTGACAGGCACCTATTTTTAAATAGGAAAAGACAAACATTAGTTCAAGCGCAGACCTACAGAGTAGAATGAAGATATGCCTGTAGCACGGAAAGGCAAGTGAAAAACACTGTGGTTCAAGCATCAGATGGGCTTAACGTTCTTGCAGGTATGTTCTCCACTCAGTAGCCTACACTTTTGTGTCTGCTACTAAAACTAGACCTGTGCTTCACTCTGAAAACATATCTATGGTGCTGACAGAGGATGATCTGACATAACAGACTACCATAAATCGGAACGTTACACAAACTTAAATCCACTGTTACTTATGCACAAGAACCTTGCCACCAAATAACCTACACAGTAAGTGTATCAAACGCAGCTATGCTATGGTGGATGTAGGCCTAACAGTATAATCTAGTCTGCAATCAAGTAAAGAGAAATTTGCTCTGACCCCAATGAGCATTTTCTCAGGTTTGCTGGCAACCAGTACAGACCTTTATGCTCGGATACTAGTTAAGTTCTTTCAGATGAGACGCTAATTCATCAGATATGAGTGACAGACAGGGCACTATTTGTTATTGGTTAATTACTTTATTCCGTTACATTTGTATTCTCAGTAAGTTTTCCTGAGAAGCTCTCTGTGTTACCCAAAGCTTAGACAAGTTTGGGCTTTAAGCTGAAGTTTGTGATTATACAAGCTAATACTTTGAACCTAGGCTGGGCCTTTTAATCTACAGACTCAAATAGCTTCTGAAATACTAATTTAGCTTCATGACATCCCAATGAGATATAAATTAATGTATTTGTATTATCTAAGAAAACTCCAGGCAATAACTATCATATAGTACTGGGCTTGACTGCAAGTCCTCTAAGGATGTTTACCAACAACATTCTTGCCTTCATCATTCCTCTTCTACTTCTGTTTTTTATACTGAAAAAAAGAAAAAAGAAACAATTACTTGCAGGAAAGTACATAAAGTAACAGTTCCTACTGGCAAGGATTTACAACGCTTTTCATGATCTACATAAAATTATCTGTTTCCTTTAAGTTAGACTGAAATTTGATAGGCTTTCCCTCTACAATATGAAATAATGCTTCTTGGCAGGCACTGTGGATCTGGTCCTCCTCTCACACAGTTCAATTACCGGTTTTCCAATGAAGCAGACTACAGCCTCTGTAGCAGAATCAGAGTGAGGCTTTTCATAATTGTAGGGAAAATAAAATCAGATTCAGGCACAGACAGTTATTTACTAGGCAGTAACTGCTGGGATTTGGCTACTGCTATAATTTTATAATCTATGACTAATCTGTGCTTGCTCCTGTAACAATTCTCATTTGGATTTCATGGACTGGCAGAGAGAAGGACTTAGCAGTCATTTAGGAAATTAAATCACAGATATTTAGAGCAAGCTGAACTTTTGACTTTATTCTCTGAGAAATCCATGCTAACACATCATGCTCCCCAACAGGATTTAAATCCATGGAAGCACCACTGACTCTCAGCTGTCTAATGGTAAACAATCTTCATTCTTTTATCTAAGACACCAGTTTGAGTGGTATCTTTCAGTGCTGTGATAGCAGAGAGGCATATCCGCTGCGTGGTAACTATGGCACAAGTAAACCAATTACCACGATTTTTGCCACTATGTTGTCTAATCCTGAACTGCAGCCACAGGCAAGAACTGAGAAAAAAAATAAATCATTCTGTGAGTTTATGTGAACGGGCTAAGAGGATAGATTCCTGTTAGGAAAGCAGCTAATGCATATCAACAAACTGTGGCTTGCAAAATAAAAATATTGTAGGGTTTTTTTACCCCTATAATAGAGTTATACCAGTCACAACTGCTGAAATTTAACAGAATTCTTCATGGAAACAAAAATTTATACAGAGACCAACTTAAAGCATCATTGGTTCTAAAAAATACACTTAGGTTTATATCGACAAAGAAGAATTTTTAAACAAGAACTATCACAACCATAAAAGCTTAGTGGCCAGGTACTTCCTTCCACCCAGACTCTTCAGTGGCCAGGACAATGGAACAGTTTGCTGTTTCTAACTCGTTTTTTTGACGTTTTCTTCTTTGATCTGAACTGAGAGAGAACAAAACTTAGACAAATCTCGTGCACTTACTTTATTCATGACCCAGTCAGCATCTTCAATGGCTCTCTTAATAATCTGCTGGATTCGCTCAGGATTGTCTTCATCGGCATGAACTCGGAAACTCTGCAACATTTAGAGTGTTACACTGACTAGCCAACTTAACACAACCGTTGCCAAAATAAGGATCACTTAAGTCTTAAAGAAAATATTTGATGCAAACAAACTGCTGATCTGAAAAGGAAAAAATAAATATACATTGTGGCATCTGGCTGTGCTATTTCCCTAACAAGTCTTGTCAAAAGTAATTTCATATTAGGTATTTTATTCCTTTCATACATCAACAGCAAAAAACCCCAGAGAACTTCAATTCAGAACAATTGAAATCGGTATGTTAAAACTAGAAAGACACAGGACAGCAGGTAAGATTAAAGGCAGGAAATTACCTCCGTATGAACAATTAGGTGAGATTTACCCAGCTGTGGGTGGGGCCAGGACATACATACACATAGATATATATAGATATAGATATATAAAAAGTGACCAACATGGAACCAGTAAGTTTCACCATAAAAGATGTGTTTGAGTAAGGAACGATTGTTCATCCTCTTGACTAACAGAAGAATTAGAAATGAAAGCCAAGAAAAATAGAAGGTTTCAGATTCAAAGCAAACAAAAAATGCTCCAGCATGTACTCCCAGTATAATCCTTCAAACCCACCAATGTTTCAAGCTTGCAAAAGAACAATTTTTTAAGTGCCAGGAGTTACTAAAAGTTGTTCCAAACCACAGGAGGAGAAAAACAAAACCCCCAAAACCCACAACATTGAATTCCACCAAAAGAAAACAAATCTGTTTCTCACCTGCCTGACTGCATGTCTGTAATGCTGACGAATATTCTCTTCTGGAAGTTGCTTACAGCATCGAAGCAGGTAACGATATAACTGCAAAGAGTTCTGAACTAATTCAGCATTCGGTAGCGGGGCCATTCTCAAGCTTTTCAGCTGTTGAAAATGAAAACCACAAATCAGAATACCTAATGAATTTTATTAAAAATACAGAAGTGTGAAGTAATTTTATAACAATGAAAACAGGGCCAGCAAATTGAGGTTTAGCAGCATAACTTGAAGAAATTTTAGAAGAAAGCACAATACGAAATGAATCAGAATTTAGTTTATGGACAGATTGGGGTTAGTTGTCATTGATCAAAGTATTAAAATAGGAAAACGCGCGCTTCATACACGAAGATCCCTTTATGATGGTAATATTAAAGGTGCGTTGCAATATTAAATCTTTTCTAGTTTAAAAAAAAAGACCCGCAGTGTAAACTGCTGCCAGTATACAAAGCAGTCCCACAGCCCCGACAGAGTTTTCTACTTGATAAGCCATGGTTCTTAGATTCATTCAAGCTTCCAGTGCTTTCCTTGAGCATTCAAAAGAGTCTATCCACATGGCGACACTGTAGAATGAGGATGCTCATGATCGCTACAGGTGGTGTTGGAATTTAACAATATTTCTTAACATTGCCATTCTCTCAAGAGTATCTTGTGAATTGGCCTACGAATGTCAGAATTAACTTGGAATAACATGTATAAATATAGAAGACAGGCAAAAACATTGATAGGTTTAAAACTTCAAACTTTTTTTTTGTAACAACAACAGGAAAGGAACAAATCTAACAAGTTTCACCTCCACAACTGTACTTACGTATTATTACAATAAGTCCATCCAAGCTATATAAAGTGCTAATCAAATAGTGTAAATGACTTGTCATTTAACAGATGGTTACCATCTGCAGAGAGCTAAATTAACATTTGGAAAAAAGCACTTTTACATCACTACTCTTAAGAATAAACATAATAAATAAGTAACTGAATAATGAAGTAGGTGTATGGCATTATTTTAGCACCCGTTATGATACTTACTCATCATTTGGAATATTTTTTCCTTTTTCTTAAGTAATTTAAGTCCTTTGGCCACATTTATCTTGAAAAAGAACACCACATCTACAGCATGCCTGTATATTTGCATAGAGTAGCTCTTCTTGCAGTGAGGAGAAACTCCTCACTATGTACCTCTAAAATGCCCATCATAACTGGATACGTACTACTGTAACCTGTATTCTCAGCAAAACAACATTCCACCTCAGTCTATAACTAAGTAGATAGCTCTTGTTCCTGCTATAGAAGTATGCTAATTTCTATGCTGTTATACAGTAGAAGAGGTCACTGAAAGTCTTTAATATTTTAGGCACAAAAGATAAGATACTTCTAAGTGAAGAAAATCAAAGAATTTACATCAAAAATGCAGAATGTGCCTTATTCTTGAGGGATGGGCCTCTACAACATTGTACTGTGGTTTTGTGCCACGAGGAAAGCAAAGTCATATCTGAGCACCTCATGGTATTGGGTTTTTCCGTTCATTTCTGAAAGACTGGGTGATATCTATGCCATATTGAGGTTTTGAATTTAACTACCTTTGTTCAAAAATGAGAGGGAGCTGTTCCTGCAACGGAGCTTCTTGCCTACAGGAAATGTGTGAGAAAACCTTGCCATATTAGCATTATCATCTGTATTGGAATTGTGCCCATACTCTTCAGTCAAGGATTTAGGCTGTATCACAGTAGGTACTATACATACATATCTAATGAAAAAGTTTCTGCCACAAAGAATTTACAGCCACACTAATGACAAGTCATGAGATGAGGCAGAACAAGGCAGATGAGCCAAACAGGTGGGATGGGAATGGGGAGGAGGTGACAGTAAGATGAGCCTGTTTTTGTGTAGACTAATAGAGCACACAATATAGCTCACCACCTGCTTAGCTGATATCAACAGGCAAGTTTTATAACGCTACGTTTTAAGGACCTGCAGAAACATAGTGAGTCACAGCTGAAGGGTGTTACGGAAGCCCCGAAGAAAGGCTCTGATGACACTTCAGAAATAGCTTTTCAAGCCTCCAAAGGAAAAAGATGACCATCTTAAGGATGTACCCAACACAGTTGTCATCTCATGAGCTGATTGTGTAACTTACTAAAAACTAATAGTAAGATATTCAATAGATTTAACAGGCACAAACCTTTGAAGAACATGTCAGGATCTCTTTCCTGCTTATTTATACAGCCACCTTTCCTTACATCTGAAACAGGTTCTGTGTAGTTCGTTTGTGACTTTACTCAAAATCACTTTAGCAACACTTTCAACAAAGCCCTTTCCCCAAAGCACTAGATTATGTAGATTTACGACAAATGTACTCCAAAACATATGCTGACCACAGTGACTAACTCCCTAGTGAAAAATACCCGTAAGAGTTACAAAAATCCCAATTTGATGTTCATTACCAACACGCCACATTCTTTGTGACTGCAATGAGCTGAAGGATCCATGTATGGTGCTGTTTACCCTGATTCTTGTATTAAGATTATAAAAAAACCTAACCAACCAAAAAAAATGCTGTTGAACCCCAAGCTCTGCAAACCCCACTGTAATAGCTGTGATGGCTTTCTACTGGAGTTGATACAACACAGCTTGTCAACTACCTGCGCAAAAAACAGCTTGGTCACTTCCTTAACTAATCATAGGTTAAGGACTACCCATTCAGGGGATCTGGGAAAGAAAAGCAGACAAAGGCCGTTCCCAAGAAGGATAATGGGTGATGCCACTGTCAAATACTGCAACTGGAAATCCTGTCGTTTCTTATTGTGCTGGTAGTGCCCCATCCAGTGCAAAGAGGACTAATACACAACACAAAGACAAAAGGTGGATCAAATTTAACAGAAGATAATTTTGATTGGGTTGTTATTACTAAAGTCCAGAATAAAGATCTTTGGGACTGAAACGGTACAACATTTAAGAAAGATTTCATGGACAAAATGCAAAGAGCAGCATTTCCAGTTTTTAGTTACAGGTAACTCAGAAGTGGATGATGTTGACTGAATCAAATTTTCAAACACACCCTTCTTCTCTCAACATGGTTGAGTGTGACATTATGACTTCTTGTGGGCAAGAAAATCTAATTAGTTGGCTCCAGGATTCTGTGATCATAACCTTTACCCTCTGCCAGTTATCCACTCCTCCCACAACTGACGCACCATAACAAGGTAAATCTGCACTGGCCTCGGACGGGTCAGTGATGTGCCAGTAAATCTCGCTCGCTCCTGAAGAGTCCCACCTTTCTCTAGTATCTAAAACTGACCAGTGGTTTTCTGCGCTTTGAGTTTCACGGGGTGTGTCTGCTTTTGAATACTTGGTATGTTCTATCAGTAAAGTACAACAGATGAGGTAAGACTTCACAATGATCCCCCCTGAGAATTATTCACAGCCAAAATATGGTTTCCATTAGGTTTCACGAACAATTAGAAAACCATTCTTCCACCATGAGGGCAATAAGTTGGCTCTATACTGCTGCTGCAAGCTTTTCATTCTGCTTGTTTGATTCCAGTTCTGTTTTTTCATATTTGTTTAATAAAAGCTATTTGGCCTCACACACTACAGGAATTGGATACTGTCCAAAAAAAACCCTCCATACATAGGGCAGAAAGATGTTACCAAAATTCAGAAATATAGACAAAGAGCTAACTTTGAAAAATGGCTTCAGTCTGACTAGTCCAATTGCTGGCTCACTTTCCAAGCGCACAAGATGTACTAATTATAGCTTTATCTAAAAAGTTCAGCTTAAAATACAGCTAGATCAGAATACCCTCGGGCTTCAAAATATTCATCTCTTGTATTCTTCCAGTCTTTTTTCTCTAAAACCATTTTTTCTTCGCAATGAAACATACACTGGGCATCAGCTCCACGCATTTTTTGGTTTGGATTCATTTCACTTTGGCATTTGAGTACAGGAGGTGATTACACCCTCAACAGTCAGTAGAGAGATCCCTGTGTTCCTTCTCCAAACAGTAGAAAGATAAGCAACTCCAAAATGTGACTCAGATAATATATAGACTGAATTACTCCCTGCTCTTCTCTCCATTGAGCACAGAGGAGCAGCAAAACAAGAATTATATATAATATAGCTCCTGCAGTTACAAGCCTAAATTAGAATGGATGATTCCAAGTCTGTGTCCTATTCTGAAAATAGAAATATAATCATAGAATGGTTTGAGTTGGAAGGGACCGTTAAAGATCATCCAGTCCAATCCCCTTGCCATGGGCAGGGACATCTTTCAGCAGACCAGGTTGCTCAAAGCCCTGTCCGACCTGATGAGGCTTTGACCACTTCCAATGATGGGGCAATAATAAATAATATAATATCAAACAACAAAATATAAAAGAGTGCTTCAGAGTGGTGCTCAGTTTTGTTTTGGCACACTGGGCACCTTATGGTACAATGCCCCATCTGACTTTCCCCAGCGTTGAAGGCCTCCACTGGTACCTCAAGCAGGTACACGCGCATGTTGTTACTTTTCCAGTTGCAACACGGGCTTCAATCCTCAGGCTTCTCTTCCAGCAGAGAGAGCTGGGAGCATATTGCCAGCATATACCTTTCACTTCACCCTCGATATGCCTCTCAGCACTAGCTTCCTTCCTTGACTTCTTTTCTACTGTTGTTTTCTTAGGAACCCTTTAATACAAATGGACCTTCAAAACAGATTCTGGTACCCCCCTTCAGTTTCTTTCTACCACTCGGTTCAGCAATACCTCTGCATGTATCACGTACATGTTCTCACTGACATGTACTCCTAGTACATGTCCCTGAGACCATAAATGAAACTTTGAAAATTGTCTTGTTTTGTTACGCAAATGCATTCGCTTTTGCTTCGCTTTCCTGCTTAGCATATTAGTTTCAACTGACACCTGGCTCTCTCTCCCCTACTATTTAAATTTCAGCATTCAACTGGTATTACCTTTTTAATTAAAGTACTTTGGGGTAGCAAATTTACACCGTATGTCGTAAGAAACATTTATGATACAAACATCATGCTAGATCCCCTCCAGTTTTCCCCTGGCATTTAGTACTGCAGGTGACAAAACTGAGAACGAGATATGTAGACCGAGTAATAGTCCTGGCACATAACGATAGTTCAAGGGATTCTGTCACAACAATATCCAGTTTATAGAAGGAGACGTCAATGTTTGTCCTTCAGAGGAACTGGGATGTGAGGATTTCATTTTTTGATCAATATCTACTTTTCTTTCATGACAAGAAGTTAAAGAATACAGTAACATACACGTTGCCTGTCTTCAGTAGCCTTGAGTTTTTTACCATATAAAATTACACAGGGGAAGCAAGAACTTCTCAATAAAGTTTGGATGTCCCCTGTGTACCTAACTATTTCTCTGTTTTACCAATACATTTGAACAAGAATTGCCTTAACAGAAAGAATGAAAATGAAAAACAAAGCTACAAGGCATACCAGAAAGCAAAAAATAAAAGCCTTGTTAATTGCCCAGTGACTGTCAAGGTGCTTTATCTGCCAGTCTTTTAAAGCCTGATTAATCAAGTGACTTTTCTTAAGAATACAGCTCCTTCTAGAGTCTGTTACCAAAAATCACTGAAGCTTAAGGATTACTGTTCAGAGGTGTTGCACCTACAGACATCTATCTAGCTTTTTAATGTATTTCTGAATCTTCTATTACCATACCCTGAGCATGTCCCAGTGTCTGATAGACACAAGAACACCGCTCTGAGGCTGTAGACTGCTCTCGTCAATAGGAAACGAGGCACAGAAGTTAGCTGACTAGACCAGCTTCCCACGGGACACCTTTGGCTCCAACCAACGTTTTCCTTTTCTCCTTCCTTCAGTGGCAGTTGTACATATTCTCCAAACCTGAAATTCAAGCTTTAATACAGCTAGTTTTGTTTAGAACCGAAATGGCTACACGTCGAGTTGGGCAATTCACATACAAGAATATCTGAAACCATCTGACATCTTTGCCGTGCTCCAAAGCCCCTGACTTGACACAGGGAGCAATGCCATCAGCAGCAGCAGAGGAGGGTGGCCTTCCACATGGTACAGAACGGGTTCGCAGGGAAACCAGGGTGCCTTGAAGGTGAATGCTTGAGACACGCTGCCCCACCGGACTCATGCAAAGGCTGGGCATTCCTCATGTCGGTACAGTTAAACTAAATGCCTCACTTGGAACACACAGCACTTTTGTTCTTAAGATAGTCAAGTCTCCAGTGAGTATAGTGTCTTAAAACACAAAGCAGTCCAATAACCACCGGAAAAGTGGATATTTGAAAATAAGATATGAACTCTATAAAAACCCCAGCTTAAAATGCTTTTGTCATCATCGTTTTTGCATTCTCCATACAGAAGAGAGGTTTTTTTTATCTTGTATGCAATATGCACGAATGTAGATTAGTAACCGTAAGACAAAAATGGACCCATTCCATGACCCTGAATGCAGACAAAGTTGGGACCTGGATACTATACCCCAAATTAAGCTTTCCTGAACTAAAATGAAAAAAGTGTATCTGTGAAACATCAGAATTCCCTTACTTAATGAAAATCATTTATGGAAGCAAAGAATTGCTACAGTAGTAAGTCCTACTTGTTGAAATGATAAGCCATATTGACGTTAAAGAGATGAGAAGAGCTTCGTTTATGTAAGTGCTAGGGCCCTGTAGTCACTGACTGTGGCCTGCCAGCGCATAAGCAGCGCTACAAGTGAGCGGAACAAAGACCACCTGCGCACCTAGACATAAGCTAGCCCCTCACTCCACTACTTGGCAGACCAAAGTATGTCCTGGTCCTATACTCCACCCCTCTGAACTCGGTGCACATTAGAACGGGGCATAGGATTCAACTTGTTACTTACACAGAACCTGTGGGAATATGGTTTGCCATCATCCAGTACAGAAGTCCAGAACATGCAGTTGGATTGGTCTGAACCTAAATTTAACTTCACACACAGTTTTTTGGGGCTACATCCTTTGCTGGTAAGAATTGGCGTACTTCCACTGACCCCAAGAACCTGAGCCTGTACTTCACATATTCCCACTAAATACAGTGAAACATCCCAATTCAATACAGATCCCAAAATATACTTTGGGACTGGAGCCAATTTGATGAGTTGTTTCTAGGCTTCAATGTGTAAACTCATCATATGTCATTGTGCTCTAATTAAACCTAAGTAGTGCAATAGATTTCCTGTCACAAAAGCAAAGATCCCTCATGTGTTGGGAATGTATAGGACAGCTTGCTTCAGCACAAAGAAAAAAAGCTACGAGCGAGCGCAAGAAATCAGTCACAAACAAAGGAACATGGAAGGATTAAACTGATCAATGAAACTGAGAATGTTGTTTCACTATAGACAATTCAGAATTTTTCACTGTAGTAATTTTTTATAGAAAAAATGATGAGCTGTTGAATCCAAATCATGTGACAACTACATTTACACTGATGAATTTCAGAAAAAAAAATCCTTCCCCTTCCCACAAATAATGGACTTTCTAATAGATTTGAAGATTGAAGTTTTCACCAGGTCCAGTTATCAAGCACATACTGTAACGGGCTCCCATACTGAAAGGAAAAAAAAACCCAAATCCTGAGTTCTGATAGATTCATAGCTTCAAAAATGCTACAAATTTTGTAATATGGGTAAGCTTCACGGGGAAGTTTATCACCAAAGACTGGTAATTTTCTGAGCATGTAACTTTACAGTGTCTGCAATATCATTTCCAGTGAAAACTTCAATGGAAATCTACCACAGCACATGGAAAACTCGATGGCTATTTTGGTAAAATGGCTGTTTAATGAGAAATAATCCTGTGACCTGACCCACTATTAAGTTTTAAGATGCCGGGGCACTGCGTGAGTACAACTCAACAGTGAACAGCTCCTGAAACAGGTAAGGCTAAACTCTACACTTGTCTACCCCACAGCACTGGCAAATCTTCATAGTTATTACTGTAATTTGCCCCTTAGTCGGCACAAAAAGGACAATGAAGCATAGTAAGAATCTGCACTATTGCCTTTTGTTCTTAAAAACATTCCCCCCCTTGAATCCCACAAGCATTACTATTTTTATCTGCCAAGAAAAAAAACCCTCAACCTCACAAAATCTGGCTATAATCCTGACTAATAATGTAAATCTCCTTCTGATAACTTAAATATCATGCATAGCACAACAAACAATCTAAACCAAGAACTGTTGAGTCAGAAATAAAATAATCCACTAATTGTGCTTTTCTGGAATGGATGACTGTATAAGGTCCTAATCAGAAAGCTGAAATCACATTTGCATTTAGATAAAGCCCTGTTTAAAAAGAGGCAAGTATAAAAGGAGACACTGAGACTATTGTGGCATTTCTCTACATTGCATAATCATTTACATTCCTGATAATGATATTCAGATAGTGCAGCAAAGGCTGACCAAAGCCAATTAATCTTGCGCTCTGCATTAGCAAGCTTGTCAATTGACCCAGTGTATAGCTGAACCCACGATAACACTGATATGACACCATGCCACTGCTCTCAGATGGTTTTTATTCTGCTATTGTGACTGTTTTTCAAGCAAATCCCTACGGTTCAACAGTTAGGCTCTCAGTCCCTCTGGACTACTTAAACAGTCACCAAAGACGGGCTCAGAGACTGGAAGTGTTAATTAAAGGACTGCAAGAGCTACCCGAGCTTGTGCTGTTTACAGGTTGGCTCCTGTTCCTTCCCTTCCCCCAGTATAAAGGCCAAGATGTGTTTTCTTATAACTTCAAAGCATTACACCTTTAGAAGTCTAACTTGGGAATTCACAATTCCCTATCCTAGTCAAACCTCATGATCTTTAACATATTGATTTTACAGTATCCTAGTAAAGTAGCACAGCAGTATATTATGTCCATTTTTAACAATGAGGAACCAAAACAGGCCTGGATTTCACTCAATTTGGCCACTTAACTGATATAAAGCTAGCCTGGAACACTGCCTCGACAGCTCACTGTGGTCAGGTGAGACACGTACTCATTTCCACAGGGCAAAGATCCTAAGGTGTTGAATACCAACCACTAAGTATTCAGCAGAATGGAGCTGGATTCCCACAGACTGCCTCAGCGTTCTGACCACTGAACCATCTTTCACGATAAACTTATCGCTACAATCAGGTTCTCTGCTGGGAAATGCATTGCCATCCCACACAAAGCCAAGCACACAAAACAGAAGTTGGAGAGAAAAGAAACTAGAAATTGAGAGATGAACCACTTGATACTATTTTTCACTCTTCGCTCTGTGTTACTGAAGGCACCTGTGGGATCCAAAAGCTGGTACCAGTGTTTGCAGCTGGCTCCAGGCCCTTGCTCCAGACTGTCTGTTGTGCGAGTTGATCACACTGCATGTTCAAGAAGAAATTCCTAAAAAAAAAAAAAACCCCCAAACCCTATACCATCTCCCTGGGTGTTAGTAGGCTGTGTTTGGACTCAATCATAAAAATTCCTGAGAAGTACAAAGTGAATTTTACAAATTAGAATTAAGCAAACAAACACTGTAAAAAAAATTAATCAAAGAAAAACAAATACAAAGCATCTATTGAGTAGCAATAGTTTAGTTTTAAGTAGGGAGATGCTTCAAAATATTCCCAACAGTATAAGTACTCATAAAACATCAGAGAAGTGGACTGGTTTTTTTTTTTTTTTCAAACCTATGTGTGATTTTAAGTATCTTGGGAATTCAGTGTTGAACTTCAAACATCTTATCAGTTACCTTACCTGAGGTGCCAAAATTATTTGTCCTCCTTGAAGTGTCCAAATACAGACTCTGCAAGAAGAAAATCACTAGTGAACTTACTATTAAAAATTCACAGCCCAGTTCTGTAACCTGACTCATCATGCCTTCACTGGATCTGCTTTTATTAGCATGAAGGCAGCTTCCAAAAGTGGCATTTATGCAAAATGAGATGGTAAAATTTTCTGCACAGGAAAGTAATAATCAAGCTGCCAAAATAAGAATGAAATTGGAAGCCTCTTGAAATCTCTTGAGCCAGAAAACATCTTGGTTCATGTTCTGACACCAGTCCAGGAAGACACCCAAGTGGACTGCTGCTAGAAGGACTTTGTCTCAGTACTTGGATACATCGGTCCTCCCTTCCAGGTTTCACAGGATCCCAGCTGGTAAATATAGGAAAGGCCTATGACTCCAGGCTCTGACTTCTTAAAAACACAATTTATTGCAGCGGAGTGGCACACCTTACCGGTTTCAGTGAACTAACTGCCTTCTCTGGTTATTACACTGTAATGTATTTTCTTTATTCCCGAGTAGGTCACAGGAGACTGACTAGTGCATGGTGTTCAAGGCCAGCTCTATGGGTTCTGCTGCCCCAGGCAAACAAGCAAATGTCAGAGCTACTGAGTGTTTTGCAGCCCTGGGCAATGGTGTGCCCTGTAGATATACCCCTTCTCGTTTATGGGTGAGCATGTACAATGCTTAAGTCACTTTCTAATAAACACATCTCTCCAGCATGCTGGGCTTTTATTAAGATCTGCTGGTTTGATGTGATGACTTCCGACGAGCTGTGGCCTGTCATTGTTGTGGATTTTGTCCTTTCTAAATATGATCAGGAAAGTCCTATTGCATGAATGATGACAGCCAGTCTTATTCTGTTCACTTATTTCTGTTCTCTGCTTTATGCTTTGCTTGATACATGAGGCAGAGAAGCAGTGTGAAATGACACTGCAACAGCAGCACATTTTGCAGTGTAAAGTTAGCTTTACACAATATTAGTACAGCATGTGGGGGACTAAGAACGAGCTAAGTGACAGATCTCAAGGACGTGTTTGTTGACAAGGAATCACCATTGGTTGGACACCCCTCATGCAGTTCTATAGCATCAGTATTAGGCCTAATGCTATTCAATGCTAATCAGCAGTTGCCTCCCTGCAAATATAAAATTATAATTGGTAAAACTTGAGGACGACAAAGATTGCTAGAGCTGTACATAATGACAACAGGGCAATCAGAGAGAACGTGGTAAATTTCTGGATAAGCTGGGTCCAAAGTTGTGCTTTAATACACCTGAACATTATAAAAACAGCTTGGAGTGCAGGTTATACCTACTAGATAGGGAACCATAACCTAGAAGAAATAGTTCTGAAGGAAAAACTAGATAATGATACTGAACAAGCAACTGAACATCAGCTCCCAGTGAGGTGCTGTGCAAAAAAAACAACCCCAAAGATGACAGTGATCCCTAAACGTATAAACAAGGAAACCGTGAATAAAAGGAAAAGCTTTACCTCTGAAAGTAGAATAGAGTTCCATTTTATTTTGTACATCCACATTAAAAAAAAAATTTGTGTGCTGCCACTACCACAGCAATTCATCCAGCCCTCAACCTGCTACTCAAAGTCTGTTATAAAGGACAAAAGGCAAGAGCTTCACACAGTTGAACCGTCCTGGCAATCAGCATGCCGTCCAGGACCTCTAAGGCACCAATGTGCCGGCCCAACTCCAGTTGTCTGACTTAATGCAGTTTCCTGGATCAAGTCTTAATACCACATTACACAGAGTCAAACTGTATAATCTAATTGTCCTTCTGGTCTCAAACCCTGAAAATATAGGAAGGTGCTGAACAAACACCAGAGCTCACCTGGTAGCCTAGCGCGCTCAGCACGAGACTTGTATTTTCAGGCTCCAGGAAGCACGTTTTTCTTACAAATCAAATGTAGATGATACATTGTATTTACACTCACTTTATGATCCCTTTACTGCTGATACGGTGCAAGGCAACTTTAAGGCAACTTGGAAATCAGACCTATAAATTGTTTTTCTCAGGGTCTGAGTAAAAGATTAAAAGATCCGTATGGTAAAGGAAAACTGAATACAGGCATAAAGCCACAGCATTACAAAAAAAGCACAAAAGCTCTGTGGTTTGGCCATAAAAAGACATCAAATTCTTCACATAATGAAGACCACTTATATAAATTAACCAAAGCCACAGGGAAAATGTTTTACCTTACACTCTTGTTTGGTATCACTAAGCAGAGACATGCAATACATCAAACAGCAAATAAAACATTGAGACTATTGCAATCTAACACCAGTGAGGAAACATGCTGCCCACTCTGAGGCCAGATTACCCTGTTCTGGATAATTAATAAGCATGCTCAGGCTAATTACAGTAATATTCTTTGGAGCATGCTCACTAAACATCAATGGGAGGCTAGGAATCTCCCTGGTTTAGGTGCAATTCAAACTTCTCTAGTCTTTTCTCCTGGCAATGACTTCTCCTGGCTTAAAGAAAATTCGGAAAGGCACGGCCTGAAAAGAACTCAGAATCTCCCCAGCTGCAAACTGCTCAGTTCAACTGCTGTCAGCATGCATTTTGTTCTCAGTGGCCAAATCTGTATTTACCTTTGAGATCACACTTGAATATAAATTGAATTATATCTTGCTGCCATCAGCTTTAAAACAAAACTGCCTGTTCATTCCTTCCTTTCTTGTAAATACGGTATTTCAAAATGTTCCAGTCCTTAGTTCCAGTTTAGCAATCATGGTTCTCCCTACTACTTTAGGATAGTTAGTATAACAACTTTCTGGCTGGGCTGATATCACCTTCAATACTTTTTGAATCTTCAAGTTTTTGCAAAACTTCCGACTGGGCACAATACAAGCTACCACAAGTGCTGTTAAAGGACAGATACCCAGCTAGCAGCATAAAGTATGAAAGTTCTTTTGAAGGGTACAAACATGCTGTCTGGTTAATGAAAACACTAATCCCATGAACTATGGTCATGTAAGCATAGGAAGAATAGTAATTCTAACATAGGTTTTGTCATGGTTCTTAACTTCAGGAAGGACTGAAACCGATTAGAGTTTATTTTACCTTTATGCTTTAAAATAGGCTCATTTTGCTCACGCAACCCAACTTTTTTTTTTTTAAAACACAAGAGGGTTAAAGCACATAATCCAAACAAGTAGCTATCAGTGTAAAAAGGGGTCTACTTAGGAAAGTAAAAGCACACAAGTTCAACAGAAAGACAAAGGCACGGGAAGGTTGGGTCAGAATTTAAAAAAAGCAAAAGAAGTCACTATGACCCACACAATTTACTAAAGATTAACAAAAAACTGTTGGGTTTTTTTTTAAACCAAGAACGCCCAACGTATACCTCAACATTCCTTTAGTGCAATCATCATATCCAGCCTACAAGGGAAGAAAGCCTGCAGTGTAATAAGGCTTTCCAGTGCAACCTCTCATTTTACTGATCTACCCCAGCACATCCTTTCCAGTCCTAACTATACACACATAATCCCTAGACTGATGACAACAGTACTTGTACAGTGCCCTGTTATCTACACTTTGCCCTGTAATCGTCCTTCCCAATTTACATTATCCTTTACAGCAGCACCAAGAACAACTTGCTGTCTCATTTCAAATCCACACCTGCTGAAATTTAGCGTCTTCCAATTCTTTGCTCTCAATCCCAGTAATAATCCAAGCCAAAACCTTCCCTAGCACAAACACTGCCTGTGATTGAATTATACCATGGATGAATTTGGCCCACCGTATCTTGAGCAAAATACATGTCTGTTCATGGGAGCAATGTTTATAAGCAGCAGCATTACCGAACATTTAAGTCTAGGAGTCTTTAGCCTCTTAAGGGGGATTTTAACTTGCACAGTTCACTAATCAGGGATTGTTACCATACCAACAGCTCATCACGTGGGCAGATAGCCACCATATCTTCAGAACATTTCTGAGGTCTTAAAGCCATAACTCTAGTTTTGCCAAAAACTTTAATGTCTTTCTCCGTGGCCTAGCCTAGCTGAAAGAGAACCTGGTTTGTAAGAAAAACAAAAGAAAAGCCTGGCTAGCAACAAGCTTACTGCAAAGAAAAGAGTTTGCAGTCCAGCAGCTGGTTTTTGAGAAAGGACTCTTACCCCTGAAAAACGTCTGTGGGCTGCAGTGGGATCCCACAAGAGAGCTCCTCATAAAGCCAGCTGCAGTGTGGACATTCTCCATGCTTTGGATGGCGAGAGCGCTATACGTACCCCCCATTCTTTCAGGGACCATTCTCCTCTACATATAAGATACTGTTATTTCAGAAAGTTTACGATATTCTTTTGAGATGAAAAGAAAAACATTGACGGAACTCCATCATCCAGAAAATCGGTACCTGCCTGCAGAAAGGGCTACTTAACAATTGATTCCAGTGCTTCATGATTTGACCCAATTAAAAGAGGGAAGTAATTAGAACTACAGCTGACAGTGATTGCAGATGTTACCTAGTGTAATGTATTTAAATTGCAGACCTATACATTGCTTGAGCACAGGACTAAACGTGTTGTTGCCTACAGTAGCTCAGTTCTTGTTGTTTCTCTCCTATTCTGATTTAACACAGGCTTCCAAAAGCAAAACAGAAGCAGTATGCTGGAAGAGGACAGTTTTGTAAGTTTTAAATAGTCTTTGAAAGTCTACCTTCTAACAATATCAACAGGCTAGCACAGCTCCATTGACTTTAGCAGACCTGCAGTCATTTATAGCACAGGATCTGACCTCCTGGGAGCATAATTCTCCCTGCGGTGCTAAAAGGGCACCTGTGCACCCCAGCACATCCTGTGTGTAAGAAAGAAGGCTGTTTGTCATCTATTTTCATGGCAAAGTCACAGACATGATTTAGCTGAGGACAGAAAACATATGTTGAGAATTTCCATGTTAGTAATATGACTTCTGCCCTCCTCCCCCATCATCACCTAGATTTAAGTTAACACCAGTTAAAGTAGTAAGATGAAAAAACAAACACTTTTGAAAAAATTCTTACAAATTTGAGAACTGAAGAGGTATCTACAACTTAAAGCCACTGCTGTCTATTGCTTAGAACAGATAACCATCTCATGATTGGTAAGTAACACTGTTTATAGTGTTATACGTTATATTATTAGCAATATTTTTGGCACCTTTTCAAAACAAAAGGCAGTCTTATTTCTTTCCAACCTGACACCATCTGAACCTAGGATCAGAATGTCAGCAGCAGACTCACTTCCACTGTGTCCCAGAATCTTGTAAGCAGTTAAGCAAGACAGTTTTATTAGTCTTCTGCAGCCTGTCCTAGAAAATTCATCCTGTGTTAAATAATCCTTACCATACACAGAATTCACAAAACTCAAATCAAGTATAAATGCCAACCAAATATCTTTAGTCCTACTTTCCCCAAAAAGACACAAAGAAAGAAATTAAATAATATTCTTAATCTTCCACATAACATGTCAATAGCAGAACCAAAAATAGATCCTGGATATCCTGTTGGCCAGGTAAAAATCTTACAGCTGGGACATTGTTTCTTCCAATTTTCACTCCTTGTCCCCCTGCTCCTTTTGGATATTTTAGTCATTAAGCCAGAATGATATACGAGAAAAACACTCTGTAGAATTCTGCAGGACGTTTATTTTCAGAGGTAGAGTTTGCTTTTCATTAGACACAACACACCAACTACATTAATTAATTTATAGTTCTGGCTGACATGCAGTTAGGTGAAAAAAGTTTGGTTTATTGTCTATAGAGTTAAGTTCAAGACGAAACTCTTGATCTGAGTATCCAGCTCAGAGCTCTTGCGATAATAGATTAAAACAAACATGCTGCACTTTGCAGAAAGCAGGAGTTGTGTCTCAATTTTAGCCCTTGGCACTAAAGGTAAAAGCTTGCTTTTACCCCTGGCAAAGGCAGAGTTCGTAGTGTCCCACTGCAGAGATCCATTGCAATACACCGAGACATCAGTGATTCAAATACCCGATTGCACTATGCCTAGACCATGGATGCACAAGCAGAAAGAGACAACCCTAGCCTCTTGGGTCTTTAAGAGGGAAAACATCTGAGAAAAGAAACTGCTCTAGAAAATTAAGCAGCTTGTGCAAAGTCACACAATGAGTCAACAGCATAGAATAGCTGCTGGGAATAGAAACCATATCTTCTGGTTCTCAAACCACCACCTTAAACAAGGAAGCACATTATCGATGATGTCTTACGCAGTGATTCACAATAGCATCCCTAATTCAAGGAGCTATCCTCTGAATCTTTGGAACCAACGTCTTAATTCTTTTTGATGCATATCACCTAAACCAGATTCAATATCCTCTATATCTGTGAATTTTTATTAATTCTATCTTTCTGGTTTTGACTGAATGGCTCTAGGGTGATTAAAATATTTCCTTTTTTTCTAAAGTATTTGGATGTTGATACAGAATGCCACAGTATTCTTTTCTCTTTACAGCAGACAGAGCATTTATCAACACCCATCTGAGTGAATGAATGTGGAAGGACAGTTCTTCTGACTGGCAAAAGCACTTGATGGAAATGGAGCTGCCTTAGGTTTCATCCATTATTCAGATTTGTTTACATTTTGTGAAACCTCAGAAAAAGGGGGATAAAAGCTTTGGTTCAATTGAAGTCATGTTGTTAACCTCCAGTGCTAATAATTAACTCAATTATGCTGAATTAATTTGATGTAATTATTGGTGATGGTACAAAGACAGCGGCCCGGAGAAAGTTTGAGAGACCGGAGGAACAGGAGTCTTAACAATACAAAATACCCCATAAATAGCATCTTCTTTTGCCAGAATGAGCCAAAGACAGAAAATTAGTTCATTACAGTCATCTGGCTTCACTCAACCCTCCAAATTACCCCAATACCCAGACAAATAGCTGTGAAATGCAGCAAGTGAACTAGAATTAAAACATGCCCTGACGAATTTGACACAGCACTCAGCACAAGCGTCTTTCCCTGTTCTATTATCTAAATAATACAGACTTAATAATATATATAAGAGATCCACAGTGCTTTTCTTTTAACAGAAGACATTAATTAAGAACACTTTCTTGTTGTGGTGTTGTCAGTTGGGTGGGTTTTTTGATGAACAATCTGGAGAATGCTTAAGGAGTCTTAGTCTAGTTTTTATCTAGTATTTTCAGACTTACTCAGTTCAAAACAAACCCCAACTATAAAACCAGACAACTTTCTCCCTCCCCATTTAATATTTCTATGATTTGCTTTGAAAGAGTGTAATACAAATGTATTCTTTGCTGTGAAAATACACATTTCACTGAGGCATTTTTTAAATTCTCATGTACTAAAAAAAGTCACAGGAAGAAAAAAATCAGATGTGATTGTGTGTCTTAAGTCTTGGGAAGCGGATTAAACTGAAAATGAAAAGTAAGAAATTCTATGCAAATTAATGCTTTAAGTATCACCAGAATCTCTACAGGACTCTCACCTCCTCCCTCTGCTCCCAGAGGAAGCGCATGTAGACTCTGCTACGCTTCCGTTTACAGCCTAGTCAGACACCACAGACAAAGGATGCATTTACCAAATAAAAATCACAAAAGACAGAATACCAAATATTGCTGCCAAGTCAGTAACTCAAGCCTCTTCCTACTTAGGCTGGCAGTTGTCAGTAGTAGCCTCTTTTCCCATTTGCAGCCCCGTGCACCTTGGGTGCACAGACTACCACACAGTTTTGTGTGCACAGCCTGAAGTAAATCTATCATTGCCTTGTTTCCATCAGGCTTCATTGTGTATATGGATTTACCGCAATGAGTTGTTATTTTCCTGTTGCAAAGAATGTGAAAACTAGGAGTTTAGCTTACAGCATCACTATATTTAGTATTTTACAGTCCTGGCAGACTGGTAATACCTCACGACGAAGAGCGGGGTGCCTTTGCCTGTCTAGCTGCAGTCAGAAATACTACGTGACTTACATTTGTCATAATGCTCTAAATATACAAGCTTCTAAGCTTCTACCGCATTTTTATTGTCCTTGGTGACAAGAATAAAAATATTACCTCTAACATCACCAATTACTTCTGAGAAAAGAATCCAAGTGCTTAGCTGTAAGAAACAGATAGTATTTTTCTAATTTGACAAGTAGGTGCTGCTAGCACGCCTACAGATCACATCTGCATCGAGAGTCCTGACGATTCTCAAACACAGCTGATCTTTCAGAACTCAGTTTAATTGCCATCAGGCTCTGACCGGACTCATCATTTCAAAGCAAGCTGTATTACATGCAGAATTTATGCATTTGATTTCAATAGATCTTTTTCTGCCCAGTTCAGAGAGGGCAAAAAGTGTTTTCCGTGGGGAAGCTGCTAACATTTTCTGAAGAACCAAACTGACTTTCCTTAAGAACAGTTTTTTTAAAGACATTATTTGTGAAGAGACACTACATTTTAAAGTAAATTTAGTGTGATGGATTGTTTGAAGTCTCCTACATTTATTTGGACAGTTACTGCACATTTTCTCTAGGCCTATTTACCACAATCTATTTAGTTTTAGTTTAGTGAGCTGAGAATTATTGCTGGAAGTAGTTAAAAGAAATAAACTGAAATAGTGTATGTTGCCATAAATGAACTTATGTCCAACATAAGAATCTGGAATACTGGTATCGTATCTGTATTGAACCTTGATTTGGAGGACTTTTTTTTTACCACAGTTTCCCCAGGTAAATGCCACTGAAGGCAACATTAAAGTCACTAGACCAAATTCTTCGTTAGTGTAAATTAGCACATTTCTATTAATTTCTGTTGAACCACAAAAAAATATGTTTGCCAGCAACCCGAATGACTGAAGTTTTATGATCATAGCAGAGTTTCTCTGAAGTGTAAATAGGAGCAACTGGGCTGTTCAAGGCAACTGTTACAGATGGACA
The DNA here is from genome assembly GCA_013398225.1 of Steatornis caripensis. Taxonomy (NCBI): domain Eukaryota; kingdom Metazoa; phylum Chordata; class Aves; order Caprimulgiformes; family Steatornithidae; genus Steatornis; species Steatornis caripensis. The sequence goes on from VZSC01004603.1 coordinate 65,280, forward strand.
ACAACAATCCTGCAGTGCAAAAGCCTTTCAAGGGTTAATTAATGTTTAAAGATATTTTGAGTATGTAAGAACTGTAAAACAGCACGCTGAAGGCCTACTAGGCTACTAGAATTTAATACGCTATACAAAGTACCTGAAAAATAGTTATTTTTTTCATATATTTCCACTATGGTTTAAGTACATTTTCCCAGATGTGATCCACAAATTTTACATGCCTCCTGCCCGTTTTCTCCTTCAATTTCTTCCTGCTTAATTAGGTACTCTTCCTTTAACCTTACTACTGTTTGTTTGGTTAGCCTACTGGGGGCGGGGGGGGAAGAACCCAAATCTCATCTAGTAAGGTACAACCCTACAAAATGCATGCAAAAGTACCAGAGAACAAACCACCTGATTCCTGCTTATGCAGCTTACACAGAAAGCACTTAGAATTCTGCAGGTTGACCCAGGAGCCAGAAGAAATACTTCCAACATTAGCAAATTCAACCATTTTATCAACAGGACAAAGAATTGACTTAAGTTGTGCCATTTTGCACCACACTGGCTTGGGAATTTCATAACGTTTTGGAAAGAAAAAAATCTAATCAACAATCCCTACATCAAGGTGGCATATAGTAACCGATAAGTCAATGAGAATGAAGCTGTATGGTATTTGGGACAATTCCTGCAAGCGACTGGGTTAAGCTGAGGCATCCAAGTTAGCAAACACCAGTCATTAAATTTCTTTTTCAATCAAAAGAGGTCAAGTCGGGAAGCAATTAATGAGCTCAGCCGTGAGACCTGATGGGGTGATAATCACAAAGGAAAGGGCAGGTGGCATGCCCTGCAACAAGCTGGAGGGAAACATGGTTAGTAACTTCTTTAGCCAGCAGAGAAGGAACAAGAGGAGATGTACGTGGTCTAACATATTCTAAAACCACTTCATATTCTAACATATTCTAAAACCAATCTGACAATGCAAAGGGTGTTTGCGTAAATGAGAAGTTCAACAGCTTTTCCCTGACACCAGCCTACGCCTCCATCTAGAACTCCCTCTTCTCACACCCCCAGTTCTGCTTTTCATTTGTCGTCACAGACTTGATTTTCCCTTTCATGGATTTTTGCTTGAAAAAGCATCACTGCCTCAATTGTCTATTTTCAGACTATATTTAAGAAAACCCTTTGGTTCCATTTGTAGTCACATCCTGTCTCAGCCTCCCCCTCTTTTTGTTCCTAAATATAAGGCTGATGCAATTTGATGTGACATGACAAAATAGCGCATTTGCATCGGCAGAAACTTTCTCTCAACAGCAGTAATTAAAGGGAGTAGATGAGACATTGCCGAAATTGGTGTTTATTTAGCCTGGAAATAAAAGGCTTAAAGAGGACTTGAGAGGGATGTTCAAGTGTGTCACGAACACGAAATTCATCAATGAGTGCCTTCTTTTACATGCTTCCTCACTGCAAAAGCAAATGGTTGTTCAAACAATGTAATCGATTTAAAGATATTAAAAAACCCCAGAGATTTCTGTAAGCCATATTCCTAACCAGTGAAAATAATTTAATGTGTTTCTCTGGATTATAAATAGTACCAAGACACTTGTGGCTACACATAAGACAAGGTCATTGAATTTCTAACTTCAGAGCACAGGCTCTCTCAAATTGAGTAGAAGACAACTGAGATCTCATTGACTACACTGAACATCAGGTGCTTAAATATCTCAATTTTTGAGCCGAGATGCAGCAGCAGCAGATAGGTACTCACCTTCACCCACAACATAGATTTTTGTTAATTGTCAAAGACAGGAATTCAGAAATGGCAGCCGAGGACTCTGAATGCTGTGACTTCAATGGGACTCGTAAGCAGATGAAAAAGACATATCTACATAACTTACGAAATAATTCACCGCGATTAGTTTTGCTGAATGGATACACTGCAAATACTCGACAGGATCACATACTGCCAGCTTCCTGCACTGCATTCCATTATGGGTGACAGCAACAAAAGACAGTGGCGAGGCAGAGCAATGTTGGGAAGTTGAAGGATTTTTCTTGATTTTTAGAAAGTGAGTTTAGTTTACTTAATCCATGTGAAGCATTCACAGAAAGGTCTGACCGACGTTCAATAGGCCACAGGATTTAACAGACATAATATGCTTTCAAGTGAAACTCCCTGCTCTCAGGAGAATCTTCCTTCTCTTGTTCACATGAGGCTATTCTTTTAAATCCATCTGTGACTGGCACTACCACTGTGCCTAAAACTGGCAGACCTCATTTTGAGCAAGCTCATTTCTACCCTAACACAGATGGCATCAAGAGTAGGGCAGGCCAGAAAAAAATCAGTTTGCATATTATGCTTCAGTTTTTATGGGTCAGATTACCATTCAAAGCCATCAAAATGGCAACCCATATGTGATGTGTCTGCCAGTGGAACTAAAGTGATACACCATCATCATCTTAACACAGTTGGTTAGAAAAAGTTTGATTAATTAACCTCTGATACTTAAAAGTAAAAAGATATTTTCCTTTCCAACAGAATTTTGGCTTTGAGAAATCAAGAAAATAGCTTTTGTGAACCAAAAAGGAAAACATACTATCACAGCTTCATCCCTGAATAACTCTATCGGCAAGGCTCTCTTGGCAGAATGTAGTTTAGTATCTATGCCAAATATTCACTTAAGTGAGCCAGGTGCAGATGTTGGCTATGTAATTTGTTCTAACTTCTTTCTTCTACAAGCCAGAAAATTGTTCCCACAGCTTTGGGGAGAAAACAGAGCTATGAAGAGCTCTTTGCATGTTTTCATTGGTGCAAGAATATAAAATGTTTTAAAGACACTCTCATAGAAATAATAAATGTGTCAACAGCAACATGCATAACTAGTAATTACATAATGAGCAGAGAACTGTGTCCTAAGGATACTAAAGGGAGGCTGAAACAAGGTCAAACATGGCATTACTGTTTCCAGCCTCCTACCCATGTTCTGCCTCCCTGCAGCAGCCTACTAGATACACTTGCTGGATTCTATGTGCTGTTGGAGTATTATGCCAGATGGTCTGGAAGCCATGCTTCTACATTTACAGGGCTTAAAGCAGGTGAGGCTGCTCCTGTGAGAAGTCTATTAAACAGTAAAGGTGCAGTTTAAGTCTCCTGCTACATTATCATGGCACCGGAAACTCAAACAACTGTTCTGCTAAATAACAGCCAGGGACACCACCCTGTCTCATTACCAGTGGGAAAGTCTGTTATTCACAAGTTTTATCACCCCTCTGACTTGTCTACATGATATTCTGGTTAAGATACAATATTGATACTTCAGGTGTTTATTCTCAACCAAACAGAATACACACAGCAACAGCAGATTCCCTCCACCATGCTGAGATTACTAATCTAGTTGTAGTCCTGATAGAAGTATGAAAATAGTTTTCTTTGGTATCTTTACTGGCAATTTGCAATTAGGGTTCTGCTACTGCATTTATCAGCATGGCTGGAATGGAGACCTGGGTGCTCCTGAACACAAAATGCTATTTAGAAATATCTCCTGCAAACATGAGAGTTATAACGAATCTGCATCAACTTCTTTCCTACCATTTGTTTGTGATTTGGCATTTTCACCTTCCCCCCCTCACCCCCACGTGAGGCAAATAGGCTCCTAATGATTTCCATAAAACAAACAAAAAATCACTTACAGCATTCACAGCAAAGGAACTTTAATTATCTTCATAGATTAGGTCTGTTGCAGTCCAACAGTAAGCAAGAGCAACCTGCAGAGAAGAATCAATTTTCATTATCTGTTTCTCCTCAACTCGCTACTTAAACTACCGTCAACAAAAGTGCAGAGAAGCCCATCTATACCACAATTTATCAGTGTGTGAGCTTTGACTTTTGTCTAAGTAGTTACATTAAACATGAATTCACGGCCTTGATATGAATAGGTTATTGCTTTCAGTAATCTACCCAGAAAACACTTGTTAATAAATATACACTACGAAAAGACGTAACTAGACAGAAATTCCAAAGCACTGAGTGGAACTGAGCCTTCGATGTTTCCTGTTAAGAGTTTAAAAAGATAAGAAAGCATTTAACTACTTTAAAGAGCCATAGTTTCTAGTATTCAGAACGCTGTACAATGACGTAATAATTTTAGAGATTTATATATTTGTCAGAGAGCAGAACGTTGCTTTGCAGAAAACATTTATCAACATTCGGACAGTCTGGTAGCTCCTCAGTGACGTTTAAGCAGCATTAGGCCTGGATGGTTATTTGGCTTTCCATCCCACGGCCACAGCAGCGCAATCTTGTCAGAATGCTCAAGTACACTTCTGCAGGAAGACGCAAAGGGAACAACTTCTCGACCAATATCCTCCTTGCAGTACTGACCTCCCCTTCCAAAAAGGATCTCCAAGAAGGCTGCAGAGAACTAGGAATTACTTCCCTGAAAGTTATTAACCGAAAACAAACAACACACAACCAACACAATGCAGAATATTTTCACAGCTCTAGCAAACAACATCTGAGAACCTTCCCTTTTACAGTACTCTAAGACATTTAACAGCATGTCACACATTGCTTCAGAGTTGCACCTTGGTGTAGTTTCTGGATGACTCAGTTGGCCCCTAACAGGAGAATTCAGGCTTCTGTCTTCCACCTGTCTGTCTCATCTTTTGGTGATCTGCATGAGCTTACTCCCTTTCCATTGTGTTTTGCCCTGATGAAAAACTGCTTTTGACCCATGAGACAACCAACTCCATAGAAGAAACTCCCGCTTTATCAAATACTTGATTGTACAGTGAGTAAAGGAAATGAACTAATTCTCTAGTCAACACTAATTCCTTTATTTAGTTTGTTGAAGTCAGGAGAATGGTTGACTGTCTACCCAAAGACATCTGACTATCCAAAGACATCTGCATCAGGTCTTAGATCATCTGATATTTCACAGAAACTTTCAAAAACCACTTGAAACAAAGTCCTGGAAGATAACAATGACCAAAGAACCTGAACTGATCTATTATGCCTCCCTTTGAAAGACGCGATTCTTTGAAAAACCTAAGCAAAATTCTGGACTACGTTTACAAACATGTGGATCAAAGATAACTGTTGCCATCGGTGATTTTTTTTTCACGCATTACCATCAAGTATCATAACTTGGTAACACACGATGGTTGACAACAGCTTGGGATGTTCAATTCTTTATATCTAATTTTGGCACTCATAATTGCTCTCTGAAGGCACATAATTACATTGGGAACATGGGGTCCAAGAATTAAGCATTCAAAAAAAAAAAAAATCACACTTCGGCTATGCTCACAGGAGATGCTTTGTTTGCAGCTGAGGCCTATGTATCCTTTCTGGCAAGACATCTATGGCAAAGCCTTTGTCACCCACTCACAATCAACACTGCCATTCAGATTCTCAATGTGCACCTTGAGCATCCAGTGCCCTTATCTTTGGATTCTGTGTTGTCCTACTATCGTTCATCTATGCTATAAAATGTTTTCCTCACCCATTGCTTCATTTATGTTAGTCTTCTCTTTGCATTCCCTGCCTGCTTCTCTCTTCTTTTAAATAAACAGAAGTTCCTTCCATTTCCAAGTTCCTGAGAGCATATTCTCTCCTTATTCATCTTGAACACCAAGATGTTGAATTTTGCCTTTAATTAGCCTATAATACTAAATTCTGCCATTTAATTGTAAAATTTTTAATATGACAACTACCTCAAAGCTCTCTTCCATGCTGTTCCCGTACTACAAAGGAGTAGCTCTGTGTTCCACTTCAAACACTTCCTTAAGCTTATTCTTGTCCTGATGCCTCAAGAATTTTAAGTGCCAATTGTTACAATTAAAAAGACTTAAATGTTTCCCTTTTGCTGGAATAATCATCTGAAACACAGATTATGCCAAGATAAAAAACACCTGGTAAGACTGCATGAAGCTAGGTCTTGTCATATCAAGATGCACACAGGTAAACTTCCCAGAGAAGGTGATGTAAAACAAGGACCCAGAAGAAGAGATTCAACTTTAACAAAAAGTCAGTCCTGAGTCCACTGAAGCTGTTTAGGTTTGGTACAAGAACTGAATGCTGAAAGCTGCTGTATAACATTACTTTCATCCACCATCTGAGTTTTCTTTTCTGCATAGCAGATAGGACCTCTGATACCTGCCTTGGTTCAGTCCTGCAGAAAACACTGACTATTTAGCATTGTTAATTAACATTTTGTAGATATACCTGCAGTTAGTTATCCCACTAGGACATTCACAATGCCCTTTCAGAAGTACGTCGTCCTTTGCTGTTAACATGTAGCCAATATAATAGCCAAAGAGCAATGCAATTAACTTCTCCATAGGCTGAAATTTAAACCAGCAATTACTTCTATAATTCACTCAGCAGAGCATCAGGCACCTTTGCTCAGAAAGCTTTCCAAATCAACTCAAAACACACCCAGCTGAGCTTTGAGAACACAATAAAATAGTATCAGTTGCTGTATTTCATTGCTTAGTGATAAACATTGCTTAAGATCTAACACGAATTCCTACTTTGGAAATAGAAGAGTCTTTAAAAGAAAAGTTAGTTCATGTCAAACTCGAGGTTCCTTTACACTGCCAGAAGTGTATAAAGCAGCACTGATGTAAATGCGAATTACATCCCTAACACATTTATTAGCTAGTATAAGTTAGAGCCAATAATCTCCAACCTGCTATTTTTACCAACTAAAAGCCCAGTGTCTTCTCTCGTTCTTAGAATACAAAGCTGATCTGCATTTAATCACTTTTATGCATCACATCGATGATAGTATTTTTGGATGTTCAAACGCCAGCAGCCTGGAACAAGGTTTGCATGGTACTGTGATTCTTAGAACACAACCTTTTAAAAAAAATTAAATACAAAAATCAAGTTCTAGTGTGCCCCTAAAACATGTCTGAAAAAACACGGGCTTGCTTTCCACTCCTAAGTGCAGACATACTTTCAAGCAAAACTTGTTCATTCCTGTCTACGACTGAACAAAAGTACTGCTGTTCATTTTCTTACTTACTGTATATCAGACACACTTGTCATATCCAAAAGGAATAGAAAAAACACTAAATGTAAAGTCTTTACACTTTAATAAACAGTGGTTAAGTGCAATTTACTACGTGTAAACATGTATAAATCTGCCATTTCTAACACGCCAAAAATTATTTATCAAAAAGGTTAAAATAAAAAGTGATGGGTAGGAGAGAGGAGCAGGGTTCTCCACACATCTCTACTGCAGTATAAAAATACGAAGTCCTGATCCAAAGGCCAACAAAATCAATGAAAAATGGCAGGGGCAGGAATAGAGTTCAGAAATCTGAAACAAAACTTTTCCTTGAAAATTCCAACTTTGCAGACCCAGAACAACAAAATCAAAATCATTATATTTTGTTCTTCAGTTTTTGTGTTTGTCTTTTCACAAATTTGCTTCAGTGGGCAGACAAAAATCAAAGCCATCTACACAGTATTTTTAACAGGGTTGCCAGTGTTTGTTAGCCGAATGATGAATCCCATTTATGTGCAACACACCACTGCCTCTGTATATCACAACTCTGCTTCCCACTGTTGTCAGAACCGGATCAGAAGCAGAATCAACCAACATTCTCACTTCTTACTTCCACAGTGCACACTGGTCAGCTTTTATTGAGAAACATTTCCATAACAATCCGAGAAGACCTCTCCCTCATTTGTTTGCCATGAAAGGGTTAATATCTGTGACCCAAATATGGAGACCCATTTTAAACTTGCTGAAAATTGCTTTTTAATCCTAGCTCTCGAGGATTTCCTTTGAAACCATCTGCCATGCACACTGGGTACTCTTTTCCTGTATATGTGCAGGATTACTATAATATGGATTCTTTTGTGTAACTTAATACATTTCAGTATATTAAAAAGTTAGCTGAAATTTCCATTCTTTTCTGATTTCAATTGTATACCAGAAAAATGACTGTAAAAGTCAAAATCAGTGATAAGTTCATAGCAAAACTGACACCCATATTTACCTTACTGCAGTATTTACATTGCAATTCTAATAAACTTAGTCAAACACTGGATAGGATTTAAGCAAATAGTTACGAGTAATTTAACTAATGTAATTTATGCACATGCTTAAAGTTAAGCTCAAGCGTTTTCCTGGATATGAATGGATTTAAGCATGTGCTTTCCCAACTAGAGCATAGTTTGAAGACTGGAAGACATAGTTAACATCATGACAATTAGAGATCAGAAAAAGACTTCCAAGTATTATTTGAAATCCATTGCTCAGCTTTTTCTATGATTCTATGATTCTATTTTCTTGCCATGAACCTTTATGCAGTTGTATTTTTACAGTACAAATACTGAGGAGAAGCAATAAAGTCATATTCACAAATAACTGAATCTTAAAATTGGCACACGCAACCATACATATTTTAGCAATCATCCAAAACATAAAACAAAGGAAATGTATTGCTTCCTGTCAGCATAATCACAGCCAGAGTGACTGAAACAGCAAACATTCAGCAAGACAGATTTATAATCAATTTATTGGATCAACCTATAGAGTAAAAAACCAAAATCCCAACACAATTATTGGGCATTTTCAATGTGGAATACTTTTAAAAATTGGTGATTTGCCTGCAACCATTCTGAGAAAAGAAAATAAGGAAAATTTGCATAGTTTTAATTGTGTAAGGTGACACTAATATTTCAGAAGACAGCCAGGCTGTACCCTCTGAACTTCTGTTTCACAAACACACTTGAGAGCAACGTAGCTGTGCATGGGCTTCATGCTATCAGCCCCCAGCGTCCTCATTCACATTATTCAATTTCCCAGCCTAATAAAATAAAAGTGAATGGTGATATAAAACCCCCCATCAAAACATTTCCCTCCTAACCAAAGATGAAATTCCATACCCTTTAATGCATTTTCCCTGGAAAGGATCAATGTTAGATATTATTAATATACAGGACAGATCTACGGATGCAGATGTGGAGAGAGGAAAAAAACCAAGCAAACTATTTTGTTTCAGCAATAACAGATGTTGGAGCATCATCCTGAAGACACGTTACTTTTAATACAAAACTGCTCATAAAGTGAGTGGGGGTGAGGACAGAATCAATGTCCAATTACTCAGTTATTTCAGTGTTTCCATTTTAATGAGCTTCCTGTATTATTCTGTCCTTTCAGTTTTCCTTCTCTAATAATAATATCAAATTAGTTTTATCTTAAACATCAGTGGAAAAGAAATTCATCTGTCTAAAGAAACCCTAAGATGGCTGGTAGCAGGTTCTTAAAAATGACATGTTATACTGTCATTGACTTCTGTATCAACCCAGAGCAATTCACAAGATCCTATGGCACTACTTGGGATTAGACCTGAGTGACTGAAGACAGCTTCATGTCCTGATACACCTGCTATGGCAAAAGGACAGTAAAAGACTGTAACAGTGCTATGGTTTTTGCAGATAGACCAGTGCTGAAAAAACAACCACATGCATAATAAATAGATTAAACCCACCTTTCTCTGGCTAAGGGAGGGATTAACTGAAGCCTGGTCTGTAATTCCAGCTGGGGAGTAACCTGCTTTCCTGTTAGACTGCATTTGCCACTCACATTATCGATATAGCACCACAGTTTCATTCCACTTTCTTAAACTTGGTTACTGATGTTGAGGAGCTGGAGAGACACCAGGGATGTAAGCGGTGCCACTGCTGAGGCTACAGAGTACAAAATGCAAGTGATACATGCTTAGCTCTCACCAAGTCTGTCTTCACAGACAGCACACAGAAACAACCCCCCAAAACCACAGAGACAAATACATGCATAAACCTATGTAGTGAAACATATTCACAAGGCTTCCAGGCAATGGCAGAAGCACAGCACGTGGAGGCTAAGCAAGCACTTCACTGATAACATCCAAGTCCTCTACTAAACAACAGGAACCTAAATAGCATCCAACTACTTATCAGAAGCAATTCAGAAAATTTTACATGTGACAGATGTGAAAGTGTTGTTGCTGTACAGGCCCTCTATGATCTGCTGAGCAGCACAGCATCACACTGCATAAATAAGGCTTAGTATATGATGGAATGAGACAGCCATCTCTTCATCATCATACACATTGGTACATAAGGCTGCAACAGTGGTTTCTGAATTGCGACTACCATGTACACACAGTTTCGCTTTAGATGGCGCCCCTTCTTTTTAACGCCAGATTGCTACTATGTCACCCCAGAGTCTCATTTACCGAATATTTGCATTCCAATTCCCTTTACAGTGAATTAAACTGAGTATCACTGAGACCACAGTGCAAAAGCAAAGTTACCAGCAGCCTTCAGGATGCCTGGAATTCAGACTGATAGATTTAAGACATAGCACCATCATGGTGGTAGCAGGCACACGTGTACCAACAGACACAAGACGTTTGTGCGACAGCTACAAACAAGCGTTGTACTTTGAGAGCTCTGTATCTCTTGGATGACATTCTCCATCATCAGTATTTTCAGAATAAATCTGCTTAGTTGTGCATAATGTGGCCCCTCATTAGTACTATGTGAAATCCATAGGCAATTAACATCCCAGAAGGAGCTGTCTAAAGCCACCCCATATTTCTTCATGCACATATGTAAGTCTGCAGGTTTTCAATAGCTGCCATGCAAAAGATGTATTTCAAAACAAGCAAAAAATCCTCAAGAAAAAAAAAAGTAAAGAGAAACCCCAACAGCCATAACTGTTTACAAAACATCTTTCTTGCAACTGAATGGCCCACCAATATCGCAGAAATTAGTGATGCGCAACTAATCGATACAAATCTCCTGAGGGGAGGATTGCTGCTGGTTATCTTGATAGGAGAAATTTAGTCCAGAAGGATAAATTGGATGGACAGCTGAAAAGCTTTAGTTCTCCTAGTAGCAAAGGAATTGATCTGGTAAAGAAAGCCCTTAAAGGGATATTATATGTCAAAAAGCAGTATTAGGAAAAACATTAATAGTCTTAAAACAACCAAGATAACTTAAATTTTGTTGTTATATCAGTAATGCTAATTATTTCCATCAGTTATTTCCACCTTCACACAAAAGGTGAAAATTTGAAGATGTCAATTTTTTAATGTTTCTCCTAATTAAAATTAGGATATGAATATAATTGTGTAACTGTTTGCTATAAAAAAATCTATTTTCCTCAATTAGTGATCTCATTTTTGCATCTAGTACTTTTACTTATCAAGTCCCCTTCCAGTAAGTCCAAGAAAAATACAAGCATTCAGATATTCACAGACTTATAGAAGATTCTCTTCATGGGTCTGGCAAAATGTTGTATCAGACTTCTCCAGATTAATTTTACTGCCCACTCTTATACAGATTACTCAATTCCATAAGCAAGACAGTTACTCCATTCATTACAATCATTTTCTGATAAACAAAGTAACAGTTAATATGTATGTTTCATACATATGTATGAGGCACGCATTTTTTGCTCCCAAGTACATATCACGCAAGATTTATTTTCTTCAAAAACATCTGATTTCAAGTACAGGATCACAGGAAGTAACAGCACAACTAACAAATTCTCAAAATCTACCTCACATGAGTATTGCTTCACTTGCATGATTTGTGCAAAACACATGAAAGTTTCTTGGACTTCAGGAAGAAAGCACTGCAACATATTCAGAGAAAAGACAACAGATGTTACGGCCAAAACAGCTCATGCTATACCTGCTACTACGTTTTGCTGAATGTGTAAGACTGAATGTTGACAGAGGCTCTCCTGAGGCTATCAGGGGATCAAACACCTGAAGCTAGCTGATCATTCAGGTGGAAAAATATCAGCAAGAGCTCTTAAACTAACAAAATTCTCCATGTACAACATAACAATCGTTGTCTGTCCAACCAAAGAAACAGACCTTCCAGTCACCTGAACCAGTAACTCCCAGGTTACATGTAAATGAAGATTATTTCCTAACCCTTTATCTTTCTTAGCTAGTAGGTTTGAATCAAGACAGCAACTGAATTGCATGACATGTAAACTCAGTGCTGAATTAAGCAAGTGTGCTTACCCAGCATAAAAACGACGTGTAAATTAACATGACTACTGTCAGAGATTTGTCCTGACTGATAAGCCTCCTGATCTTTACCTCTGTGCTGGACATTACACTCATCATATTCAAGAACATCATAAATAATTGTGCCCATGGTCACACTGTGCAAATTAAATATTCCACTAATATTAGAGGTATGCCCCAGAAAACAAGTGAATTAAAAGCGCCCAGCAGCAAGAGGAGCCTAAGGAATGTCATCACGTATTTCTCTGCTTCCTTGAAGTTCTGCCTATACAAAGCATTTCACACCACACTAGCTGAGAATCTCTGCTATCCATGGTGGCCCCACGCTTGCCCAGATTCTCAGCTAGAGTAATTTAGAGCAACTCCACTCAACTTCTGGCTTGGTATTTATTTTTAGCTAGTTTTTACTCCAGAAACAGTGGCTCACATAGAAGAACAAGGTCACTAAACATGTGACATGTTTAAACAAGCAGCAAACAGTGATGCAACTCTTGGAAAACGTATACATGTACTGTCACACATCAAAATCACGCAGTGTTTTTTGCCTGGAGAAATTGGTGTCTGTTATTTCATTAACAATACTGTGGGGAAAAAAACCCCACAGTAAACGTAAAAAGTTTTCGGCTCTACATTTATTGTTGATCACACGAGATGTTATTTGAAATTCCACTGAAAAGATCCTTTAATAACACCATCATAGTTAACGTAACTTAATATCTCTACACAGGAAGTACATTCCGGCAACAGAGCCTAAAGCATCAAAAGGTATGTAAATCTCTGGCAAAAATAACAAATGCAAGTTAATAACTCGGGCAGGTGGTTCACCAGCTCCGACACAAGCCCAACAGGCTCAGACAGGTAGCATTAATAGAAATACCAACTGAACAACCTAACAAAAGTTAAATAAAGCACATGGAAAATAGAGCATTGGATGGCTCCATACACCACACTGCACAAAAAGCTGATCTTAAACTATTTCCATCATAACACAGCTAAAGAACCTTGTTTCTAAAAAAAATCCAAACTAAAAACCAGCACGGAGGTCAGTTTGAAAGAAGCCATGTTGACTTCAACGAACTAAGCGATGATTTGGTTCACACAGTCCATTTCAAATAAACATTACCGAAGTCTACTATCAGATATTTAGACATAATTCTGGAGTCAGTATGAACTTTGTTTTTCACACTTGTGACGACCTAACAAAGCACAGGCTCCAAGTTGCACTAATTCTAACAAATCTTCTATGTAAGCTTAAGTTTAATTAGCATTACATTATCCCAGTTTACCAGGATCACACTCTGAAGACAATGCTGGAGTGAAACACCATCATGAACCAGGCTGCAAGTTGGTTGCTTCCTATTAGTTCCCAGGCATCCTGGTCCTACATGTACTCCTATCTTGACTGTGTGTGACAAAAATACAGTGATACCGTCAAGACCACAGAGAATAATCACTACTGTGCACCTCAGAGAAAAATTGTTTAAGTTGCATTCTCAAAATTTCCCTGCTGTAATGGATAGGTGTGCTGCTGCAAAGACCGCAATTTAACAATTACTGTTTAAGTGTTTCCATAACACACTGGGGTTTTTTTGACACTGAATGCATGTGGTCTATTACAACACTCAATGAACGCTGACACGGTGAAGGATTTATGAGCTATTATGCTAGACAAAACTAGTCATTGCATGAAAAAGTGCTAAGAAGCTATCCAAACTGGGAATAAGGGGAGGAGGGGAAAAGGAAACAGAATCGGGCTGGACTTTGCGCTATCATTATAAAGCTAGAGCAAACAAAACTAACTGGTATTTACAGTACGTCATCATCTGCAAGAGCTTAACAACGTACAGATTTAATCTCCTACCCAGGACTTCACTGAATCATACCTATAGAATATTGGGTCAAAATACAGCTAATCCGACATTGCAGATAGTTGCAAGCACTTTGTTTCAGTGTAATTAAATGCAGGACAAGAAATAATGATGACCATTAGCCATGATGTGGCAAACAAAACTCTAAGCAAGAGGCACACAATCAGAGAAGCATACGATCAATTCAGATGAACTCGATTGCTTTGTTCAATTTGTTGTCACCAGAATCAATGACAGAACAAAAAGCTAACTGTGGGACAACCAGAGCAGGAAGGCAGGTCTGAAAGCTGATGTTTCCAAAAATACCACCACAGCAACAGTTATTTCCTACTCTGATTAAATATACAATTCAGAAAATTCAACATAAGTACTAGTGTCTTAGCCTACTTCCTCCCTCCGCCACCACTGAATGAAAGATAATGCAGAAACAAAGTGCTTGGTTATTATTTTACCTATTTTAATTTGGAGGAAAAGCAAACAGCCTGCTTCTTTCCCCACTCCAAAACCCATTATTTAGGGATCCTGCTCACAGGATCACAGGTGGTGTTTTCAATTTTCCACCTTCTAGGGAAGATAACATGCTGTGGAGCTATTTTAAGAACATCTCATTCACAAAGGTCTCCAATTCAGTCTTCAGAGACAGAGATGATTTTCTTGCTGCTTCGACATCTTTACTAGCATGACATTTGCTTCAGAAGGAGTTCATTTGCGGTTCCAACATCAAAATGGAGCAAGAGCAGCTGCCAGGAGAGGGATGAAAGGAAACACTGGTAACAAAGAGCAGCAGGGTCATTTCTGGTGCAAAGAAATGTAGAACAGAGAGAACTGCAGAACTGTCGCTTTCTCCAAAAAGCTGCAGGGGATACAGACTTTCTCTCTGTCTCCTGCAACTGGTGTTTAGCAGCAAGAAGGAAAATGAGAAAGAAAGAAGTAAACAACCACACTGAAGTCCTTAAATGACAAATTATTATAAACCAACTTCAAGCACCTGAGCACTCCCAGCTAAAGCCAAGCTCACGCCCAAGCTCTGCAGTGAGCCAAGAATTCAGTAACCCCTTCACAAAATTCAAAAGAAAACACTTTTGGCTAGAAAGCACTACAGGGTATGGAGTTCAGTGTTCGAGGTGATAGTCTTTGGGATGAATTCAAGCCCCAGTGCTAATCACGATCTTCATGTTTGTACATACAGTATACTGAACAAACTTGGGGCAAAGCTGCCAACTGCAACATGACCACCACAAACTACACTGCCAGAGCCACAGATGGGGCTGACAGGTCAGCGATGCAATGGAAGCGCCAGCAGAATCCGATCAACATGAGAGACACGCTGTATCTTAGATGACACCGGCTGTCATTTACACCAGTTGTCCCTCACTCCAGCTCTCAGTCAGATCTGTGCAGCTCTGCTGACATAAGGACCATTCCACCATTTTAATTGCTTTTCAAACAAGAGGCCAAGCTCCCACACTGCTGCTTTAAAAAAGCATCAGAGATGAGGCCCATCATGGTCAACATGCCTTTTTGACAGGTAACAAGCTTATACTAGGTCATCCACTTGGTTTGACTACTTGATTCCCCACCCCACACCCCCCCCCCCGCCTTCTTATTAATACATTGCCCAGAGCAGGACAGGAATTTGTCCCTCATTCAACAAGACGAGCAGAAGTCTACCCTCCTCTTAGGAGGGTACAATGCCATCCTTGTAAACTTTAAGACACAAATCTTTATACATAATCAAAGTTAAAACAAAATATTCTTTCCCCCTGCTCCTCACTGCATTTTATTAATAGATTATTCTTTTCCGGTTTTGTAGAGAAAAGGTCTTAAAGATGAAAACCCTGGAAATACATTCTTTGCAGAAGAGGACTAATTTACACCAACAGGAATTTTAATCCTATGATACTTTGTGTATATTAATGTTTATTCTGTTGTGTGTTAGGACCACAGTTTATTTAATGATATTTATCTGACTAACCAAACCCCCTCAAATTCACAGGTATTAGCACTGTGTTTGTGACACCTTAAGGGCTTCAGCGTTAGGATTTATGAATAAAATATTACCATGGTGCTACAGAATACTGAGGACTGTATCCGCAGAGTTGTATATCGAGGCACATGTGGGCTTGTCAAACACCCACATGACAAATTATCAATAGTGCAGCTCAGAGTACCCCTTTTGTGAATCAGGCAAATCTGCACAAGCATTTTATTATGCTTTGTTCCACTTCATGTTACTTTTTCTCCATTAAAGGGTCACAAAAACCTCTGCATGTGTAAGTGCTGAAGGACATTTATGCATAACGCTCAGCCACGAAATCAAAAGACTTATTCTAATATTCAGAGTCCCGTTTCTAGCTAGTTCTTGTGGTACAAGAAAAAGTCCCACAAAGCCTATGTCTGGAACTGGACCACAACACTCTATACTGTGCAACACGACACAATCTTTCGTGGAGAATTTTAAGGCTAAAACACCGCTCAGGAGCATTAAAGAAATAGAACTGGCTGATTACAAATGGTCTTCCATCCCTCGCCCTTACGCAGAGTGCCGTCAAAAAGATTACACCCCTTTAAAGCAACTGGCAAGTCCAAGGGGAAATAAATCTGTCAAGAGTCAGAAAAGACTAAACTAGATACAGTAGATTTTCAAGAAGGAACAAGTCTGCCCTGTGTTGCTAATGCACAGTATTTGCTAAAGTAATTTGAAAACTACACATAAAAGTAAAAAGCACCTGACAAATCTAGATATACTAGCATCCAGTGTTTGATACTCAAACAGCAGACTTGCTACTGCTTTACAGCACTCTTACTGTGAAGAAAATAGTAAGAGACAGATGCACGTCCCCATGAATAACTGTCTTCACCAGTAAGAGATTAGAATTGATCTGTCATGTTTCATCAGCAGTAGTCACCAATCACGTATCTCCATGCATCACCGGGGATGACAAATTAGTTGCAATCAAACTGGGCTTTGGCAGGGTCTAGAGCAGTGTCTCTACCTGCCCAGTTCAGATTACTATGGTTAGATGCTGCCAACTCGCTCTCAAGCAGCTCCAGCTCATTGAACTACTCACAAAACACTCTTGCTCAAAGTTGTATGAGCCAGCTCTGTAATGAGCTCCCCGACAGCAGACTTGTGCTTCTTACACAGAGGCATTAAATAACAAGGAAGCACTGACTTACAATGGAACATTATTAACTCATTCTGCAGCCCTGTTCTAAGTAGGAGTGATTCATGTAACTAATAGGAAACACTTTCAAGCAATAGACCTGTACTGAGGAAACAAGGGTCTATCAGAAGTTGAGCACTTTGTCTGCCAGTTTCATGCTTCCGTGATATTCTTTTAAAAGTTTTTTCTTAAACTTACCTCCGTATTAATCAACTGGATCTTGTACCCCTTAACTTCCATAGCATGAAGTGCCTAAAAAGCACTTGAACTGACAGTCTTAAGCTTCACAGCACGATAGAGGCCAGGGACTTCAATTAAAAGTGTTTACACACCAGTGTGGAAGGAAGATATACTTGTTAGGGTGGGTCACTCAACACTGGCACCTGACATAACCCCATATGGATGCGTGAGATAAGTGTATCCCTTCGGCTGCCATCAGAAAAAAGTCCATACTGAAAATGTGTGGGAGAGTTTTAAGAGCCTTCCAGTCCTCGCAGCACTTCCCTATGCCCAGGCCCACCCAACCTACTCTGTATTCACTTCCTTCTATTGTCCCACGCACCACACCATGCCTCTCCGGAGCCTGAGGGGAAGCAGAGACCAAGTGAATCCTTGGTGCACGCCGTATTCATATTAGCAGTTTGTTATCTACATCAATATAATCTTCAAACGGACAGCCAGAAATACAAGTTCTAAATAAGCATTCTGTCTCTTCTTCCAATACATAATTTTATAAAACGGCTGTAAACCAAACCTACTCTCGTTTACTTTTTTGTTAAAAAGTAAATTGTCTGTTTTAAAACTGCAACATGATAGCAAAACTCTACTACAACTCCAGACTAGCTAACATTTCAAAAGGCAACAGAGTTTTAGCAAAGAAACTAGTATTAATTCCTGCAAGACTTTTCGTGTTTACGTTCTCAAAGAGCAGACAAGAACGATCTCAAACCCACTCTTAAAGATTTTGCATGCAAGTTTTAGGAACTGTAACAGGTTTTCACATTTATAGTCTCCTTTCCGCCATGCTGTATAGAAGACCAACGATGTTGTTCAGTTTTTAGACAGACGTAAAGAAAATACAGATCACAGTACTTCATACTGTGCCTTCGGGGATTTGTTGGTAAAACCAACAAGCAAAGCAGTCACACTAGCAGAATTCTGCTAGTATTTTTTCCTCTGTTCAGACAGGAACCAGATGCAGAGAAGGAAAGGCTGTCAGCTCAGCTGTAGCAGGGGCACGTACAAATTCACCATCAGTCATTTATTTCCTTTGGAACTGCTCGTCCAATTTAATCAGATGATGGACCCTCTTTATGACTATCACAGTTAATTTGACTCGACTACCACCATGGGTAAGGCTCTGACAACTAGGAGTTTCTCTGAGGAAAAACTATCTCAGGTATGATTAATATTCACAGAAGAAAGTGGGAGGTGTTAAAACTGACAAATATTTATTAATCTCTATGTTTTAGGGAACACTTAGGCTTTAAAGAGCCACACTGCATTCCTCAGGCACGCAAATTAATGGCATAAGTGAACTAAACCAACAAACGACAAACAGCATTTCCGTCCTAGGTGATTTGTACTTCACACGTGAAACGTAACTTCCGAGTGTGTTAACGAGCGCGCCACAACAGGCCCCAGAAAAACAGACTGACGGGAGAGGTGGCTATAGCTTCTGCTACTAGCTATCTGCAGAAGAGATCTAAAACCTCTGATTTTTTTTTTATTTCCCTCCTGATCTCAGGGAAGAGGGGCGCTCGCCCCACAGCATGACCCTGTGCTTCCCACCTGCTTCGGGGGCCAGCGGGCAAGGCTCAGGCCCTCAGTACCAGTGCACTTCCCCGGTCTCCCTTATTTCAAGCCTTTAAGGTAAAGCCTTCAAGCTTTACCTTCTGGTCCTCAAACCGAAGGTGGCAAAAACCCCAAACCACCCCAAAAAAGGCCTCCCTCAAAAAAACCCCCAAACCACACATTTCAAGGCCAGTCCCCGCCTCTAAGGCGCCTTCGCCTTTCCGCCAGCCGAGTTCGGCAAGCGCCTTTTGTGACAGACAGCTTCAGTAATCACCTTCCTCTGGAGCGCGGGGCTGTGGCAAAAACATTCACCTCAGGAGACCGAGCTCCTCTTCCCGCGCTCGGCCCCGGGCGGGAGGAGAGCGGGCTCACCCCGGAGCCGGCACGGCCCCGAGGGCCCCACGGCCGCCCGCCCAGAGGGCCCCGGGACAGCCGCTCCAGCAGACGGGCACAGGGCCCCTCCGAGCGCAGCGGCGCTCCCAGCCCTCAGCCCCGCTCCCGGCCCACTTCCCGCCGCCACCCCTTAGCGCCCACAGTGACCTCCGCGCCCCGCCGCGTCCTTACCTCACCCCGCCCCGGGAGCACCATTGGCCCTTCTCGCCGCTCATCAGCGGGCTCCCCGCCTCCCATTGGCCAGCTGCCCGCCTCCGGACGGGCGCGCCAGCGACTTCCTCATCTGTCACCCGGTGCCTCGCGCTGCGATTTGAAGAGCAGCGGCTCCCGTAACGCCCATCGCCGCTAACCATTCGTGAGAAGAGCGGTCAGTCACGTCGACGCCTCGCCCCCGAGTACTATTGGCCCAGTAACCCCGTTTCGGGCTTTCGTTTCTCATCATTGGCTAATTACATAGGATAGGGGGCTTCGATTGGGCAAAAGGCAGGCCTTGTGGGCGGGACTCGGCCTCGGGCGGAGAGTCAATTGGCCAGTAGGCTGGAGCGGCACCATGTGATTGGCAGAAAAGCCGAAGAAGGCGGGGCCACCCGAGGTGAGGGTTGTGTGAGGTGAGGGAATCTCGCGGGGTCTCGCTAGCTCTGGGCGCGGGCGCGCGCGGTGATTGGGCGGCGGAGGTCAAGGGGGCGGGACTGAGTCAGGGAGTCTCCGCAGCGGCCGAGTCCTATGGGCCGGCCGAGCTGGGTCCCGCTCGGTGATTGGGTGGGGGCGGCTCTCGCGGAGCCTGGTGGGCCGGGTCCGATTGGCTGCGGGCGGGTGTCGGGCGCGCGCCCCGCTCCT